>CAWUFW010000327.1:867500-1405000 GCA_963921515.1 Calotriton arnoldi
CGGCTACAGCCCGAACTGCTGAACGGAATTACACCAAATTTGGCAAAGAGGTAGTTCTTGGTTCAGAAAGAACCCTTTTGTTAAATGGTGTAAATCCGTTCAGTAGTTGCTGAGAAAATCAAAAGTAAAAAGATAGTGATATCTATGGCCGAGTAGGGTCCGTGTACCCTCCCGATCACGAGCTGCATGTTAATTGGTTGTCAGCTGGCTGTCAACATTCCGATTCAGGAAATGTTGGCAGCCATTTTGTCCCTCGGTAGAACCGAGGGACAGAAACAAGTGCGCAAAGCGCACAAAGGGGCAGGGTAGAAACACCCTGACCCCCTAGGCTTGCTCAGGGGTCCCACAAGGACCCCTGGGCAAAAATGGTGGGGGGATAATTTAATGTGTGGGGGCCTCAAAGGGCCCCCATGCCCCGGGGACCGCCACCCCCGGGGCTTTTTTTAAATGGTGCGGGAGGGCTCTGAGCCCTCCCGCAGCCCCGGGGACCACCACCTCCCGGGGCTTTTTTTTATTAATTAAAAACCTGTGTGGGGGGGCTCCAGCCCCCACACGCCCCGGGACCGCCACCTCCCCGGGGCACTAAACATTTAATTATGGGGGTCCGTTACGGACCCCAGAGCCCCGGGACCACCACCTCCCGGGGCTGTGAACTGAATGGGAGGGGGCCGCGCGGCCCCCCTCCTGGAGCCCTTGATGGCCCTGGGGACCACCACCCCCTAGGGCCGGCTCCTGCAGTGTCCCGGGGTGCCTACCCCCGGGACACTGCTGTTCGCGGCTCCCGTCCTGTCATTGCAAACTGCTTTGGATATTGGAAGAGAGAGCAGGAAACCTGCTCTCTCTTCCAATATCCAAAGCCGATTGCTTTTCCACATGGGGAGCAGCATGTTAGCTGCTCCCCATGTGTAAAAGCAATGCCGGCTCCCGTAGGACACGGGGAGCCGGCGGGACTGTGGGGGGATTGGGGACCCCCCCACAGTCCCCAACGAGAGGGCCAGCCCCGGGGGATGGGGTCCCCGGGGCAAGTAGTGGCCCGGGAGGGGGCCACGCGGCCCCCTCCCCAAAAAATAAAAAATAAAAAGTAAAAAAACGGAAAGGCCGGCCCCGGGGATGGGGTCCCGGGGCCTTAAATGGCCTGAGGAGGGGGCCACGCAGCCCCCTCCCTACGAAAAAAAAAAAAATCGAGGCCATGCCCGGGGGATGGGGTCCCCGGGGCCAATACAGGCCCAGGGAAGGGGGGCCACGCGGCCCCCTTCCCGTTTTTTTAAATTTGTAATTAAAAAAAGGGGTAAGGCCCTGGGAAATGGGGTCCCCAGGGCATAAAAACTGGAAAAAGGAAGGGGGCTACAGAGCCCCCTTCAGGGGACAAAAAAAAATTAAGAAAACGATCGGGCCCGCAGGCCCCGCCCCCTTCCTTCACCACTCTGCAAACGCGCCCCTGGCGCGTTTGCAGAGGGGAACGAATCCCCTTGAATACTGGGGGTCCCTGGGGGCCAACTAGCCCACCAGGAACCTCCAGTATGCGCCAGAGGGCTGCCTTGCAGAGAGGTGTACAGAGGCCACGCCCCTTTTACACCTCTCTGCAACGCAGCTCTGTGGCGCTTTTGGAGGTATATGGTGGGCTAGTTGGACTCCGGGGACCCTCAGGATTCAAGGGGACTTAATTCCCCAACTTAAAACGCGCCACGGGGCGCGTTTGCACAGTGGTGAAGGGAGGGGCGGGGCTTCAGGTGACATGTGTGCAAACAGGCCCCGTGGCGCGTTTTAAGATGGGGAATTAAATCCCTTCAATCCTGAGGGTCCCTGGGGCCAACTAGCCCAACAGGTACATCCAGAAAGCGCCACAGAGCTGCGTTGCAGAGAGGTGTAAAAGGGGTGTGGCCTCTCTACACGTCTCTGCAACGCAGCCCCTGGCGCATATTGGAGGTTCCTGGTGGGCTAGTTGGCCCCTAGGGACCCTCAGGATTCAAGGGGACTTAATCCCCCAACTTAAAACGCGCCACGGGGCGCGTTTGCACAGATGTCACCTCAGGCCCCGCCCCCTCCCTTCACCATTGTGCAAATATTCTTCTAAAATCATCCGAAATACGAATTCCTATTTACTCACCTGTTATAAGGAGAGACCTCAGTGCTGCATCTTTCAGCCCAGTACTGGTCCTGAAAAGTAATTTTAACCGTACTTACCAGTAACTTGAATTTCCTTCCATAGGATATCATTGCCTGCTTTTTGTTGAAAAAGTTTCTAAGTGTTGATTTTTGAAACATACAAATATTCCTCTAAAATCAGCCGAAATACGAATTCCGATTTACTCACCTGTTATAAGGAGAGACCTCAGTGCTGTATCTTTCAGCCCAGTACTGGTCCTGAAAAGTAATTTTAACCGTACTTACCAGTAACTTGAATTTCCTTCTATAGGCTAACATTGACTGTTTTCACTTGGAAATTCTTCTAAGTGTGGAGTTTTGGAACTTTAAAATATTCCTCTAAAATCAACCAAAGTACGAATTCCAATTTACTCACCTGTTATCAGGAGAGAACCCAGTGCTGCATCTTTTAGCCCAGCACTGACCCTGAAAAGTAATTTTAACCGTACTTACCAGTAACTTGAATTTCCTTCATAGGCTAACATTGACTGGTTTCACTTGGAAATTCTTCTAAGTGTGGAGTTTTGGAACTTTATAATATTCCTCTAAAATCAACCAAAGTACGAATTCCAATTTACTCACCTGTTATCAGGAGAGAACCCAGTGCTGCATCTTTTAGCCCAGCACTGACCCTGAAAAGTAATTTTAACCATACTTACCAGTAACTTATATTTTCTTCCATAGGAATCCATTGTCTGGTTTTCAGCAGAAAAGTTTCAGTGTCGATTTTCACAAACTACAAATATTCCTAAAAAATCGCCTGTATGACTTAAACGCATTCTTTCAACTGTTTACAGGAGATGCACCAGTGCTGGATCCAGGATCCAACACTGAGTAAGAAAAAGTAACGATAACAGTTTTTAACTTCTAAGTGAATTTCCTTCCATAGGATAACATTGGTGATTCTATGAGAAAAAGTTTCTAAGTGTGAACTTTTAAAGTACAATAATATTCCTTAAAAATCACGACTGTAACCAAAACGCTTTTACTCAACTGTTTACAGGAGATGTCCCAGGACTGAATCTAGGATCCAGTCCTGTGGTTAGAAAAGTAATCCATAAAGTAACTAATTGCATTTAACTAGAAATTCACATTGAGCTGAATGTTGCATTGTGTTTGAAAATGTGTTGCCCATTGCAACAACTGTAACTACTGTACTTAAAAGTCTATTGCCTATGTGCAAAGTATTTAAACTAAAGTAATTCATTCTGAGAAAGTATTTTTGTAATGTAATGTATAATGTAATTACAATGTAATTTAAAAATAAAATATTTAAAAAAAAATTGTTTCTAAAAATTTGGAAATCAGTATGAAAAAAATTTATATAACAATTAATACATTTAAAAATTGTCATTTACAAAACCTTTGAAATTCACTGAAAAAACCGTAGGTTTCAGACATGTTATAGTTACAAATTAGCATTTAAAAAACCTTTGAAATTCACTGAAAAAACCATAGGTTTCAGGGACGTTACAGTTACAAATTAGCATTTAAAAAACCTTTGAAATTCACTGAAAAAACCATAGGTTTTAGGGACAGTTATAGTTAGTTGGACATTGCACTCGTACAAAACCCGTGAAATTCCCCTGTTATAGTTAGTCCAGCTAACTATAACTCGCGCCCCCAATGCACTGCTGATGACGTCACATATTACATCACTCATGACATGGTCAGTGACATCACTGATGACATCACTGATGACATCTCAAATGACATCACTGATGACATCATCCACGTGATAATCTGATGCACCTCCTCACACCCCAATATAACCTTTGATACACCCACTCTAAATTACAGACTGCCATTCGCAAAACCATAGACACTCCAACACCAATAACTACATACCCACTCACTGATTCTTAGGTCTACGCACACATCCACTCACTCACCCGTACAGTCACTCATACTTACGGTCACTCAGTACAGGACTATCATATGCACTCATACTCCTATATAGACACTCAAACACCGCCACTCATCCATAGAGGTACTCACACACCTAGTCAGTCATGCAAATAATTAAACACACTACCATTTACTCACCTATACAGTTATACACACACCAGCTCACTTACTCATACAAATAGTAGCACATTCTTACGCTCTTATACAATCACTGATACAAGCACACACTCATCCATACAGCCACTATCACAATCACTCACTCTCGCTTATAGCTATTTATATACTCCAACACACATATATACTGCCTTTCACATATGTAGTTACTCACACATGTACCACTGGGACATACATTCACTCACTAACACACTCTTACACACACTTACCCACCCATACAGTCTATCACAGATGCACTCTTGAAACCATCCACCCAGTGAATCACCCACTCACACATCTATGCACAGAGTTGCACACACCCCTCCCACACAAACACTCAGGCACCCATACAGATACTCAGACAAGCATTCAATAACTCATATAGACACTCATGTAGCTATTCACAAACACATGCAGCCACTTACACAGCAACAGACAGACGGATACAGACATTCACCCAGTTTAGTCACTAACCCATGCATTCAGTAAGATACGTTAAATCACTCACTTATAGAGTCAGTCACGCACCTACTAAATCATCCATACAGACACTTACACACCCACTCATTCTTCAATACGTCTTTTCCTATATATATTAAAAATATTTAAACTTTACAGAAACACACAGTCACTGGATGATGTCATCAGTGATGTCATTTGAGATGTCATCAGTGATGTCATGAGTGATGTCACTGACCATGTCATGAGTGATATAATATGTGACGTCATCAGCAGTGCATTGCGGGGTGCGAGTTATAGTTAGCTGAACTAACTATAACGGGGGAATTTCACGGGTTTTGTACGAGTGCAATGTCCAACTAACTATAACTGTCCCTAAAACCTATGGTTTTTTCAGTGAATTTCAAAGGTTTTTTAAATGCTAATTTGTAACTATAACGTCCCTGAAACCTATGGTTTTTTCAGTGAATATATATATATATATATATATATATATATATATATATATATATATATATATATATATATATATATAAAATCAACAAAGGCCCTTGAGCTTCGAAAGAGCACTCTGTCTCAAAGGTGATGAATGCTTGCAGACTGGACTCCTTATCCTACTCAAGGAAAATATAATTTTAGCTCAAAGGATCACAGGGGGACTGAGCCTACTCAAGGCAATAATGTTACTCATCGCTTCTCGGACTTCATTTACCAGCATGCTTATGTTCGTCCTAAATGTGCCACGCCCACTATGGGTGGTTTCATTCTATTAATAAAGAGTGAACGAAGCGCTGAGTTGTCAATCCCTCTGTGAAGCTATCCATGAATACGGGGCGTCCCAGCCTCGAAACGCGTCGGATTTGGCATAATGCAATTAGGATGTCAGGAAGCAAGCCACAGCGAGGCATGTATGCTGGAAGGTGTGAGACAGCGTCGAGTGCTCTTTCGAAGCTCAAGGGCCTTTGTTGATTTATATATATATATGTCATCACCAACACTCTATGGACCAAATTTACCATAGGAAAATAATTTTTTGTTTTGCCAATAACTTTGGCGTCGCTGGACGAATCTTCACGAAATTTTCAAAAAACATCCCCTTTTTGGTTCAGCTGTTGTGTTAAACGTTTTGGGGTGATTCGTCAAGTTTGGGCCGAGAAAAAAGGGAAGTCCAAAAATGTGTTTTCCCCGTGTTATTTCTATGGGGATTTTTCTTTTTTTGAACACGACTACAGCCCGAACTGCTGAACGGAATTACACCAAATTTGGAAGAAAGCTAGATGTTGATCCAGAAAGTGTGATTTGGATTAAATCCATTCAGTAGTTTCAGAGATATTTATGTTAAAAAAATATAGATATCTGGTAGCCCAAAATCCTACTGAAATTTGATTGGCAGCCAACACTTCAACCAGGAAGTGTTGGCAGCCATCTTGGTACTCAGTTGAACTGAGTCCCACAAAAAATGTAGAAAGATAAAAGGGGGCAGGGTGGAAACACCCTGACCCCCTAGGCCTCCAGTGGGGGGGGGGTCCCACTGGGACTCTGCAGGGCCAAAAAAGCATTTCAGGTGAAATTATTTTTTTAAAAAGAAGCGTGGGCTCCTGCACTTCGTTTATTATCCACATCCAGGTGGGCCAGGTCCCAGGGGCATTTTTAAAAAAAATGGATGGGGGATGCACAGGGCCCCCTCCTGGGCCTGAATATTGCCCCAGGGACCACCACCTCCCCGGGGCTTCTTTAATTATATTTGGGGGGCCTTTTGGACCCCCTCAGCCCCGGGGACTGCCACCTCCCCGGGGCTTTAATTTGAAAAATGCTGGAGGGCCACCCGGACCCCCCACAGCCTTTAAATTTAGTGCAGGGGGGGCACACTGCCCCCCTGCAGCCCTAGGGACCACCACCTCCCCAGGGCTTTAAATCGAAATAATGCGGGGGCTGCACAGACCCCCCTCGCAGCCCCGTGGACTGCCACCTCCACGGGCCTTAAACAAAAACGAATACCTGCAGCCAGGATCACCACATACCCCGGGCTAAATCTAACAATGGAGGGGGGGCCACATGGCCCCCCTCCTGGAGCCAATAATGGCCCTTTGGACCGCCATCCCCCAGTGCCGGCTCCTGCAATGTCATGGGTTGCCATCCCCCAGGACACTGCAGTTTGCTATGGCTTGGCAGGAGCACTGCTCCCGCCAGGCCATAGCAAACTCAGCTCCACTTCGTGCAAGCGAGAGCATGTAAAATGCTGTCGCTTGCACGAAGCAGAGCAGAATTCCTTTTGGACAGAGGGAGCTGCATGTTCAGCAGCTCCCTCTGTCCAAAATCAATGCAGCTCCCGCAGGACAATAAAATGGAATGAAATTAAATAGGAATGTATTAAGCGCAGCTGCTGCCTCAAGAAGCGCCCTTGCGCTAGCCTAAGATCCGTACTATACAGTGGGACAATATTCTTCAATAAAGCACCAAAGAGAGAAGAGAAAAGTAAGGACTGGGCCCTCAAATCTGGAAAACAGCATGGTCTGTAGCTGTTTACTGAAGATCTGTTCATTCTTTTCCTGTCTCGAAGTGTGAGGAAGCTGATTCCAGGCTCTAGACGCTAGAACTGAGAGGGATCTATCCCCTCTTGTGACAAGTCTTAATTTGGGTATGTGGAGCAGATTTGCAATGGTGGATCTTAGTGTTCTCTTGGTGACATAGTGGGTGAGTCTGTCATTAAGATTTTTGGGCCAGTTGGATGAAAGGTTCTAAAATCTTTGACCAAGGCTGTGCACAGAATACATTCTTGCTTCAGGAGCCAGTGTAGATTCCTTAGGTGGTCAGAGATGGGTCCCCATGGGAAAGGTTTAGCACTAGTCTCACACCTGCATATTGAACACACTGCAGTCTGTTAATTAAGTATTTGGTTAAACCTAGGTAATGACTGTTGCCATAATTGATCCTTGATAGTCAAGTTTCTGAAATGACTAGAACTTGTGGAAGCAAAGACAGCTGTTTGTCAAATTTCACATCCAAATTTCTTGCTACTGGTACTGGAGATAGGGGTTTAGCAAGTCGCTCTGGCCACCAGTCCGAGGCAGTAAAAGCGTTACTTCTTCTGAAACATAGGATTTCAGTTTTGTTGATGTTACACTTTAAGTGGTTATGTTTCATCCAGTCAATGACTTGGGCTAACCATGATTTAAATTTCAGTTCTGAGCATAAAGAATGTTTGTGTAGTGATAGAATCAATTGGGTATCATCAGCATAAGAGATTACTGTGATACCAAAAGTTTCAATATGAGAGACCTTCAGGTTCATACAAATGTTGAGCAAAGCTGGGCTTAAGGATGATCCTTAAGGGACCCCAGGCTTGAGTCGTTTTTCTCCTGACCTAAGGAGGGAGACAGTGACTGGCTGCTTTCTGTTGGCAAGGTACGATTGAAGCCATCACAAAGCGAGGCCACAGATTCCAAGATCAGCAAGACCCTATAACAGAAGGGAATGTGACACCATGTTGAATGCCACTGACAAATCCGAAAGTATCAGGACAGAGTTCTGATCTTTATCTAGAAATATTTTGATGGGTTCTGATACATCCAGAGAAGCTGCTTTGGTGCAATGTCTAGGTCGTAAGCCTGACTGAGAGTTGTTAAGGAGTTTAAAGTGTTCGATATACTCTGTTAGTTGCATGTTTCCTAGGTTTTCCAGTATTTTAGCAGGAGCAAGAAACAATGAAATAGGCCTAAAATTTGCCAGGATCTTAGGATTGGCTAACGACTTCTTCAACAACGTTTTGACCTCAGCCTGTTTACATATTTCAGGGACATATGCTTGCCTGAGGGAGGAGTTAAAGAGAGAGTTAAAAATAGGGTTGATGATGTTAAGTGCTATGGCAAGAATTGTAGGAGGGCAGGGATCCATGAGCAACCTGGATTTACAGCACTTGATAGCAAGTTCATATTGTTCTAGCGAAATTAGATTCAATTCGGCAAATGTACCATTGACTGCTGAGGTAGTCAATGCTGGAAGTTCATTGTTGTCCAACTCCTCAGCATTGATGATAGGAAAACCAGCTTGAATAACTTCTATCTTATGTTCCAAAAAGTCATACAGCCTATCTCATAACTCTTGTGAGGGTGGAACATCCAGATTACAAGCTTCAGGATGTAGCAATGCCTAGGAGAGTTGAAAAATCTCCCGTAGGGCATTCTTTGCCATCTTAATTTTAGTTGCGTAGAAATTCCTTTTTGCTTCCTTAATAGATTTGTGGTAGATTTTAATTACAGATTTATGACTAACTTTATCCTAATGTTTTCTCCATGTTCCTTCCAGCTTTTTGGAAGCTGATTTCTCACTGGCCAGATCAGGAGAGAGCCATGCATGGTGCTGAGGAGCCCTGCATTTTATGTCCACCTACTCTCAGCAGGGCTAGCTCATAAACAACAGCCTTTAGCCAACTATTAACTTTTCAACATTTTGTTCCAATTCTCCTATAAGAATGGGGGCAGAATTGGACAAAGATTCATTGAAGGTTTGTCCTGTATCTTTCCCCATTGACAAAACAATTTTCCCGCTCTTGCTTCCGTACCTCGACTGAGTCCTATTACAGGCCTCTAGCAACTTGAAGGGAATCAACATGTAATGAGGCCAAATCTCAGTTTAGGTTCAGGTGTATATTTGTATTGATGGATGATTTGTGAAAATCAAGAGTATGACCAGCAGTGTGGTTGGGGCACATGGTCAACTGGGAAAAGTTAAGCATGGCTAAGTTATCCAGAAAGGTCTGAGCTGACGAGTTACTCTTGTCACTGACATGATATTTGAAATCAAGCTTAAACTTTGAAATTGGAAAATTGTAGGTAGTGGGGAGTAAATGCTTCTCCTATCAATAAAGTTAAAACTCTGTACAGGAGAGCAGTAGATTAAAATTCTGGTAAAGAAGCAATGTTGTGAGATTTTAAGGTAGAACCAAAGACTTTCTGCTCCTTCAAAATATTCTATACTGAAGGTGAAGCACTGACATGTTCTGCGGAAGATAATAACAAGACCCCCCACCCCGTTAGTGTTTCCCATTTAAATGATGAATCGAATATCCACTAGGAATTGCAGTGGCAATATCTGGGTTTGAAGAATTTTTGAGCCAAGTCTCTGTGATGAACATAAAGCCCATATCATTATTAATACATTTATATTGCATGCTTTGGGAGAGAAAGTACATTCATAAGTCCTCCCAAGAAAGTAACAGTTTTATCTTCCCTCATAATACATCTTGCCCCCTTGTTATCTGACTTTTATTTCCAGGATGATGCAGTTAAGTAGTTGTGCAGTGCAGAAGAGAAAATGTGTCTTTTTATTACCTTGAGGAAAGACATCACACAAGCATATTTTGTCTCAGGTAAGTCCTTGTCCACTGCAAAAGAGGAGCATTCTTCTCACTCATACAGTTCACATCGACGTAGCTGTTTAGTTTGTGATGGTGATGGAGATGTTGATACAAACTACTGATTTGTACTAACAGCTTGTTTACAGTATTACTGGCCTGTGGACTTTTTCTTGTACAGTGTTTGGTTCTCTACCACTAGAAATTTGTTCACCCATCTCCTCATGCTCTGTGTCAGTAGAGGTTTGGCTCCACTGACACAGAGCTCAACCTCACTAGTGGTGGTGCAAGGTGTTCTACCACTATACCACAGCTGATTTACAAAAATATCAGATCCACAATATTGACCTTACCATGTCAACTTCTCTAGGGCAGGTCTGGACCAGGTATTCCTGATCAACTTCTACCAGGATGCTTGATCCTATGCAGCAATTCAAGACATTAATTCTAAGGTTCATTGTTTCCCACCTTTTATGAGCTGGGGAACTGAACATGCAGAACACTATTCAGTGGTCATTGACTTTGCTTGCAAATTTAGCATTTTCTGGCTCAGCAGAGGCCAGTAAGAGTGGTGCACATAGTGCCCATAGGAGGAAATTCCCCATTGCAGGACAATGATGCTAGTACTACTTTCCCTTTGGACCATTGCCAGCTCATCTCCACATCAAGAGAAGAGGAAAAATAGAGTCAGATGTAGACATTGCCACACAGGTTTTGGAGCAAAATCCTACCAAATGAAATTCACAACCTTCCGACTCAACAAAGCATCCTCCAACTCCTCACATTCTGTTCTACTCCCAATTACAAAAACAAATATGTAGGGGTGCAAGGGGATTGGAAGTCTGGCACTAGTACTTGTATGAAGAGTGACACTCTTGCTGAATGCTGCTGGCCTTCTGTGATTTAAACATATAGCAGTACACAGCGCTCCAGATGCACTCTAGTATGTCACAAGTGTCTGTAAGCATCTTGAGAATGTCAAGAATTTCATAGGGTAGATGGCTAGCCAGGCAGTCCCAGCTTGGAGATATCATGGGAAGTAAGATGGGACATGCATATCACCAATTGTTCTCTGTAATGCAATTTAATGTGTAGCTCTGCTAGGTACTCATTCTCTCACTCTGCAAACGTGAACAGGCAGGCACATCTCTCAAAGAAATGCATGAACAGCAGAGCAGCATATTCCCCTACCATAGCATATGAAGAGCATCCCTACTTTGTTGCTAATCTTGGTTTTCTATTTATCAACATATACATTCCTCAATATTACCATTTTGTAATACATAATTGCCAGTACATATATGCATACTTGTAAAATGGCAATGAGAAATCAGGCAATGAAACACTGCACCAGTCTGGTGCATTACACAAACCTGTCTTCTTCTCAAGAACCATTCATCAAGAATTCAAAATTTTTCACCAACATGCTTATCTCTTGCAAAGCTAATATTGCACATTTATGAATGTAATTTATCCCAATCGTCGTTTCTCCAAGAATACATTGTCAGAATTTTGAGAAATAGTCCTTTCTTCAGTAACCAGAACAAAGAATACTATGAGGCCCTCTTCGCTCACTCACAACACTTTTCTCCTAATTGAGGGTAAAGCCTACATTAATGATATGCCAGCGAATCTCGAAACTGACTTAGAGGCTGTTAACCATGTAGCATTGCTAAGCACTGTCTCCAGTAGGATGAAGCTCAGAGGTACTGTACTTAACCTTTTCTCTAGTTGTTTCTCCAATAGAAACAAGCTCAATGGCCTCAAGCTTTATTCCAAGCCTGTGACTTGACTCAAGGATTAGTGTTATAATCCATCATGTCCAGTTTGTACACAGGATTCTCGGAAGTCTGATATGGGGCACATAACCCAGCTTTACTCGAGAGCATCTTGTTTTGCAGACATTGATTAACATAATCTGTTTATCCAACTTGGAAGCATATATGGCTCCCTTCTCAATGCAGGTAAAAATGACCAGAATTGTGGTTATCCTGATATTCTTTATAAAGTAAACCTTAAATATATAATCTTGGATAAGACAGCAAAAGCTACTTAAATTCATACCCTCATCTTTGATCTTCAGATTCAGGGCCGGACTGGGATCGCAAACCAGCCCGGGCACTTGGGTCCGACCGGCCCCAGTGGGGGGGGCATGTACTGACGGGAACACTGCTGCTGCGTGCGCGCTTGTTACTGGGAGCCGATTTGCTGCTGCAAAACCGGCACCCAGTAACAAAAACGGCCCCCACTGGTCCAGAACCGGCCCCCACCCTTCCGGCCCACCGGGGAAACGCCCGGTGCCCGCTACGGCCAGTCCGGCCCTGTTCACATTAATCTACAAAATCACACCATAATAGGGAAATTAGCTATTTACATAATTCTCATCCTAAGGAAAGTCAAAATGTTGACCACTCCTGAAACTTCAAATACACTAAGACAAGCTCTGGCACAGGCTCACCTATGTGAAGGCAGCATAATCCACACGAGTTTTCCCAAACCTGTACTCACCTAATCAACTGAAACCAGTTCCCTAAAGAAGCTACACTCAATCTTCTCAATTACATACAAGGTATGTTATTCGTATTCCCCTACATCTCCGCAATCATTCTGTGGTTATTGGTGGGAGACACATCCCTAGAAACCTACCTGCTTGAAACCAATTGGACATTCTCATAGCAAAGAAGGCAACAGGTACAAGCCAGGCTTTTCCTTTCAAACAACCAAACTGTGGAAGTCATTGCCCAAGTATTATAATCGTATCCACTGTTAGACCTGACAGCCTTAATGTGGTCTTTCCCCCAATGTTATGCCTTCCTCCTCCACTTTTTCTGACCTTGTCTGTGCTGGTCATAGGACTCTGAGCACTTTACCACTGCTAACCACTGCTAAAGTGTATGAACTCTCTCCCTAAAACATGGTTATATTAGTTCATCCCAAATTGGCATATTTAATTTAATTAAAAGTCCCTAGTACAGTGCACTACATGTGCCCAGGAACAGTAAATAAAATGCTACTAGTGGTCCGCAGCACTTATTGTGCCACCCACTTAAGTAGACCCCTAACCATGGCTCAGTCCTGCCATTGCAGAGCCCCATGTGGGCAGTCTACACTGCCATTTCGACCTGGCAAGATAATCCTCTTGCCAGGCCCAGACAGACCTATCCTTTTTATACATATAAGTCACCCATAAGGTAGGCCCTGGACAACCCAGAGGAGAGGGTGCAATGTATTTAAAAGGCAGGACATGTACTTTTAAGTCTTACATGTCCTGGCAGTGAAAAACTCTCAAATTCATTTTTCACTACTGCAAGGCCTATCTCTCCCAAAGGATATCACTGGGATGACCTTATTCCACTGTCTAAGGGTAATTCCCAATTGTGAAGAGGTAGACTTTCCAAGTTTGGTGTCTCTGGAATCACATTTTAAAATCCACACTTATAGTCAAGTCGGATTTTAAATCACGATTCTGAAAATGCCACTTTTAGAAAGTTGCCATTTTCTGACCTTAGCCATTTGGTGCCTGCTGTCTATCTCTGATCACTTGTCTGGGGTAGGTGACAGTTGGGCTTTGTGTATTCCCTCTAGACATCCACATACAATGGGAGCTAAGGTGTGACTTGATGGGTCATCTTGTCAGGATGGCAGGGAGGAGCTAGACACAGCCTCGCATACAAATGAATAGGCTGTGTCCTATCCCCACACAATGGGCTGCATATGCCCCTGTAGTGAGCCTGGAGCCAGGGCACGAATGGCATGACCTCTGTGGACTTTAAAGACCTGCCGTTGGTGTCTCCCCCACTTCAAAGGCCCAACTGGGTATAAGTGCTGGACCTCTGACACCACTGACTCTGTACACTTCTGGACCTGTTAAGACTCTGCCAGTAAGAAGTACTGGTGTGCTGCTGAAGTGCTACCATTCTGCTAGACTGCTGCTTTGCTGGCCTCCTGCCTTGCTGTGCTGCCCTCCTGCCTACTGTTCCCCGGACTTGGTGAGAAGGACAGGACCTGCATCACATGAACCCAGAGTGACTCCAAGGGCTAGCTGGCTGGCCTCCTTATCTGAAGTCTCAGGGGCATAAATGACTTCCAACCACCCTGCTTCTGCACCTGGACTCTGCCATATGTGAGCCTGCCCTGCCAAGTAGTGTCACCACAGTCCTGGACCCTTGTAAGTGGGCCTAAGGTGCTTGTTCCAGCAGAACCGACTCATCCACTGTCAGACCAACGCATCCTCGCTGCTGCGTGGATCAGAACCGACACCTCGCCTCTGCTGCACGGATCAGAACCGGTGCATTACCTCTGCTGCATGGATTGGAACTGATGCATCACTGCTGCTCAATCAATCAATCAATCAATCACTCAATCAGGGATTTGTATAACGCAGCTACTCACCCATGAGGGTCTCAAGGTGCTAGGGGGAGTGGTGGGAGGGGACTGCTGATCCGTCTGTGTTCAGTCGAAGAGCCAGGTCTTGAGATCCTTCTTGAATTGGGTCATCGATGGGGATCGCTTGAGGTGGAGGGGCAGGTCTTGGCGGCGAGGTAGGAGAAAGATTTTCCTCCGATTCTTGTCTTGTGTATCCGAGGGATGGAGGCAATGGCTAGTCGGGCGGATCAGAGGTGTCTGGCAGGAAAGTGAAATGTGAGGCGATGTTTCAGGTATGCTGGTCCAGCGTTGCGGAGGGCTTTGTAGGCGTAGGCGTGAGTGAGGAGCTTGAAGGTCATTCTTTTGTTGACTGGGAGCCAGTAAAGTTCACCAAGGTGTTCGTGATATGGCTTCGTTGGGGGACGTTGAGGACCAGTCTTGCTGCAGCGTTTTGAACGTTCTGTAGTTTCCTGAGGTGTTTCTGGGTGATGCCGGCATAGAGTGCATTGCCATAGTCGAGCCTGCTGGTGATGAGTGCTTGGGTGAACATCTTTCTTGCTTCAGTGCGGATCCATCTGAAGGTCTTTTGGAGCAGGCGTAGTGTGTGGAAGCATGAGGAGGATTCGGCATTGATCTGGTGGTTCATTGTGAGCAAGGAGTCCAGTATGATGCCGAGGTTGTGTGGATTGGACCCGACGAATCGCCTTCAGAACCACCACTGTGTGACACTCTTCCCAGCGCATGGTCCTCGCATCTCCATTGACGGCAGCCTCGACGATGATGACGAACCTCCGCATCGCAGTTCACCGCTCATCAGAGTCGATGCATTGCCACTGCTGCGCAGATCAGGACAAGCGCATCGTCGCTGCTGCATGGATCGACACCGACAATCTGGACCACGCATCCTCAAGGTCGACGCGCCCAGTATTGAGTTACTCTTGTTCAGCGGGCCTCACTGGGTCCCTGTATTCAGCCCGTGCTCCATAGTGCTCAGCATGAACATTTGACTCCAGTGCAACCATATATCCCAAATAGGGCTTTCTGCTTCTAGGTGCTTTTTTTTACTAAAAAATTTGAAATTCCATATCTCAAGTTCTACTTATTGGATTTTTGTCGTTTTGGCCTTGTTTTATTTAATACATTAAGCTCTATTTTTCTAAGTTGGTGTGGAATCTTTTTGTGAGGTGTTTTCACCGTTTTAACATTTGAAATGTTGCACAAATACTTTACACAAGCCTGACTGCTCTGTACCAAGCTATCAGAGGGTGAGCACAGGTTAATTTGCCTGTTTCTTACCTTGACTTGTGGTTGTTGTTTGATTAGGGCTCATACCGCAGTCAACCTACAACCCAATTTCTAACACCCACACTGTAGGAAATCAAGAGGGCACACCTAAGATTTCTTTTAAAGTCTGTTTTCATTTATGAATGCCTGGTCACCTCATTTCCCTCACTCTGTCATTACTGTGTTTACCATTCTTCTGTTTATAGTTATTCTGCTGATGAATTTCCATCTTGTTGTTTTTAAATAACTCAATTGAGTCTTGACTGGGCCCGCATTTATAAAACCATAAATAAATATATAAATAGTTTCACCATTTCTATTTATCCTCAACTTTAATTATCAACATGATACTTGGATGGTTGATTCACCCTACTCCCAAATTATCTCTATTTTATGTGTTTGCCGATATGAAGGCTAACCAATACCTCAAACCCCTATTAAATCGAGGACTAGTGCTGGCCCAAAGAGACATTGCCCAACTATGGCCCGTGCCAACCCCCACATTAAATGGATTGCTCCAGAGCATGAACAGATGCACGCTTCTTGAAGAACCAATTTATAGAGGATGGGGCTGCACCAAAAGATGTGGTAGTCATGGAAAGGACACTACCTGACAGCTCACTCCTATTCATAAGCTCACACCTATACACAATGTTAGCCATATCTTTTTAATAATATTCAATATCTATGTTTACTGATTGCCGAATAAGACGCTTGTCTCTCATTTCCTGCATGCGGAATTTTGTTCAACATGGGATGATGACTATTAATTGGATGTTAAATTATATATTATTTCTTACTTAACAGTTTTGGAAACTGTAACTGTATTTATATGCATGAATCCCAATAAAGAGATATAGAAAAACACTGAAGTATTATTTCAAAATTTCCAACATGCAAACTACTGTTGCCTAAAAACCAGGACTGGCAATCACCAAGTGCTACCAAGTGGCCTATACGTTATACTGGCTAAAATATCACCTACTTTACATTGATAAGGATACTGAAAGTCAAAGTGCATGAATAATACACGAACTCAGCCTGCAACCTATGCCTAAGGACAGTTCTTGGTGACTTTCAACATAGTACTAATGTAATGTGGAATATCGGGTAATTTATCATATAGAACACTATGATTATTACTAGTATTATTATTAGCAGTAGTAGTACTCGTAATAGTAGAAGTATTAGTATTGTTACATTTGAGTTCTGAAGTTAAAGTGCCGACAACCAGAGCTAGTAATCAGTCTGAGATGCAGATCACTGAGTATTATTACATTTGGTTTGTAAGCAATGAAAGTGATAACGAGTTGTTCTGCTCTTTTAACTGAGCTAACTTTCTCTGTAAATTAACAGTCATGAACTCACACTTTGGGGCATATGTACAAGCCCCTATCGCCACGGGAACGTCACTTTTTGTGACTTTCCCGTGGCGATAAGGGCCTTGCCTTATGTACAAGGCAGCGTTAAGCCACTTAACGTGGCTTAACGCTGCCTTGTACATAAGGCCCCCTTTCACGCTTTGTTTAGCGTGAAAGGGGCGTGCAGTGGGTGTTGTGGTGGGCGTTCCACCGCAACACCCATTGTATTTGGCGCTGCCCCCTATGTACAAGGGTGGCGTACATAGGAGGCAGCGCCAAAATTAAGACCAGGAAAACCCTGGTCTTAAGGTGGCGAAACGAGGAGAAATGCATTATTTCTCCTCGTTTTTGCTTTTTCCATGTGTGCTGCCTAATGGAAAAAGCAAAATGCCATGGTTTGTTTATGTACAGGAAGGTGCTCACTTAAAAACTATGCAAAGTCAAATAATGCAAAAATTTGAGAAATGTAATATATTATGCATTAGGTGAAATTCACAAGTTTTGCCAGTATAGTTTAAATTTCATCCAGGCCTAGTTATTACACATTCTGATCTATAGACTCATTTAAAAATGATTTATATTAAAATACTTAAAAACACATTTTTAACCAATTA
Source organism: Calotriton arnoldi (assembly GCA_963921515.1). NCBI lineage: Eukaryota > Metazoa > Chordata > Amphibia > Caudata > Salamandridae > Calotriton > Calotriton arnoldi. The sequence goes on from CAWUFW010000327.1 coordinate 885,143, forward strand.
TAAGCAGCATTTCGGAATGTGTTTTTCAAATTAGAAATTTCATATAGAATATTTTTAAAAATTGCATTTGTTTCAAATGGAATCAGTATGCAAAGAAAATGACAATCAGTATTTCAAGAATAACATGAATAGAAAATACATCATTTATAAAGTTTTTAACAAGCTGTAATTTGCTTTCTAAATAGCAAACAGTTTTAAAATATAATGCCCTTTGATAAACACACGTTACATAGGGAAGGAACACTTAATTAGAAGAAAATCGCACATATAAGTAATCAGAAGAGGCACTCTGGATTATATCCACAGCAGTAGTAAAGAAGCGAAAGACAAGGATCAACAAGGGGTTGAGGATGGATGATGTGATAATTTATTATGTGGAATTAAATACCCCTAACCGTATATTATATGGATCTTGCAAGTCACCTCGCAGCTCCATTATTTTATGAAGTAACTTAGCCTTCAACCTAGTCACTGCATATTATCACAGTTCTTCTTGGTGACAATATTCTTATAATGCACAACTGGGGATTCTTTATTCCATGTAGCAGTATTTATTTTGTCAAAAAATAAAGAGTTTTTACTCTAAACTCTATTTTTATTTAAAGTGAAAACAAAGTAGAGCTCTGGCCTTTGTCCCCTGCCTGTGCGCTTCTCAGCAAAGTTTCTACCCTCTTTGCGTCTTAGCACATATCTCATATTAATGCAAATGCAAAATGTCTTCGTAAATATGGACCCAAATGCACAAAATGCAAAATGCGATTCGGAAACTTGCTTGTTTAGGGTGTCCCTTCCAATTACCGAATTGGTATGGTATGTATTACTATTTTGCGACCGAATTTTGGTCGCAAAACAGTAAGGGTGAGATGTACAAAGGTTTTTTGATTCACAGAATCGGGCCGCTTGCGACTGCAAAATGGCCTTTTTTCAATGTACAAAGGCCCAATTTCGATTCGGTAACCTATTACCGAATCGAACATTGGGTTTGCGATTCGGTATTAGGAAAGGGCATGTTTAGGGCGTCCCTTCCTAATACCGAATAGCAATGGTATGTTTGAATGTTTCGCGACCAAAATGTGGTCGCAAAACAATCGCATTTTACCACCTACTTCAAGTAGGTGGTAGCCCATTCACAAATGGGAAGGGGTCCCCAAGTGACCCTTATTCTTTGTGTATGTTTGTAAAACATGTTTTAAGAGCAGGCAGTGGTCCCACGGACCACTGCCCAATCTTTAAAAATGAAAAGAAAACTTTTCATTTTTCTTTTTGAAACGCATCCTGTTTTCCTTTAAGGAAAACGATCTGCATTTTTAAAAAACACTGCTTTATTGAAAAGCAATCACAGACATGGTGGTCTGCTGACCCCAGCAGGTCACCATCCCTGTGAATTTTAGCATTCCCAATGAGTTGCAAGCGACCTACTAATTATTTATGAGCTAGGTCTATTTGCGATCCACTGGGAATCGCAAACTGTGTTAAACACACATTTGTACATGGATGTTTGCGATTACCCAAGGACCTCCTTTGCTCCTTTGAAAATGTAAATTAAAATATTTTTTAAAAGAAGACAGTGGTCCCACGGACCACTGCCTACTCTTAAAAAAATGTAACATAAGGTTACATTTTTTCTTTTTAAACGCATCCCGTTTTCCTTTAAGGAAAATGGACTGCATTTTTTTTTTTAAATTGATTTATTAAAAAGCAATCATAGACATGGTGGTCTGCTGACCTCAGCAGGCCACCATCCCGATAATGGCTCTGACTCCAAATGGGTCGCAAGTTGCGACCTACCTCATCAATATTCATGCGGTAGGTCGATTCCCGACTCACAGGAAATCCCTAAATGAAACTGAATGATTTTCATATATTAGAAATTCCGATTTCCTAATTGCGATTTGGAGAGGTAGGTCTATTTCCAACCCACTGGGAATTGCAAAGTGTGTTAAACACACATTTGTAAATGGATGTTTGTGATCACCAAATAGCGAATCGCAAAAATGTGCTATTTGGTAATCGTAAACACTTTCCTACATACATCTAGCACTAAATCTTTGCCACCAGTTTAAAACTGGTGGTAACCCATTTGCATAGGGAAGGGGTCCCCAAGTCCCCCTGATCCTTTGAAAATGTCCCAGGGACCACTGCCTACTCTTAAAAAATGAAACTGCAAGGTTTAATTTTTTTCTTTTTAAAGGTATCCCATTTTCCTTTAAGGAAAACGGACTGCACTTTTAAAAAAACAGAATGTTTTATTAAAAAGCAATTATAGATATGGTGGTCTGCTCAATGATTTTCATATATTAGGAATACCGATTTCCTCATTGCGATTCAGAGAAAATTGCAATTTGGAAATCGGTATTCCTAATGCTTGTACAACTGGCCCTAAGTTCGAGGAGTTTCAAAAGATACACCAGCTAACTTAATTTTGTAGTGGGGCAGGTGCAAGAAGGTGAGCAAGCAGACAATTGGGCACAAGCTGACAAAAGGATCTCACCAATCACTTCCTCTTGATAAAGGAGTTTTCCCCACTCACACCATTTCTCACTTGAAGCTTTGTGTCTCTATTTCAGTAAACAGTGTATTGAGTTCAAATATTTTCCCTCTATCCAACCTATCCCTTTTTAGCTAATATCTTAGAGGAAGGTACAACTCAGCTGCAGAAACATTGTGAGTCACGGTACCCCTGAAATCCAGCGGTGATGAATCCTGGTGAGGTTTCAGCGCATTCCCACTGAGCAAATTAATATTTGCACATTTGTGTGCATGTGACCTCATAGTAATGTGACTCAGTACAGATTTTCTTCCACAAATATTTATAACTAATTCATGGTGGCTTTTCTTGCTTTAGTAAGTGCAAAAAATGAAAACAAATGTGTTATACAGGCAAGTCAACCTTTTCATAAATTCCTTGTGAAGCAGACCGTTAGAGGTGTTTAACAAAAAGTGACTATAAATTAGGAAGATAATTGGATAATAATTGTGGAGTTCCTAGTCGGTAGGAAGGCTGCTACACTGTATTGACCACTTCTCAATCCAATGCAATGAGAGATGTTAGCAAAACGATAATGCTCTCTCTGCTAAGAACCCCAATATAATGAAGTGTGATGCATTCTAATAGCAGAAAGGTAAATGAGATATCTTTTAAAAATATTGGAGGTAAGAAGGACAATTCCCAGTGACATGAAAGGTGGTATTGTCTGCGATTTTTCTAATCTAGCTTACATTTTGGGGGAAACTAAAAGACAGCCTGCGAGTAGCTGCCATTGTTAAAGGAATACAGCTTTTACAAACGATGAGCTTCTCTGTCGTGATTAGACTTGTACCCAATGTTCTCGATGCGGTCACAATGTTCGCTCTAAGTGCACATAAAGATACTAGACTGAGATTACAGCTTCCTAATGCACAGTAAAAATGATTGGAAAGTTGGGAGGCAGTCTGATGATATGTGAAATACTTTTATTGGATGCCTTTTGTTTTAAATTTGGATATCTGATCCAGTTTTTGACATGAATCAATTATCTGTGTTGTAATTATGTATACATGGTGTTACTTATTTACTCAAGTCAAGTTTAAAAGCATTTTTGTACTTTAGTTAATGGTGTTTACTGGGCTGAATAAACAAATGAACATTTTTAAAAGTTAAACAGATGTCAGTGAATCTTGAATTCTTCATACAAACCTCTTGTTGCAATCGTGGACAAACAATGCTATATTGGATACAACAGAGCTCAATTTCCAAACCTTTTACCCTCCATTGATCTGATCTATATAGAATTGAAAAAGCTAAAGTGAAAGCATGTAAAGTTTCAGCTCAATAATATTAAAATGGTCTCATACCCCCAACTTCCCCGCTTCCCTTCACCCACATGTCATGCCATGCCATGTCCTTCTCTGAAGCTCTTGTCCTGGCCGCGTGGAAGCAGGCCAAGATCCTCCCTCTTTTGAAAAAACCCTCACTTAATCCGCTATGCCCGTCGAATTACAGACCGATCTCCCTTTTGCCCAGTATGGCCAAGGTTTGTGAGAAAGTGGTCACTAGACAGCTGACTGACTACGTTGAAAGCTCAGGCCTTCTCCACCCGGCTCAGTCGGGCTTTAGGGCCTCATTTAGCACGGAATCGGCCCTGGTGGAAATCGCCGAAGCCATCAGAGACTGCCTGGATGACGGCGGGAGGGCCGCTTTGGTGTTGCTAGACCTCTCGGCGGCATTTGACACGGTTCCCCGCGCTCTACTGCTCTCCCGACTGTCGGAGATAGGTGTATCTGGCAGCGCCTGGGGCTGGCTCCAATCCTTTTTGGAGGATCGGACACAGGAGGCATGGCTCCCATCATTTTCCTCATCACCGAAGAAAGTGACCACAGGGGTCCCACAAGGCTCTTTTCTGAGTCCTCTTCTTTTTAATATTTACGTCACCCCTCTGGTTCAGTTGGCGGAGGACTTGGGAGCGAAGATAATCGCTTATGCCAACGACACACAGCTCCTGTTCACTTGGAGGAAAAACGAAGTCTCTACTTCGGCCGCCAAACACTGCCTGTCCACAGTTTTCCGTTGGCTGGCAGGGGCCGAATTGAAATGCAATGAGGAGAAATCGGAAATTCTCTTATTCAGCAACTTTCCCGCCCGGTTTAGGGAATCACTCTTGCCCTCCTACTCTGCATTGCCTTCCTCCTCAGGGAACCCAGTTAAGAACTTAGGGGTCTGGTTCGAGGAGAATCTTCGATTCTCAACCCAGGTCAAGAAGCTGGCAGGGACTTGCTTCGGTCTCTTAAAGTCCCTCAGGAAGTTTCTTCCCCTTCTTCCCCAGGCGGCTAAGGAGTCAGTGATTCGAGCCCTTATTCTTTCTCGGCTAGATTATGCCAACGCTTTATATGCTGGCATTCCAAGCTACCTATTAAATAAATTGCAAGTGGTGCAGAACGCGGCGGCCAGGCTGCACGTGAATGTTTCCGCCAGATGTAGAGTGAGACAACACCTTCGCGCTTTACACTGGTTGGCCATGGCAGAGAGAGTCAGATTTAAGATCCTTGTTATCGCCCACCGTGCTCTTTATGCCACTGGGCCTGGCTATCTTCAGAAACGGTTTTCCTTTTACACCCCTGCAAGAGAACTGCGTTCCTCTACTCAACTCCTGGCCCAAATCCCGCGTTTCCGCTTGCAAAGGTCAGGCGGCAGCTCTCTAGCTGTGAAGGCCGCTTTGGCCTGGAACAATCTGCCCTTTGTGCTTTGGGGCATTCAGGACCCGATTCTCTTTAAGAAAAAGCTGAAAACTCATCTATTCCCCTAATCTTGGCTCTTGGCGCTTCTTCACTCTCTCAAGGTTCGCGCCGGGACACTCTTGCAGTATCTGTGCGCGTTAGAAATACTAAATAACATAACATAACATAACACATGCCTGTTGCCATTTTCTTTCAAGATGAAGAAAGCAGAAAGTTGTCTTGAAAACATTTGCAGCGCTATACTACTAAAATGTGTTACAGTTCTTAAGCAGCAAAGCCACTCTTTCTTCATCAACCATTGATTTCCAAATTTCGTCACATACAGACATCAAAGTCAGCTTCCTAGACTTGAAGAGCCTGATTTAGAGTAACCACACTCCAAATTTAAAGATGTCCATTCACCCAGCTAACATCTCTTACATTGGCAGGAACTGCCGTTAAGGCGGTTCTTGTGATTGCATTGAAAGTGTGCCATATGGCTCCATCAAGTTGATGGCGTCATGTAGTGTCGGTGCTCCCCGATGAGAGAGACTGGGCACCGCACAGGCTAATTAATTAGTGAGGTATCGGCAAAGGCCCACATAGCTAGTAAAAAGACACACAGAGACTCTCACTGGTGGTGACTTAGGATCAGGCGCTGGAGGTCTCTCCTGTCCCGCCTGGTCATCCCAGTATTTATTAATTACTGCCCACGTGGTCCCAGGCCTGTACCACTAATGATGTAATACAGGTGAATACAATAGGAATCATCTGAACGGAAGTCCAAAGTCCAGGGGTGAGTTCTCCAGTTACATCACTGGAAGAAACATAACATTCCTCCTCAATTTTGGAAAACAACCAACACGAATCAGTCAAACATGACATTAACAAAGTGAGCGGGAAAATCACAAACACATTGTGACTCAAAACAACAATGCAGTATACACAATTTGACAGCATATCGATGGAGCACAGGCCAGAACCTTCATACCTGGCAGACTGGGGTTACCTGATACCAGCGGGTATGACATCACACTAGATGATCTCGTAGTCGAGTTGACGGCTCCTGGTTGCTATGGAGTCCATACCTGGTGCAAGTGTCTTGGCTGTCCGGTGGGTCTGGTTGTACCACTTCTGGGCCTCCTCCACTACACACTGAGGAGGAAGCGGTGATCCATCTGCTGCATGCAGATCACTGCAAGGTGAGAGTTTGGGTTCCGTCTTCCGTGATGTAATCATGGTCCTCCATAATAGTATCAGCACCATTGAAGTCTGCAGGGACACCTACACAGGGGTAACAATGCTTGAACATGGAAATATTCCTGGTGATTTCCTCTCCATCATGATGATCTATCATCTTAGTGCCATTCATGTGGATGATGGTCCAGAGACGTCGTTCGAATGGTAGCCAGAACTTACTCCCAGGTAATCGGTCCTTTACTAACACTAGATCTCCAGTTTTGAGGGTAGAAGTCTTGGTGTGTCGATGTTGACTGGCTCGAGTGTTAGACGCAAGCCTCTTCTCCTATACACATCGATTGTCAATGGGGTCTGGATGCCATTCTGGTTGATGAGGGATGGAATCAAGAACCCCTCCGCTCATCGAGAAGTGTCCAGGAGCTGGCTTGGTAGTGGAGTGTGGAGTTTGACGATAGTCTTGTAGGAAAGAGTATATGGCCCATTCGGATGGCTGCTGATTAGCATTGGCAATTCGAATAACTTTGTTTAAAGTCCTCATAAACTGCTCCACCTCCCCGTTGGCTGGGGGCCACAGGGGGTGATTTTCTTGTGTGTGATGCCAAGCAATTTTATATAAGACACTACTTCCTGGCCTTGGAAAGGCGGACCATTGTCAGTCCTCAGCTATTTGAGTTATCCATGGGAAGCCATATTCTTCTCAGTTTTTGACACCACCTCATGTGCACCTGGAGAGGTGATGTTCTTCAATTTGGGGTACTTGAACTAATCGTCTATCATGACCATAGTGTGCCTTATGTCTGGCAGGCTCCGGAAATCGAGGCTGATGCTCATCCAGGACTGTTGTAGCCCTCTTTTGGTCAACACCGGGGCCAGTGGACTAGCTTCACCCGAGGCTGGACGCCATGGACATGACCGTACCAGGGTTTTGACTTGCTTGTCCATCAAGAGAAACCACACTGTGGTCCATAGACGACTTTAAGTCTTAACCATCCCCTGGTTCCCTGCATGGGCTAGTCAAACCACTTGATCCGTGAGCCTGGTGGGAATGACTAGATGATGTCCTCGAAGGAGACAGCCATCTAGGTCAGCACTTAGATCTTGGTGGACATGATGCAGGCTCTCAGAGATGCGCCGGCATTCCGGGGTGCATTGAACCCAAATAGCCTTACACAGGTGCCACTGATTACTCCTTACTGCCTCTGATGCTTTCTGTAGATATTCATCTTGGGTGGTAGCTTGGCGGATGACTTCAACTGAGAGTGGAAGAGGGCGGGATCGATCGGTCACATACTTCACCTAGCCCACCGTTTCTTCTGCCTCTTCCTCTTCTTCTGCCATGGCAGCTTGAGGGTGTCTGGACAGGTAATCAGCGGGGTTGTGTGACCCTGGATGGTACTCAACTTGGCAACTGTACTCCTGAAGTTGGAGCAGGTGGAGTGGAGTGCCGAGGGGGGGGCTGTATGGGAGGCCACAGGAAGCACAGGCAAACCCTTCTCTGGGGCCTTCAGGTCACCAGCAACCGTCGGGGTATTCTTCGCACTACAGCGCACACGAGGCGGGTGTTTGCCTTTCTCTGCAGCACCGTACCACTGTGCTGGACGCGTATGGTCTGACTCATGCGGCACGAGAACCATGCACTCTGGGAGTGAGTACATGGCTGCCGCACACCGGTGTACTAGGGCGGTACACCAGGATTACGGGCAAAACGACACCCTCATCGCTAATGTAGTGTCAGTGCTCCCCGATCTCAGAGAGTGAGCACCGCATAGGCTAATTAATTAGCGGGGTATCGGGGAAGGCCCACGTGGCTAGTAATAAGACACATGGAGACTCTCACTGGTGGTGACCAGGCGCTGGAGGTCTCTCCCGCCCTGCCTGGCTGTCTCAGTATTTATAAATTACTGCCCACGTGGTCGCAGGGCTGTACCACTAATGATGTAATACAGGTGAATTCAATAGGATCCCCCTGAAGGGAAGTCCAGAGTCTGGGGGTCCAGTCTCCAGATATGTCACTGGAAGAAACACGTCGTACAGGACACTTTCAATTTTTTTTATTTTTTTTTCAAATAGAGAATCCCAAAGTAGGATTTTCTTTTTTAAATGAAATAAATCAGTGACCCCCCTCGCCTCAAAAGTTTTCTCCCATGGCATGAGAGTTACTAAAATGTTTGTAATTTCACTTACCATCACGTTTTGAATGGCAGTAAGCAAAAGTAAAAAGTTGCCATTTGTTCGCCCACTCAAAATAGGGTGAGCGGACAAATGGTAAAACCGCTGACAATCCTAACTCTATCAGGCTGTTGGAGGTGTATGTCAGAGGCGGAGATGGAGCTGCTGATATACTGAACGCCTGTCTGACTCTGAATGAGGCAGGCGGAACTTCAGTACGCCGCACTCTAAATCAGGGCCTTAGTTCTTCTATTTCTCAGAATAGTGGTGACCCAACTTTCCTCTCATCATTGGCGATTTTTTACTCAATTGACTTGACACAAGAAATGAAAAGGAGGTGTCAAACGATGGTAAAGGCAATCAAAACTACATTGACACACCACTCTGCAGTATATTTACCATGACATTAGGCACAGACTGCAACAAAAGTCTGTGGACTATACCACAAGTTCCTGAATCATTAAAACACAACAGGGTTTAATAATCATACTTTGGTTAATACGGACACGATGTCCTAAAAGAAATTTGTGATTCCATATTTGAGAATGATAGCAATTCAAACAAGCATTGGCATAGCCAATAGGTCTCGCCTTTGGGACCTTATAAGTGTTTAGCCATGCAACAGTTGATGTTGTTGCACCAATGATATTGTGCTGCATAACTAAATGCTTATAAGGTCCCAAAAGCGAGACCTATTGGCTATGCCAATGCTTGTTTTTGTACAAAAGCACCAATTACAAACCATGCTGTGAGGGGGAACAGATGCACGAGAGCGAGGGATGTCGTCATGTGAGGTGGGCTAGAAGCACAGCGGTGCGGGCGCAGCGTGGAGGCTTCTAGCGAGTAGACATTAAAAGGTGGTGGCAGGGCGACTGATGCACAAAGAACATTGCAGGTAGACGATGTTTGGTCTCTTAGAAGTGGGCGCTATTTCACACCTGCCCCACATAAGCAAATGTCTTGAAATAGATGACCTAAGCACCCTTCCCCCACCCAAACACATGCACACATTTCACGGAAGTAGTAAAAGGTTTAGGGGTTTGGGATTTTTTAAAATGATAATTACGACCTTTCTATACGACCCTTGCAATGTTACAATAACATACATTGGGTTTGTACTTTCGTTACGTTGTTAATGGCGTGTTAGCATGGCACGTTTTAATGCTATTTAGTTGCAATGAGAAATGAATTTTTCCAGGCATTGTCCATAAACGATACCATATTTACAAACTATATTAAACCCGTTGTGTTATAACATTGCCAAAATTAGGATGACAACAATGATATCATCTGAAAAACACAGCAATTCACTTGAAGAAGCAGAACACTGAGTGTTTGGGAGGTGGGGGCAAAGTGGGGTGATGTCTGAAGCTGGTGAAGAAAACCTCTTCGCTCACACGTTAGCCAGATGGCGTCTTGCACTCTATATACGTCTCTTTTTGGGCGTGGCACATGCTGTGCAGTGATGGTGAAGCAGGAGAAAGTGTACGTTGGGTGGAGGGGTGAGTTGCGCATCCATGAGGCTGGCAAGACATTTCTTCGAGTTACTTTGAGTGGAGGAGCGGCAGCCTCCTTTGTCCTGACGTAGGACACCAGCACCAAGCGGAGGAACCCACTGCCACAGAATCCTCCATCGCCGCTGCAATTTGACTGCATTAGAACCAGAGAGCCGAGGAGTCCAGACCTCAAACCCACCCAGAGATGTGCAGAAAACCAACAACAAAAGTAGTTTCACATTGCGGCAGTTGTTTTGTCCCCTTTTTCACTGCGTTTTACGACTCACAAATACAAGTTATCAATAGCTCTTGTACATGTGTAAAGGAAAATCAGATCGAGCTGCTGAGATATGACAAGTAAATTAAGCGATGAAACCAGCTTGCCCTGGTCGGGTGAAAGGCAGTGGCTATCAGCGGTGGTATGTGGGGCCGGCGGCAGCAGAGGCCATTAAGCAGCTTTGATTGGAGGTCAGCTGCTCTAGCGGGCTCGCTCGTGTTATGGCCACAAAACCAAGTGGGAGTGCAGGAGTGAAGAGGCCAAGAGCAGGAACAGACCGAACAGCAAGCCTAGGATGTGGCCAAAGTGCACTTTCGGTAAAGAAAGAAGCCACCACACGCTGGTGACCTAGAACTGTTTAAAGCTAAATAAACAAGCGTGGTGCGCGCGCACTGGAATGTCAGGTATGCAGCTGGCACCCGGCCGCGCTGCTGCTCGCTCCCGTGCTCCCTAGGCCAGGGAAGAGAGAAGGCGGGACATGCACCCACCTTTGGCCAATTGCGTGCTGTCTTTCTTAGAAAGACGCACGCAAAGGCCAATAGCGTGTCAGCAAAAAAAAAAGCACAAGCGTGTACTCAGAGTTAAAAGTCCTTACTAGAAGCTTCACAGACAGCGCATGTGCGCTGGCTCAGGCGAGACCTAAAAAAGGGAATCACTAAATGTGATGCACAAACTTTAGAAGTCATTATTTAGTCATTTTCAAGCATTCGCATTTTCCAAACAGTGTTTCCCAATTTGCAAATTGGTATTAATCACCAATATTGAATCTCTATTTTGAAATCAAAACTGAGGAAACGTCTTATGTTCATGACACCATAAAGAGGAAGAGAGCCACATCTAAAACTGAACAAGTGAGAGGAGGTCTATGCAGAGTGGCTGTGAGTTTAGAAAGGACTACTGGACTTTGAAATAGCCACTCAGGATAGAGAAAGGCCTGAAGAAGTAAGAAATAAAAGTTGCAGAGCTGGAGATATTAATAGAAGAGCGTGTGGCTAATAATGATACACTCTTCCGTAAAACATTTCTCATAGTCCCTGCAGCAACAAAGAGACACACATGGCAAAGGATACAAGAAAGGATTAACACAGTGGGAGCAGCCAATCACAGCAGCAGTGAAAGCCCAAAAAGGTAGTAGGACATGAGCTCCTGTACTAAGGGGAGACCTACGAGCAGGATGCAGATTAGACTAATGGCGATCCAGCACCACAGCCACCATCAACACCACTGGAGGAGGCCAAAGAGTCTACTTTGGCGCACAAGGAAGTTGCTATGGTCAGCAATATTGACACTGCTGTAGCAGCACTATTACCCACTCTACTGTTATGTAATTTGTACATCATGCATGTGTTATTGATACGTGTGTGTTACACATTAACCCCTGTTTTCTTATTCCAGTCCCTATAATCTATATTACCATTGCAGGGCATTATGGGAAATGTAGTTCACTTATAATGAGTCCAATTGTAATACAAATGTTTGAATAGTTTAATAAGTAAATTACTGCAAGCTATTACCATATGAGTAAAATGCAGCTCCACAAATATAATGTACATAAACCGAAATTGACATCCACTGTACTGCATGCTTATACATTCGAGGAAGTGCATAGTGAAGTAAAAAGTGGGGAAACTTCACCTCCCGTCACTGGTACCCAAACGCCACTATCTGATATCCTCCCAGAACCTACTAAACCCATTTTACCTAAAAAAATACCTAAAAGGGAAAGGCAACAACAAAGGCGCCCTATAACACAAATATAAACATAACTGCTATTCTCAGTGGGGAGAACATTCCTATAATGCACAGCCTTATGGTATGATCACAAAAACTAGTGCTCCATATTTCGCCACAAAATATCAAATATATTATTATTATTCAGATTTGTACAGCGCATGACTATCCAACCAAGGGTTTCCCAGCGCTACGCCACAGGAAAGTTACCCAGAAACATAACAGGGGCGACTCACGATGTCAAAGTTTAAAAACAACCAGGTTTTAAACTTAATATATAGTTCCACACAAATGAATTTGAATGATCAGTTCCATACAAATTAATTTCTCCAAATTGACATTAATTATAAACCATCTCAGGGCTCCATAGTTCAAAAAACATCATCATGTTTCTTGCTGAATATTTTCTACACAACATCTTCGGAATCCATATATAACATAAATGCTGTTAGTTGGCCCCAATGCATTTCGGCCCCCCCATGGCCCTTCTTTCGGGGCGATGCTTCAGTTGATCTGAGTGTCAGCCATCCCCGTGTCAACTTGATCAGGAAATGTATTTTGCGAAACTGATGATTCGAAATTTTGTGGTGAAATACGATTCGAAGCGCCGATTTTGGTGATCATACAATAACGTTGTGCAATGTGGGACTTTTCTCCCCACTAAGAATAGCAGTTGTGTTCAGTTTTGATTGTGTGATAGGTGCACGCCATATTTGCATTCCAAAAAAGGAGAAAACATTTTAGAATAATGCCTTCTGAAATATTTGGGACAGCAATTCCAGGAACTTTGAATAGTCAAGCCCTATTGCCCAAAAACTCTAGCAATTATCTACCACACCCTGTGGAAGGGCCTGTCTAAGACATAATGCAGGCACTATTATTTCCTCATGAGTTGGCTTGATGAATTTAGACAAATCAGTGCTGCCAGTGTAGAGCAGGCAATTGTCAGCCATGGAAGAGATAGGTCAATTATGGAGGGACGGTCTGAAATAAGGCTTAGGAGGTTCATCTAGCTTGCTGTATGATGGCTTTTGATGAGTACACCTGAGTTACGTATGAAATTGCCGGCTCTCAAAGGAATGGTTTGCTGAGAAACACAACAAAAGGTACTCCTTCCATCAGGTCTGTTCAATCAAGGAGGTAAGATTTAAAGAATGTTTTCTGTTAGCAGCAACCTCTTCAGTGTTTATATCTTCCTTCCTAGCTCCAGCGGTATGGGGCCATTGATGCTCCTTGAAAAACAGAAGAATGCCCAGATAAGTTTACTGTATGCAGGGTTATCTTCCCAAGCAGTTGGTTATTTAGTTTATTTTGAGTTTCTTAGAATACCTGGGTGCAAAATTAACCTGTTCCGTCACCAGTGCATGCCAATGTCTTTACTCCTTCTTTCTACAAGATTTCCCGCGCTTGGGTTTCTTCTCACATGACTCTCATCGTATAATTATAAGCGTTGACAGATTTACTTCAGCATCACCTGTGGGAATAACCTGTGTGAGTGCAAACCACCCCACCCCTTTTCCCTTTTTCAGTACCTTGCTTTGGTTCCTGTAAGAATAGGTTGCTGGTTGAGGTGGGTGAAACCTTGCTGAAGCAGAAACTACAATCCTTGTCAAGGTGAAGTCACAAGCAAACCGTAAATGAACCTGTGCTCAACCCCCTGGCAGTTTAGCACAGATCAGTCAGGCTTAAATTAAAGGCAACGTATAAAGTATTTGTGCAACACTTTAAACAGTAATAAAATTAAAACATACCACAAAATGGATCCCACACCAGATTAGAAAAATACAGTACATTTTAATAAATAAAACAAGATCAAAACAACAATTCAGCCAGTAGAACCAGAGATATGCAGGTTTAAAGATTTCAGTGAAAACAGCGCCAAAAAGGCACAAAGCACCAACTGTGGCTAACTGGTCGTGCTAGACCAGGACAAAGTTACAAGTTCAGGCCGCCCACGATGGAGAGTCGGCCGGCTACAGGGACCAAGTTAGGTTCCCCTGAACAAGAGTATCTTAAATTCTGGTTGTGGAGCATTGTGAGATCTCCCAGGTAATGCGTTGATTTTGAGGAGCTGTAAAGCAGTGATGCAAGGTCTTGCATTGTTGTTGAGGATCCCCTTGAAGAGAGCTTGCGATGGGCAGTCTGACATCGAGGATGCATCGCGCAGCAAAGGCGATGCGTCTGTTCCAAGGAGCTGTGAGGCTGCTATGCGAGAACCTGTGCCGTCATCGAGGCTGCCATCCACAAGAGATTTGCGGTGACAGGGTCTGAATTGGGAAAGTGTTACACAGCAGAGGTTCCAATAGGGGCTGCGTGGTCTATGCAGAGACCTAACATTGGGAAAATCCTAGCAGCAGAGGCAATGCATCAGTTCTGCTCGGAGGTGCGCAGCAGAGGAGATGTGACAGCTCTGCTGGATCCACATGTGGGCTGACAGAGCAACTTTAGGCCTACTTCCAAGGGTTCAAGACTAGGGAGGCACCACTTGGCAGGGTACAACTCACAGTCGCAGAGTCCAGGTATTAGTTACAAGAGACTAGCCCTTGGAGTCATTCTGGTGGTCCTGTGTACAGGTTGTAGGTCCATTCCTTCTCACCCAGACAAGAGGGCAGCAGGCAGCAGCTCAGCACACCAGGCAGCAATCCTTCAGGGCAACAGTCCAGCATAGTGGCAGTCCAATCAGCAGCACAGTACTCCTTCTTCCTGGCAGAGTCTTCCACAGGTCCAGAAGTGTACTGAAGAGTTGGTGTCTGAGGTCCAATATTTATACCGGGTACCTTATTTGAAGTAGGAGAAGCTTCTAGAGGTTTCTTTTTGAAGTGCACACCTTTTCTGCCTCCCCTGTCTGGGGGACTTACTACAGGGGGCATGCATCTCTTCGTCGTGGAGGAAGGACACAGCCTATTCAAGTGCAAGTATGGCTGTGCCAGCTCTGTCCTCCCATTCTTTCTGCCAGTGGTGGCCCATCCAGGCACACCTAAGTTCTCTATTATGTGTGGCTGTCCAGGACGAATACACAAAGCCCGACTGTCAGCTACACCCAGTCATGTGACCCAGAAAAAGGCTGCAGCCACTAAATGGCTAAGGCAGGAAAACATCCCATCTTTCTAAAAGTGGCATTTTCAAAATTGTAATTTAAAACCCAACTTTACTATGAGAGGGGATTTTTCATTACAATTCCAAAGACACCAAACATGAATGTTTACCTGTTCCCATTTGGAAGTCACAATTGAAAGGGCCGGGCAAATAAGTTCTAGACCTGTTTTAGAGTTACACTCTGATGGTTCTTTTCGCAGCATGAAAGTGTAAAGGGGAGAAAAGTCGTTGGGATACAATCAATTAACCAATACTTCTCTTGGATACATAATAACCCACGGACTACTACCTAAGGTTAGTTGGTTTATTATAAAGCCAACAAAAACTGAACATAGAGACACCTCAACACAAGGGTATAGAAATAAAAAGGAATTAGCATGAAGCCAAATATGCGCATCCAGTTTAGACGGTGCAGCATAAGCAAAATATTTAATTCAAGAAGTAGGATACAGAAAATCAGGAAGCATGAGTCCAAATTTCCCTGCATCGAGGGTTGGTGAGTGGAAAACATTAAATATATCCCTACTCTAACAGTAAGGTGACATCCCTACTTAAGCATTTTCAGAATGAATATAAGGTGTCAGCACATGGAGTCTCACTAAGAAGCCTCTCCACGATCAATGGGTCAAGCAGCATAAGGCTACCAAAGACAGAGCTCAACATTGGATGCTCTCTCTCTGAAGGCAAGGGAAAAGTGGCGCTCTATCCCTAATTCCAACAACCAGTTATCCACAGGTAGCACTCCCATGGTGCATTTCAAATCACGCCATCCACCCTGGGTACAGTCCTGCAGGTATTTTTCCATGATGTCGACAGTGTGCCTTCCTTGCAACAATTTGTCCTTGGTTCCCAGGCCTTCTCCTGTGTGAGGTGTAACAACCTTCCTTTATCGACTCAAGCCACACGATTGTAACTTCTTCTCTCCTTGCCTAACTAGTAAACCAAAGACATTATTCTGCCTAAAAGAGCGCTTCTTCACCTGCAACACGAAACGCGAGAAAGAACAAATTCCACAGCACACATGAAATTCAAACTGTTAATTCTAAAGTGAGGGTTTTCAGGGACTTGCATTTCAGGCCTACGAAGTTCAGCCAACATAAGGAAAGCATCATATAAGCTTTAATAAAATAAACCAAACCCCAATCCTACTTGAAGACAGCAATAAAAATCACCACCAAAGAAAAATTCCTAAAACTCCGGATATGGGTCGGACCCTTCAACCAATTCGACCAATTCCTACCTCCTTGGGAGAGAAGTGGAGGAGACCAGCTCTGCCGTTTATGTGGCTGTGGTGTTGAGGATGTTATCCACGTTATATGCATCTGTAGCAACCTAAGAGATATAAGGATAACCTTGCTAAAACCGATGTTCAGACAACATGGAGTTAGGTCCTGCAGACAATCGGTAATGCTGTGCTTTAATCCGGAGATAGTACAGCTAAACTGCCGGCTAACTAAATTTCTTGAAATAACGGCAAAAAGACTGAAAAACTTGCCCGCACCGGTTAAGATCTTAATTCCATCAGAATAGACACAGTTGGAACAATATTTACAGACTTATCAGAGTATGGAGCAGATGGTTTTAACAACTTGAGTTCATCCTCCAATTACTTTTTATTCTCACTTATTTATTGTCGTAAAAACGTTGGGTCTTTTAATAGAGTCTTTTATTGCATAAGAGCTAGACATTTTATTCTAAATGTATTAATGTATGCAATGGTTTTAATTAATCAAGCATAATAAAAATTTACTTACTTACTTACTTACATATAAGCTTTATGAATTCACATAACATTAATGCAATTTCAACTAATACAATTACCTACGTATTAAATGACATAATTCATAAGAACATTTAATACACAAATAATTGTCAGTTGCATAACACAAGTTCTTCATGTTAATGTCTTCTGCTAGTTACATTCATTTTCTACTTTGATTCTCCATGTTACTTGTCAATGGCCTAAAATACATCACGTATTCATGGTAATACTTTTCACAATTCTAACACTTCTCATTAATACAGCAAATGATTATATGCGGATGCACCCTACGTTTGATTATGATGCTCCCCTACAAATGAAATAAGATTTCCACTCTATCAGTTCCCCCCTCGGATGACGTTGGGTAACTCCAATGTTATCCTATGAGAGAGGCAGCCTTTCAGTAGCGAAAAATGAATTTAAGAGTTTTTCACTACCAGGACATGTAAAACTTAAAAGTACATGACCAACTGCACCCTGCCCTCTGGGTTGTTTAGGGACTACCCTAGGGGTAGCTTATATGTATTAATAAGGGAGGTTTGGGCCTGGCAAAAGGTTTATCTTTCCAGGTCTAAATGGCAGTTTAAACTGCACATTCAGGCAGGCCCGAGACATGTGTAAAGGGCTACTTAAGTATGTGGCACAATAAGTTCTGGACTGGACCTTATTTGTGATTGTGGTGTTATTGCTAGTTGTAGGTACCAGCACCTACTGATAAACCACCTTCCAACATCTGATGGCAGGGGTGGAATCCAGAATTGTCTTTAATAACAACATTCAGCATTTAAATGAGGCAATAAAATATTCTATAAATTGACCTAGTGCAAAAATGGTTTTTCATACTTTTTATAGCAGTTTTTTTTGTGTGACCCAAAATGTAGGGCTACCATGGAGTTCAAGCTGGCAAGTCTACCCACACTCACTGTAGTAGAGCTTAGGGGGGTGTGTAGAGCTAGGAAATTATCAGCTACCACCAATTCTAGGAAGTCAGAGCTGATAAAATCCCTTACAGCCTGGGCAGAGGCCCAGCTAGCAGAGACACCATCTGAGACAGGGAAGGCTCCAGAAGAAGGGGAGGGGGAGGCTGAACCCTCCAGCCTCCATGAGGAGGAGGAAGAACACCTGTCCACTTACTCAGTAACTGTGGCCCTGCCTAAACCTAGTGGGAGGAGAAGATCCACCAGAGGATGAGTAGAACTGTACCTCTGGGAAAGACAGCTTGAGGACCAGTTAGCCTATAGAGATAAATAGAGGTGGGCAAGGGAGGAACAAAGAGATGGTGGCAGCGAAGAGGAGGTAGAGGTGTCTAGGAGTGGGGGGTTTGGGCCAAGGAAATTGTCCCTAAATATCAGGAAGGTGATGACATAGACAAGTGGCTGACAGCATTTGAGAGGGCCCTTAGAATGAGGAGGGTGAGCTCTCAATACTGGGGTTCACTCCTATTGGAGTTGAATCTAGTAGCTTGGAGTGATAGACCCTTGACCCTAAAGGGGGAGGAAACTGAGTCCTACTCGCATATGAAGCTGTGTCTTGTCAGAAGATTTGGTCTCACCCCTGAGCAGTATAGAACATAAATTAGGTACACCCAGACAGCCAGTACCCAATTTTGGGTTGGCTTTGTAGATATCTCAGTAAAGGCACTAGAGGGCTGGATACAGGTTAACTAGGTAAGCACCTAAGAGGGGCTCTACAATATGTCCATGAAGGAGCACATATTGAGTAATTGCCCCTCAGAAAAGTTACACCAGTATCTAGTTGACTCTAAACTGTCTAGACCCAGGGAACTGGGTGAGACAGCAGATGAGTGGTTTCGCACCAGGGTGATAACCAGAAAGGTGATCAAAATAAAGGAGGGCAGGTCCCCTCTCAGGGGAAAGCCCTGGGTAACCGAGATAAAAAAACAAAAGAGTCCACTAAAGGTCCACAAACACCTAAACAAGGAGGGTGGGGGGGGGTCCCTGAGCCATTCCACTTTCAAGGGGTAGGGGGATCCGGAGAAGTTCTTTGACCCTGCAAAGGCAGTGAAGTGTTTGACTGCATGTGGCCAGGACACAAGAGAGGAGATGCTGTCTGTTCCCAGGGGACTGCTGGTGTAGGTGTGAGGTGGATGTTGGCCCAAAGGTGGGGAGGTGGTACACAGAGGTAACCTTAGTTTCTGTGGGTGGGGTGGAAGTTGCAGCTGTGGCAGCCTTACCTCCTAGCATGAAGAAGTCCAGACGCAATACCCCTCAGAAGGGTCACTGCTTCCACAGTGGCCTGAGCCCTACTTGGTGTCTTCACCAGACTGGGTTTTCCAAAGGAAGTGGTCTCAGATGGGGGACTAACTTTATGTCCACCTATCTGAAGGTGATGTGGGATGAATGTGGTGTTGCCTACAAGTTTACCACCCCATATCATGCCCAGACCAATGGTCTGGTGGAAAGGTTCAACAAGACTCTGAAGGGCATGATCATGGCCTTGTCTGACAAGCTCAGGAGGAGATGGGATGTTCTCCTCCCATGCCTGCTGTTTGCTTACAGGGAGGTAGCACAGAAACAGCCCCTTTGAGTTACTGTTTGGGCATCCTGTAAGAGGGACATTGTGTTTGGTGAGAGAGTCTTGGGAGAAGCCTCTCAAGGAATTCAAGCAGAATGTACTGGATTATGTACTAGGCCTGAGGTCTCACATGGCAGAGTACATGAGCAGAGCAAACAGCAACCTGGAAGCTAGCCAAGAGCTCATGAAGCTTTGGTATAACCAAAGGGATACTATGGCTGTGTACCATCCAGGACAATTGGTGTGGGTGTTGAAGCCTGTAGCTCCCACGGCCCTCCAGGACAAATGTATGGGACCCTATCCAATTTTTCAGAAGAAGGATGAGGTCACCTATTTGGTGGACCGTGGCACCCCCAGGTATCCCCACAGGGCTCTGTGTAGTGTTCTTGTAACTTCTTTGTATAGGTTTAGCCATGTGTCCTCTCTATTCAGTGCTCAGGTTCCATGTTGTCACCATGGAGCTGCCTGGAAAGTCTAAGAATGTTGGAACTTTGAATAGATTGTCAGTTCCTTCATTTCGGTTGTAGGATGAGGTCTGTTGTACTGGAGCTACAATAAAAACCTTATCCCAAGCCTGCATCTGCCTCCATTTGTTCCGGCTTTGGTCATCACCTCATTTTGGCGACGAGCGGAAAGCAACCCATCAGCTCCACAGACCTCAACTCAACTCAACTCTACCTTCAAGCACAACTGCTGTACTTACCATCGAAGCTACTTCCCTCCGTGTCCTGCCTTCACTCGCTGCCTTCTGTGGACCGTCGCTACCCTCGCAGTGTCACGTCTTGCTTGCTGGTTTCCTTTTGTGCTTCTTTGGCCGGGCGGGCCTTCCTTCATCCGGCATTACCCAGCGCTCGACAGTGCCTGGCAACGGTGGCGGTTCACTGTTCGACACCATTTCTTCGCTGCCTGGCAACAGCCTGTCCAAGCCTGACTCCGACGTAAGTGCTGCTTCCTGGTGTGCGTGAAGACGGCGTTGCACGAATCTGGTGAGTGACCTCACGACGTGATTCACGTCCAACGTAACGGTGGCCATCTTAGAAAAGTTCTCGACGAACTTCATCAACGTGATTAAACGATATCCTTAAGTTGAAGGCAGGCATCTTTGTAAAGTTCGGAGCGAACTTCGTCACAGAGATGGTTAGCTTCACCCGAAGAATCCCCACACACTTAAGGTTTTCTCCTTCCACTCTGTTTGAAGATTGAGGGGTAAATTGTCTTCTTGAAACTCAGTATCCTGTGCTGTGCTTCCTGTTGTTCTGCCCTACACAACCTGTCTGACTCACATCGTGGTCCTGCACCCTATCCACGTTCATTGCGCTGACCAGCACAGCTTGTCTCCCCTTAAACAGCTCTTCTTGCTTCGCATATCCTCAATGCTGATCACGCTGATCAGCTCAGCTTTGCAGTTTACAAACTGGTGTCGCATAGAATATCTACGCTGATCAGCACAGCCTGTGAATCTTTATATTACAGACCACTCTGTTATTGTTTAAAAGAAGGGTGGTTAAAAAAGTTTAATAATACAACTTCGTGTCTTGCTTCCCTGGTGACATGCAAAATGTCACTCCCCCACCGTTTTTTCTCTCCGCTCCTGGTGATCCTCCCATACCCTGGCTGAAGTGGAAAAAAGTTTTCGCTAACTATGCAAGGGTTTGTGGGACGTCACGAAGTGCGGAGAGGAAATCTTCACTCTTCCTACATTGCCTGGGTTCAGAGGGACAGGAAGTATTTGAGCATCTTCCTGACCTTACCGACAATGATGCTAGCTCCCTCAATGAATACGAAATATGTATAAAAAAAATGGACTTGCATTATCTTCCCAAGGTGAGTATGGTTTTAGAACGCTACCACTTTGGGAAGAGGATGCAAAGACAAGAAGAGTCTGTTGAGCAATACGTCACAGCTCTACGCAAGCTTGCTTCGACGTGCTCATTCGCTGGCAGTCTGGATGAAAGACTAAGAGACCAGCTCATGCTAGGCTGTACTATGGATAAAGCAAAAGACAGTCTTTGGCAAAAAGACAATCCTCCTCTTCAAGAGGTGATTACTACTATGAAAATGCATGAACACTCAAAAGCATGTGTTGATACTATTCGCAAAGATGCAGAAAGTCGTAAGTGCGTCTCCACTGATGTAAAAGAGGTTAAAACCTCATCTGCTGACAAGTCACCTAGATCCTATCCACAAAGTTCTCCGTTGGCATCTAAGTCTACACGTTCCTTTACAAATATCAAACCCTTTTCGATAAAATGCTTCCGTTGTGGGAATCCAGGTCATGTAGCTAACTTTAAGGATTGTCCCGGCTTAAAGACTGTTTGTTCCATCTGTAAGAGGAAGGGACATTTTTCGAAATGCTGCAGATCAAACATAAATCAAAAGAAAGTAAGGGAGGTGGATATTTATGAACAAGATGATGAGGAAGATCTATTTATTTGTCAAGTCAAGGGTCGAGAGGTTGAAGGACCTGTGGAACATGTTCTAATCTGTGACGAGTCTGTTGAGATGTTATTTGACTCGGGAGCAAAAATTACCCTTGTGCCTAAAACATTTTATGAAAAACATTTGTCAAGGAAAGTAAAGCTGTTCAGACCAGACATTGTTCCAAGAGGCTATGGTGGAGAAATAATTAGGTTGTTAGGTTATTTTATGGGGACTATAGATTTTAAAGGAAGAATCACTGCTGGAAAAATGTATGTATCAATGAAAGGGGATTCTCTTATTAGTTGGTCTCATCAACATGACCTTGGAGTTTATCTTGACCCAAATGAGTCCCCTTCTGTATGTCTAAGAGAACCTCCTTCAATAGCTGCTGTCACCGATCGCAGCATGTGGGTTACTAGATTTCCAGGTGTGTTTGACAATATGCTAGGTTGTCTTAAAAATTATGTACACATAATCAAATTGAAACGTGGTTCTATACCTAGGGTGGCTAAGGTTCGAAATGTACCTTTGTTGGTTAAAGACAGAATGAGATCAGAATTAGACAAATTGTTAAAGAATGGTGTCATACAAGAGGTTGAGGCAACTGAATGGGTTTCTCCGGTGGTGATGGCCCGCAAGGCCAACGGAGAGGCAAGATTATGTATTGACCTTAGAGAGCTCAATAAAGCGGTAGTTGTCGATCGCTATCCGCTACCCAACATAGCTGAAATGTTGTCCTCTTTGGGTAGGGCCTCCCACTTCTCGACGTTGGACCTCTCCTCGGCCTACCACCAGGTCAAACTCCATCCTTCGTGCCAACATCTGACCACGTTCATCACCCCGTTCGGCACCTTTAAATTTCGCAGGATGCCGTTTGGCTTAATCTCAGCGGCATCGGTTTTCCAAAGGGTGATGGAGAATATTTTAAGTGGTATTGAAGGTGTAAAAGTCTACCAAGACGATGTGCTTGTTCATGGGGTAAATTTACAAGAGCATGATTCTAGGCTGAAAGAAGTTTTGGCCAAATTGCAAAACTCAGGTCTCACCCTTAGGCTAGATAAGTGTAAATTCGATGTCAGGGAAATCGAATATCTGGGTCATTTGGTGTCTGGCTCAGGTATCAAACCTAAACCATCATTAGTTGAAGCCATCTCCAATCTCAACTATCCTGAGAGCAAGGATGAGCTTGTCAAATTTTTGGGGATGGCAGAATTCTACAATAAATTTGTCCCTGGGTTTGCACAAAAGACAGAAAATGTGAGAGCCCTTCTTAGAAAGGGACATGAATTCATTTGGGACAAGTCTTGTTCTGATGAGTGACCTCATCAAGACTTGCTTGAACAAAGCTCCCAATCTATCTAGCTTTGATCCTACTAAGGAATCGTTTGTCATGACAGACGCTAGCTCTAAAGGGTTGGGAGCCGTTCTTCTGCAACCTGGTGAACACACGGACAATACCATCCTGTTTATTTCCAGGCCACTTAGAGGCGCAGAGTGTAATTACTCTGTCATAGAGAAAGAAGCTTTAGCTGTCTACTGGTCAATTCGTAAGCTCAAAAAGTTTCTTTGGGGTAAGCATTTCTCAGTGGTCTCAGATCACAAACCTTTGAAAGAAGTGTTTGAAAAAAGGGCATTGATCGTGTTTCTCATAGAATTAGGAAATGGGTTATTGCTTTACAAGATTTTGAATTTCATGTCTCTTACTTACCTGGGGCAAGTAACATTCTTGCGGATTGTTTGTCTAGGCTCAGTGGTTCGGCTATTCATGATGGTGGTGAAGAAGACTGTTTTCTTGGGGAAGACTCTGGTGAAGACTTGAGAGTGTGTGCGGTGACTGAAGGTGTTGTGACAGAGAGTGAATGGAAAGCCAGTCTGGTGAGTGATCTGATTTTACAGCAGGTCATCACCTATGTACGTGATGGGTGGTGTGAGAAGCGTGTTTGTGATGACCGAATAAAAGGGTTTTGGAGTGTGAAGGAGGAGTTGTCGTGCTCTGAAGATTTACTTTTCAGAGGCAGTAGGCTGGTGGCTCCTTCAGGCCTGCGTGACAAGCTTGTTGAGTGTGCCCATTCTAGTCACATGGGCATAGCCAAAACAAAGGAAAGACTCAGGGAAACATATTGGTGGCCTGCTATGGATGTTCAGATTGAAAGAGTAGTGCGCTCTTGTCCACAATGTGCCAACAGTGATAAAGTTCTTAAGTGTAGGACACAACCCATGATCATCAGGCAGCAATCTAGTGGTCCCTGGGTTGATATCGCTGTGGATATCCTGGGTCCGGTAAAGGTCAGATCTCAAGATCGTTATGTGTTAGTGTGCGTGGACATGTATTCCAGGTGGCCTGCAATTAAACTAGTCAATTCAGTGGACTCATCTTCTGTTATCAACTTCTTAGATGATCTTTTTTAAAGGAAGGGTTGCCTGCTTCCGTGTTAACAGACAATGGTGTGCAATTTACCTCCGGTCTTGTGGAAGAATTTTTGAGAGAAAGGGGGATTTTGCATAAGCGCGCCTCCCTCTACCACCCTGAATGCAATGGTGTTGTAGAAAGGTTTGTGAGAGTACTCAAGGAAGCTATGCAATTGGCTGTGGTCTCTAGTTGCGACTGGGATGAAGCCATAAAAAAAAAAGGTTTGTGAGTACAGGATGACCCCGCATTCATCCACTGGGGTTTCTCCTTTCACGCTGTTTAAAGGAAGGGTGGCTAGTACTCAGGTCAATCCTGGCTGGGTTACTTCTAGGAGAATTAAAGTGGGGGGTGTGATTGACAGCACTGTAGGAGGGAAGGATCGCGAACTGCAGAAGATGGAGAAAAGGAAACTGGAATTTGATGCGAGAAAAGCTGTAAAGAAGACTGTTGTTCAAGTTGGTGACTGGGTTAGGGTGAAACTCCCTGAAAGGAGGGTTGGTAAGTCAAAATTTGGACAACCAATAAGAGTTATCAAACTTCTGGGGAATGCGGTAAAGGCTCAGGATCACAGAATATGGCATCTTAACAGAATTGTTAAGTGTCCTTCTAAGTGTGTTGAAGGAAACACGTCCAGTGGGCCATTTGCCCCTCCTGCTGCTTCTTCTACTGCTCACCCATTTCCTTCTCCTGCTGCTCCTTCTACTGCTCATCCTGCTGCTGCTCATTCTCTTTCTCCTTCTGC
Source organism: Calotriton arnoldi (assembly GCA_963921515.1). Classification (NCBI taxonomy): domain Eukaryota; kingdom Metazoa; phylum Chordata; class Amphibia; order Caudata; family Salamandridae; genus Calotriton; species Calotriton arnoldi. The sequence goes on from CAWUFW010000327.1 coordinate 910,175, forward strand.
TGCTCCTTCTACTGCTCATCCATTTCCTCCTCCTGCTGCTCCTTCTACTGCTCCTCCTGCTGCTGCTCATTCACTCCCTGTGGAAAGGAGATCTAGTAGGATGAGAAAAATTCCCCTTCGTTTGAGAGATGATAGTTAGTATATTTTGTGCATGTTCCTACTGCATTCTTATTGTTTATTTGTTTTTACTGCATTCTGTATTGTTTATATTCATTAACTTTGCATCTTTTTCTGCTGTTGGGAAAAGGGGAGGTGATGTAGTGTTCTTGTAACTTCTTTGTATAGGTTTAGCCATGTGTCCTCTCTATTCAGTGCTCAGGTTCCATGTTGTCACCATGGAGCTGCCTGGAAAGTCTAAGAATGTTGGAACTTTGAATAGATTGTCAGTTCCTTCATTTCGGTTGTAGGATGAGGTCTGTTGTACTGGAGCTACAATAAAAACCTTATCCCAAGCCTGCATCTGCCTCCATTTGTTCCGGCTTTGGTCATCACCTCACTCTGCATGACAATAGATTGAAATCCCACCAAGACAGAGCTGACATGACCATTATGATGGTCACAGATGAAGGCGAGAAGGAGGAGTTGAGCCTTTGCCAGACCTCCTCTCCTCCAATGTGAAAGATGGGTCAGCGGAGAGTGTTGTACTCTCTCCCAAGTTGACAGCCCAGCAGCAGAAAGACTCCAGACAAGTGTGGAAACAGTTTGCTGGTCTGTTCTCCTTGACCCCTGGGATCACCACTTGGTGTGTCCATGATGTAGACACTGTTACAGCCTACCTGTCAAAAACAAGCTGTACAGGTTGTCTGACCAGGTCAGAGCCAGCATTAAAGCTGAGATAGCTAAGATGCTGGAGTTGGGGGTAATTGAGCCCTCTGACAGTCCTTGGGCCAGTCCAGTGGTACTGGTGTCTACACCAAATCCCCAAGGGGGGAAAATTAAGGTTTTGTGTGGACTACAGAGGTTTGAATGCAGTCACCAAGACTGATGCTGACCCCATATCTACAGCTGATGAGCTCATTGATAGGTTGGTGGCTGAAAAGTACCTGAGTACATTTGATCTGACCTCAGGTTACTGGCAGATTGCCCTAAGTCCAGGAGCAAAGAAGAGGTCAGCATTTTCCACTCCAGAAGGCCACTTTCAGTTCAAAGTGATTCCCTTTGGTTTGAAGAATGCCCCTGCCACCTTCCAAAAGTTGGTGAACAGAGTCCTGTCTGGGTTGGAACTTATCTTGATGATATAGCTGTATTCAGTTCCTCCTGGGAGGAGGACTTGGTCCACCTGAAGGAAGTGTTCAGGCCCTGCAACAGGCAGGTCTGACTACCAAGGCAAGCAAGTGCCACATAGGGCAGAGCTCTGTGGAGTACTTGGGCCACCTTGTTGCCAGAGGCCATTTACAACCTCTCCTGGCCAAGATCCAGACCATCCTGGATTGGGAGGCTCCTAAAAGCCAGACACAGGTCAGGGCCTTTCTTGGCCTGAGTGGGTACTACAGGAGATTTGTTCAGAACTATAGGACCATTGTGGCTCTCCTGACAGAACACACCTCAAAAAAGCAGCCCAAAAAGCTAATTTGGACCCCAGAGTGTCAGAAGGCCTATGACATTCTGAAGGAGGCTATGTGTTCAGTATCAGTGCTACTGGTTCCTGACTACACAAAGGAGTTTGTGGTTCAGACGGATGCTTCAGAACAAGCAACTGAGGTAGTATTGGAACAAGTAAGAGGGCCAGGATCAGCCAGTTACCTTCATTAGCAGGCGACTACTCCCCAAAGAACAAAGATGGAGTGCCACTGAGAGGGAAGCCTTTGCTGTGGTCTTGTCCCTGACTAAGCTAAGACCATACCTGTTTGGTACTCATTTACGTGTTCAAACTGGCCACAGACCTCTCAGATGGCTCATGCAGATGAAAGAGGAGAATGCAAAACTGTTGAGTTGGTCCTTTTCCGTACCGGGGATGCACTTCACAGTGGAACACAGACCTGGGACTGCCCATGCCAATGCAGATGGACTTTCCAGGTTTTTTCACTTAGCTGATGAGGACTACCAGTGTGTAGGTTAGTTAACCATTACCTTTCGTCTGCGGGGGGTGAGAAAGTCATCCTTTTTGCCCTATTCACCCCCATGTTTTGACTGATACTAATGGTTACTGACTCCTGGGGCCAGAGTTCTGTTTAAAAGGAATATGGTAATTGGTGTAATTACAATTGATTCTAACAACCTACCTGTAAGTCCCTAGTATATGGTAGGGCATGTAGGTTTAGAGACCCCCATGGATTTAATGCCCTTAAAGGTGCACTGCAGTGGTATCTGATGTCATTTTAAAGAAGCAGAGATAGCTCAGGAACCAGACCCACCCCTGATTCCTGCACCCCAGCCATGTTGGAGCCCCTCTAATTATATTAGGACAGAGGCTGGAAAGGGAGTGTAGGGAAAAGTTAGCCACACCTATAGGTTGGGTTAGCCAGACCTAAACCTCAAGGAGAGATTTGCTCTGTTTTGATTTTTGTTGAAATGTAAATTCTCAGGCAGAAATATGCCACACTTCCCAGGAAGTGGTCATCACAGAGGGTGGCAACTTGAACCCCATTGGTTGGGGGTACCATCCCCCTTGCCAGCCCAGAATCTGGAATAAATATGGGAGAGCTTTGCTACTCCACAGATCCCTGCTTGGAAACATCAGAAAAAGAAGGACCGCCCTGCTGAACCCTTGGTCTACACAAAGAGAGGACTGCACTCATAAAGACTGCACCTGCTCCGCAATCAAGGCTTCAAAAAGAGAGGACTTTGCCTGGCTTCAAAGATCGAGAAGTGAACTCCCTGATCAGCAACAGGACGAACAGTGCTGGAAGAAGTCACCAACATCATCTCCAACAAAGACAAGCCCAGCTGACCAGCTTCACCTGGACTTTACTGGATTTGACTAGGTGCATTGTGGGAATTGCAAACCTCCAAGAGGCAAATCAGAGCACTGGACCCTTGGCTGGTGTTGTGGACCCTCAAAGACCCTCAAGAGACCTCCCAGAAGAAGCCCTGAAAGTTTGGGAACTTTTTGATAACTTTTGGGAAAAAGCTCCTTAAGTCCGCCGACCTCGATGACAAGAGTCAAGCCGACAACGTCGAACCGCGACTCAGCCTGACTCGCAGGTTGGCCCCACTGAAAGCTCCGGAACTCTGTGACCTTGTCGATGAAGAGAAAGACCTCCAGGACTCACTGAGGCATCACGCTGCAGAAGGCCACTGTTGTCAAACTGAAAGCCGGATTGCCAAAGACAATCAATCGACGTCAAGAGAAAAAGCTCCAACAAAGTGACTAAGTGCGAAGGTAAAAACTTGACCGGCCCTAACCACTCGACATATCCAATCAGCGCACCATCACAGCCAGGCTGAAACTTTAACTTGTTCCCGGTCCAGCATGACCATATAGCCACGTTTGGTGCTTTTCCCTTTTATATTTAATATTTAAGAATTCAGATCTCCGGTTCCCTACATTGAAGATTTGCTGTTTTGGTGTCATTTTAAAGATAATATTATTCTCCAGTTTTATAAATTGGAGTTGGATTTTTATTGTGTTTTACTTATTTACTGTTTTGGTGATATAAAATGCTTTACACCCCTACCTAAGCCTGACTGCTCGTCAGCCAAGCTACCAAGGGGTGAGCAAGGATTCATTTATTGAGACTTGACAGAACCTTATTTGATTGTGGTATTATTACTAGTTGTAGGTACCTACCTGCACCTACTAATAAACCACCTTCCAACAGACCGTTTTTCTTTATTCAGAAGGTGTTACTGTACAGGGGATTGAACAGGGATGAGAAGAGGAAATCGCAGTTGATCATTCCATTTCCCTTCCATTGTCAGGTACTACATTTGGCACATTATCAGTGGAGAGGCAGTCAATATGGCTGAGAAAGAACAGAGGAGTACCCCTTGCTGAAGTTCTACTGGCCGAGTTTTTCCAGATATTAGGAGGTTCTGTGCTAGCTGTGAATGGTGTCAACTGGTTAATGCCCCTGCTATGGGTGGCCCAGACTATGGTGGAATTCTTTTCAAGGGTAGTATTCCCCAAGGGGCTCCTGACAGACCAGGGACTCCATTCATGTCAAAACTAATGTCCCAGGTGTGTAAAATATTAAACATCCACCAACTACGCACCTCGGTTTACCAGCCACAAACCTATGGCATGGTGGGATGGTATAACTGGACAATCAAGACCATGTTGAGGAAGCGTCCGATTCCAGAAGAAACTGGGATAAGAAGCTGCCTCTGGTTATGTATGCCATTCGCTGTCACACACAAAGCTCTACAGAGTTTTTGCCCTTTGCGTTTGTGTTTGTCAGACAACTGCGAACTCTGTTGGGCATGGCAGCTGAGCACTGGGAGGAGGATAAATGCCTGGAGTTGTTGCAATATACATACTGTCTTAAGGGGGAAGAGGTTAGGATGAATCCAGAGAAAGCACAAGGAAAACAATAGAGGAAGTACAGCAAACATAGCAGGGTGTGATAGCTAACAGTAAGCGGTAAAGCCCTGGTATTGCTGCCATTCTCTCAGGACAAACTACAAACTCATTGCCAGGGCCCTTTTGATGTGCTAGAACAGAAAACACCCATTACATACAAGATAGCAGTTCCCCATAATGGGCAAACGGGTCAGATACATCATATAAACATACTGAAACAGTGGGATGAACCTGTTGTCCTGGCTCCACCCCATAGACCTGCACTCTTGGTCACCACTACACAACCCCTAGACACAACTTTGCACCATCCTCAAAGGCTGAGAGCATAGACATAGTCCCCACTAGCACTCACCTCATGGTGGGACAACAGAACCAAGTGAAGGAGGTGCTACAACAGTATGCTTCTGTAGTCTCGGGAAAGCCAGGCAGGACTTATAAACTACGATATCAGCACTGATGGGAACAGGGTAGTCAGCCTACAACCATACAGGATGCTGGAGACCCGCCAAGCAGTGGTTGAAATAGAGGTAGAGAATATGTTAGAAGATGGGATAATAGAGCATTCAAATAGTGCATGTCTTCTCCCACAGTCCTAGTTCCCAAACCAAATGGGTCCCTTTGGTTCTGTATAGATTCCTGTTAACTCAATGCCAATTCTAGGTTTGACACTTATCCTATGCCACAAGTTGATGAGCTAATAGAAAAATTAGGGAAAGAAGAGTACATAACCCCATTGGACCTCACAAAAGGTTTTTGGCAACCATTGCTGATGGGTGATTCTAATGTGGCAGCTGCAGGTTACAATGAATGGATTAATCTGGCAGCCAATAAACTGGCTCCAGCCAAATCTATTAAAAGTTTAATGACATGCCCAACTGCATCCTGGTTCTCCCCCAAACTAAGGGAATTGAAAAGGAAATGCAGAAAGCAGGAGAGGGTCTGGAGGCACAATTACTCCAGTGACGAGAAAGTAAAATATAAACAACTAATTCAGGTCTATAAAAACAAGATTAATGAAGACAACACTATATTTTCCACAGAAAGGATTAACAGGGCAAAGAACTCAAGCTGAGAGCTATTTAAAAGGGTTCAAGAACTGGCCTGCCCATCTCCTAGTAATATGTTTGTACTGAGCCAAAACATCTGCAATTACTTGGCGGAGTTTTTTTAAAACAAAGTTGAGACTGTTTACAAGGACCTCAAAACTATCACAAATACTAGAACCCCTTGTGATGTAAATAAGTCAGAAGAACTTAATTACCCTAAGCTTCTTAATTTTCCTTCTCTTTCCACTGAGAGAGCACAGGACCTGGTCAAACAAACTAAATCAGGCGCCCCATTTGATCCCTGCCCTCCCAAAATGCTCCAGGTGATTCCAAGTGTGGTGTCCCCCCATCTCACACTACTTAACCTTATCATAAACACAAGCCACTTTCCAACTGAGTTGAAGAAAGTCTCCATCTTACCTCTTCTTAAAAAACCCACCTTGGATCCTCAAGAGGAAAAGAACTATCGTCCCATATCACGTCTTCCTCTCCCCGCAAAAATATTTAAAAAACACATCAACATCACTCGATCTGAATACCTCGACCAAAACTGGATTTTGGATGGAGCTAAATTTGGCTTCAGAAAGGTGCACAGTACTGAATCAGCACTCATAGTTGTCACAGAAGAAATCAAGGACATCATAGATAAAGGAGGCAAAGCTGCGGTGGTCCTATTGGACATTTCCACTTCTTTTGACACTGTGAGCCATTCCGTCCAGATGAAAAGGCTAACGGAAAATTGCTGGGCCAGTCCATGATCTCTCTTTCCTTTCAGACAGAGAGCAATCAGTCATGCTAGGAGATATTGTTTGCACTCCCTTCTCCTTGCTGTGCAGTGTATACCACAAGGATCATCACTGAGACCCACCTTATTCAATATCTATGTGGCCCCCCCTTGCAAAAACTTATTAGATCCTTCGGCTTTTCAACCATCTCCTATGCTGTTGACACACAAATTTCAGTGTCCATCATGAGAAATATTGAAGAGGTGGCACAACGATTCAATAGTTGTATGTGAGCAGTGGTTAGCTGGATGGGCAACCACTGTCTCAAGTTGAATTCGGAAAAACATGAAGTGCTTCTCTTTAGGAGGGATACCTCTTTTTGGAGTGATACTTGGTGGCCTCAGATGTTGGGACCTCTCCGGATTCCAGTTCCTAAAGTGAAAAATCTTAGAATGATCTTTGATTCCAAACTTTAGTTTAAGGAACAAACAAATAAACTTTCATTTCTCTGTCTTCACCAGTTAAAATCCTCAGGAAAATCTTGCCCTTTATTCCTAAAGATTTACCAAAGACGGTGGTCATTTCTCTGGTCCTATCAAGACTAGATTACTGCAATGCCCTGTATTTGGGCACGCAGCAGGGCTCTCACATGAAACTGCAGAGAGTTCTGAATGCAGCTGCCAGGCTGCTCAAAAATATCATAACATTTGATTCAATGGCAAAGGCCCTAGCAGAGAGTGGCATTTAAGGCACTGTGCACAGCACATAAAGCACTTCATGGCATCGGGCCAGAATACCTTAAAAACACATTTTTATGGTATGTCCCGGGTAGAGGCCTTCGCTCAGGAACCGCCAAAAATGTCAGGTTACAAAGAATTCACACTGCCTCAGAGGTGGAAGAGGTTTTGTACATTCAATTTGTAACCTTTGGAACTTGCTCCCCTGGCACCTAAGAAGACAGGCGAACCAGATGATTTTTCAGAAACAACTTAAAACATGGCTTTTTCCACTGTCCATGCAGATGCAATTCATTAAATGCAGTTGATCTTCCTTGGTTTAAGTTGTAGCACCAAGACAACTTCAGGCATGTGTTGCCCTTTATAAAAATAAAATATCAAATATCGAAATATTGGCAGATAGCACTGACAGAAAGTGCCAAAGAGAAGACCGCATTCTCCACCCCTTCAAGTCTGTATCATTTTAGAGTGTTACCCTTCGGGTTGCACAGGGCCCCATCATCCTTTCAACACCTAATTGACCGGGTCCTACAACCCCACCAAAAGTATGCTGCTGCATACCTGGATGCCATCGTCATTTTCAGCTCACTCTGGCACTTACATCTTCAGCATCTAAAAGCTGTATTCTCTGCACTTCGTGACGCCAACTTTTCAACTATCCCACAGAAGCGTGTGCTCGCTAGAGACTCAATACAGTATCTGGGCTATTCCATAGAGAAGGGTATGGTGCGCCCACACTAGATAAAATGCAGGCTATCAAGGACATACCCCGGCAACTCACTAAAAAAGCAGTTTGATCATTTCTAGGGCTGGTACCGACAGTTCGTCTTTCAAGTTTCCCAAAAGGCATCTCCTCTGACCGACCTCTTGAAAAGATTCAGCCCACTAGACTCAACAACTGGGGCCCTTCCCATCAGGAATGTTATGAGGTCTTGAAAGCAGTATTATGCAAGAAACCTGTTCTGTTGTGTCCGGACTTTACTAAAACCACTGTGTTGCAAACTGACACTTCTGGCAGAGGCCTGAGGGCCGTCCTGTCCCAGGTGGACATTCAAGGCCAGCTGCACCCGGTTGTCTTCATTAGCCAAAAGCTACTACCCAGGGAGCTCCGTTATGCCACTATTGAGAGAGAGTGCCTGGTGAACAAATTGGTCATGGAGGTGCTGCAATATGCATTGCAATGGGCATCTTACTTCACGTAAAAAGAAACTTTAAAAATTCACTGAAAAAACAAAGGTTACAGGGACGTTATCGTTAGGAAATAGAATTTTTTTTAATGTAGAAATTCACTGAAAAAAACAAAGGTTACAGGTACATTATAGTTGGGCTCAGATTTCACTCATACAAAACCAGTGAAATTCAGCAGTTATAGTTAGCTGAGCTAACTATAACTCACACCCCGCAATACACTCCTTATGACCTTACATATTACATCACTCATGACATGGTCAGGGACATCACTCATGACATCACTGATGACATCTCAAATGACATCACTCATGCCATCACTAATTACATCACTGATGACATCATCCAGTGATTGTGAGTGTTTTCTAAAAGTTACTGAGTGTTAAACATATATACTAATGTAAGTGGCTGTGGGAGTTCCTATATGGGCGAGTGAGTGGGTGTGTAAGTGGTGTATACAAGAGTGAGTGAGTATGTGAGAGACTGTATACATGAGTGAGTAGGTATATGAGTGTTTGTGTGTGTGTGAGCGAGTGGGTGTGTCAGTGGGTGTATGAGTAAGTGAGTGGCTATGTGAGTATTTATATGGTGGAGTGAGCTGGTGTGTAAGTGGCTGTAATGGTGAATGAGAAGATGAATGAGTGGCTGTATGGATGAGGGTGTGGTGAGGGTGTGGGTGTGTCAGTGGATGTAAATGGTGAATGAGAGAGAGCATGAGTGGCTGAATGGGTGACTGAGCAAGTACATAAATGTCTGTATGCGTGAGTGACAGGGTACATAAGTGATTGTATGGGTGCATGAATGGGTATGTAAGTGAGTGTATGGGTGAGTGAATAGGTGTGTGAGTGGTTGTATCGGTGAGTAAGTGAGTGTGAAAGAGGTTGTATGGGAGAGTATGTACTTGTCTCAGTGGCTGTATAGATGAGTGAGTAGATGTGTTAGTATATCGAAGAGTAAGTGAGTGGATGTGTGAGTGGCTGTATGGGTGAGTGAGTAGGTATGTGATTATGTGTATATGTGACTGAGTATGAGAATGGCTGTATGGGTGTATGTATGGGTGTGTAAGTGTTTGGATATCTGAATTACTTGTGTCAGTGGCTGTATTGGTCATTGAGTAGGTGCATGAGTGGCTGTATATGTGAGTTAGTGGCTGTATGGGTGAGTTGATGTGTGAGTGGCTCTATGAATCAGTGACTAGGTGTGTAAGTGTGGATGATGTCATCAGTGACGTCATCAGTAATGTCATTTGAGATGTCATCAGTGCTGTCATTTGAGATGTCATGAGTGATGTCATCAGTGATGTCACTGACCATGTCATGAGTGATGTAATATGTGTGGTCATAAGCACTGCTTTGTGAGTGCGTAAGTTATAGTTAGCTCAGGTAACTGTAGCTGCTGAATTTTACTGGTTTTGTACGAGGGAAATCTGAGCCTAACTATAACATCCCTGTAATCTTTGTTTTTTCAGTTAATTTCTATGGTTTTTTAACTAGTAGTCTTGTTTGTAGAGTGGTGGAGAAAGGGGTGGGGCCTCTGAACAACTCTCACGAATCCCACTGTGTCACACTTACTAGAGGTAACAGGAAAGCTTCTTGGCCCCTAAGGCCTATCAGCTCCCAAGAGGACTCTATCCCCCAACCAGGAAGCATGTTTGCAGAGTGGTGGAGAAAGGGGTGGTGCCCCCGACCAGCTCATAGCAATCCTGCTGTGTGGGACTTACTGGAGGTAACAGGAGGGGTTCTTGACCCCTGAGGTCCTCAGCATCCAAGAGGACTTCATCTCTCAACCAGCAATGTGCCAGGAGGTGTGTTTGTAGAATGATGGAGAATGGGGCGTGGCCTCTGAAGTCTTCTCAGCAATTGCACTGTGTGGGACTTACTGGAGGTAGCAGGAGGGCTTGTTGGCGCCTAAGGACCCCCAGCATCCAAGTGGACTTCATCCCACAACCAGCAGTGCACCACGAGGTGAGTTTGCAGAGTGGTGGAGAAAAGGGTAAAGGGGCATGGCCTACGAAGTCCTCTCAGCAATTGCACTGTGTGGGACTTACTGGAGGTAGCAGGAGGGTTTGTTGGCCCCTAAAGACCCTCTGGCGCCAAGGAGACTTCATCCCACTACTAGTAGTGCACCAGGAGGCGTGTTTGCAGAGTGGAGGTGAAAGGGGGCGGGGCCTCCGCTACTTGCCACTTTTCTTAAGTTTTATTCTTATTTAGAGGAGGGAGGGAGGAGGGAGGCCGTGTGGCCCCCCCTTCCCTAGGCAGTTTTCAGTCCCTGGGGCCAGGCCTTTTTTGAATGAGGGAGGGGGGCTGCGCAGCCCCCTTCTCGGGCCGATTTCAGCCTCAGGGACCCCATCCCCCAGGGCCTGGCATTTAAAAAAATATTTTTTTACAAATTAAAGGGAGAGGGGCTGAGCGGCCCCACTCCTAGGCCGATTTCAGCCCCAGGGACCCCATCCCCAGGGGCCAAGCCTCTATGTGGGTGCCCTGGTCCCACCTCAGGTACCCTCTTACAAGTGTTGGGGACCACGGGGGAAGACTCAAGGCCCCCCATCCCTGCCGGCTCCCCACAGTCAGAAGTTATAGTTACCTGAGCTAACTATAACCTACACACCCGCAATGCACTGCTTATGACCTCACATATTACATCACTCATGACATGGTCAATGACATTACTGATGACATCTCAAATGGCATCACTGATAACATCATCCACAGAACCACTCACACCACTATACAACCTCTCATGTGCCCACTCACACACCCATACAACCACTCACATACCCATTCAAACACCCATACCAGTACTCACATACCTACTCACTCTTCCACAGAGGCACTCACACACCCTCTCACTCACTCGTACAGCCACTCACATACCCATTCACTCACCCATACAACCACTCTTACAACCACTCTTACAACCAGTCACTCGCCCGTACAGCCAGTCACATAGTCACACACTTACCCATACAGCTACTCACACACCCACTTATTTACCTACACAGTCACTCACACACACCCACTCACTCACCCATACAGCCATTCAACACAGCCACTCACTCACCCATACAAGCACTCACACACTCACTCACACACCCACCCAACCACTTACATACCCATTTACACATCCATACAAGACCTCACACAACTGCTCACTCACCCATATAGCCATTCACACATATACTTACTCTCCAATACAGCCACTCACACCAACTCACTTAACCAAACACCCACTCAAACAGCCACTCACTCCCCATACAGCCGCTTGCACACAGTTACTCATTCATACATCCATTCAGATACCCACTCACTCACCCATACAGCCATTGGCACACCCATGCACTCACCAATACAGCCACTCACACAGCATCTCACTCACCCACACAGCTACTCACACATCCACTTACACACCCATACACACAAGGATACAGTCACACAGCCACTCACATAATAAATGTTTGAAGTAGTATCACACAGTAGTAGTGCACCTAGTATACTAATTCATCTTTGTAGTATGTTATTATATATGTTTAACACCCATAAACTCTTAAAAACACACTCACACGATGATGTCATCAGTAATGTCATTTGAGATATCATCAGTGATGTCACTTACCATGTCATGAGCGCTGTAATATGTGAGGTCATAAGCAGTGCATTGAGGGGCGTAAGTTATAGTTAGCTCAGGTAATCATAACTGCTGGATTGCACTGGTTTTATTCGAGGGAAATCTGCGCCTAACTATAACGTCCCTGTAACCTTTGGTTCATCATAATCTATAGTCACTGAAAAAAATAAAGGTTAAATTAACATTATAGTTCGGTGAAATTGTAACCTATCACTGGTCACCCTAACTACAGAGTGGTTACTGCCAATCTGTAAAATATATATATATCTATACACAAAGAACTATTCCCCCATATCCGGCAGAATAACAAGCCCACCATTCGGAATGTAATCCAACATCTTTTATTACAGAGAGTCTTTGATCTCCATTTGATCTCCACAATGCGTTTAGACCCCCACTGTGTCTTAATCATATGGAAAGCAGAGTGGTCAGTTGCTCTAGTTTTTAGACACCAATCAGTCAACATAAACAAAGGGCTTTAGATGTATTAGGTCAAACTCAGTGCTAATAATTCAAATAAAATGGCATATTTGCAAGCAATACAATTGTTCTGATTTGTAGTGCATATTTACTTTCATAGTTGACCCTGCAATGGGTTTTTGTTATTTCTATGTCCCATCCTCATTCACGGACTAACAAGTCCACAATGCATTGTACTTGCACTGTTGTTCCACCCATCAAATTTCTTCAGTTTTTGACCCTTTGCAGAGTCACATGCCTTCCTTTCATACCGCAAGTATATGTCCTCATCTTTGCCATTAAAGAAATCAATTTCATGTACGGCAGAGTATTATACTGTTCTGTACAAAATGAAAGGCCACCACTCTGCCACTCAATGCACAATGTTTTTATATATATTCAGTGGAAAAATCAAAGGTTAAAGTAATGTTATAGTTAGGTGAATTTGTCAGTAACAATATTAATGTTTTGAGCTAATAAGACACAGAAATTTACTAATTATAATTAGCATCTCTAACTATAACTTGCCCCCGCCATGCACTGCTTATGACATCTCTCATGACATGTTCTATGACATCATTTATGACATCACTGATGTCATCTCAAACTACATCATTGATAACATCACTGAATATATATCAGACACACCAGGATATTGTAATTTGCAAAATATTAAAATAATCGCAAAATCAGGACTTTTGTATCCTGCAATTTTTACAAAAGAACCCGCAAAAAATGTAATTTAAGAAAAATTAAGCGGATCCTCCTTTTATTGGCTCTGCACTGCCGCTGAGACAATATAAGGAGGGTGAGCAACAGGCCATAAGGCAGCAGAGGTGTTAAGTACCTCTGTCACTTGCCTGTTATCAACTTAAAAAATGCAAAGGGTCCTCCTATTGTGAAACCAGGCTGCACCCAGATCTCTGCTTAATTTCTTTTCTCCACAGGCTCCCTCCCTCCTCAAGCCTTTTATCTCCTGCGACCACCACCCCTCTGCAGCCCCTTCACTCCCCTACACCCCAACCCTGTTGTGTGCCACCCCTTTCCCCCTTGACGAATGTGGCCAAAAGCCCCCCTCCACCCCCAGCTTCTATCATCAGAACATTCTTCTGGTCATTCATCTCCCCTTCTGAGTCACCTGTGCGCCTACCCCTAAACCCACCGCAGCCCCCAACCACCCCCTAAAAACCAGGGGCCTTAGGGCAGCGACGCAGGCCTTCCTTCACATCTTTTTTAAACATATTGTTTTTTTTTTAAAATATCTTTTGGCTGGAGCACACTCTTGCGGTTCAACACTGCCCTTGGCATGAGCTCACAATCTCTATCACAACTTTGCACGGCTGGTTCTTCTTTCTTGTTTGATTCCTCTCCTAAGACCATCTGGGTCAACTTTAACAACTTAACTGCTTTGTAAATCCTGATAAAATTTAACTGGTTTTGTAAATCCTGATAAAATCAATTTCCAGATTTTTAAAACGATCTACATTGTATGTACTTACAGCCCTGAAGAAGTCCTTTTAAGGGTGAAACGCGTTGGCTGTACCTAAATGTATAAAGGATATATGAAATAAAGAATCTACAATGCACAACTAACAGAACTTGCGAAAGAACTCTTATTGCTCATTGACTCATCATTGTATTTATCTGTATTGCCTCTCATCAACCTTTTAGCATTTTGTATTTAACTGTGGCCACATGTCACTTCCTGTCCCAGACGCTGCAACTGCTCCCGTCACTTCAGCGTACTCGCTGCTTCAGCCACCACCTCTGGCTCCATTCTCAGGTGCTCTATCCTCCGGTACTCTCGGTAGACCATACCTGTGTCCGCACACTTCACTTCTTCCCTGGAACCGAGACGGAAGTATAACCGGTTTAGAGTGAAGCCCCTCCATTCAATCTCCCGTGGTCCTTACTCCGGAGCACACCGATACGTAAATACTTTCCCTTAAACCAGCCGGGACGGAAGTACAACCGGCAGAGAGATCCATGATTTCCTTCTCATTGCCTTAAGCCCTGATGAAGTCTCGGGGTACTTCCCCAGACGAAACACGTGTTGGCTGGGCAATCGTTCAGAAATAAAGAAGAACACAAAAACTCCAAAGTGTTTATTGTTTTCCAAATACAGATGCATTTGTATTGTTTGCTTGTATCATCTCTAGATACAGAGTACATACTCTGCAACAAAATGTAAATATTAGTGACCAGACTGGGTAGTGCAGTTGTAACAAACCCTGCTGCCTTTCTTGTGCAGTGGAAATCCCTTATTTTGCATGAGGGAGTAGATGGGCAGAACTCTGCAGAATCGCACAGAGTTTTATGTAACGCCACTGAATTCCGCTGAGTAAAACTCCACAAGTTCAGCCCACCCCTACTAAAAACCACCAAAATTCACCAGTTATAGTTATTTATCTTAAGCAACTATAACTCGTGCCCTAAGTTAACGATAACTGGCACCCCCGCCATGCACAGTGATGCTATCAATGATGTCAAAGAAGATGCCTAGAGTGATGTAATATCTAGGGTAATTAGCAGTGCATGGCAAGGGCGCAAATTATATTTACCTTAGGACATGAGTTATAGTTACTTGAGATAACTCTAACAATAACTGGTCTATTTTTTGGGTCTTTAGAGTTTAAAGCTGAACATTTCATCTAACTATAACGTTACTTTACTCTTTGTTTTTTTACTGAATTTCTAGTTTTTGTTTAACGTAAAGTAATATTTAATTACCTTACGTTAATCCAACGCAGCTGGGCAGGGCGTTTGGTCATGCATGGTGGGGATTGGCCCGAGGGCCTGGTTGAGGCCAATCCCCTGCATGCAGCCTGTCACGTCCTCCTCCCGCACCATCTCTGTCAAGACCCCTTCCCGCACCGCCTGCATAGTAGTCTAGTGCACAGGACTCATGTTGCTTTACCCCTGTGGTGCTTTATGGCACGCTATGATACCATAACTGATGTTTCCCAAAACCTGTGATTTCATTGCACTTAAGTATTTGCAAGCTTCCCCCAGAACCCGTGATTTCATTGTGCTTGAGTCCCAGCCAGCTTTCCTCAGAAGTCTGTGAGCCAATGGCAAGCCTTGCTCATGCTGTTACTAAGGCCTTGGTGTTGTTTTCCATTATGCTTCTACGAGCGAAAACGATACATTCATTTCCTGTTATTTGGTTCCAATCGTCAAGATGCAACGGCCCTTCCTGTAAGGTCAAAGTGAGTGTACTAACACGTGTTTTCTTCAAGTGTTCGAGAACCTTCCACATAGCCATGTGCCCCACATGTCACACATAATCTAGCTACATCCGTTGAGCCTTGAGAGGGTATATAAACCCCGACCAAACCCGAGTCTTTGCTTGGTCTTGTTCCCTGAAGAACAAGCTTCACCCTTCCCACTCACCTGAAGAATCCAGCCGGAACAAAGAAGCACTCCAGTCTAATTCAAGTCCAAGTGTACCGGTGGTTCCTCTGGTTCCAGCTCCCCAGACGTCTTCTTCATCTCTCCCTCCTGTACAGATTCTCTGGACCACCTGCGACTCCCTGAGTCAAAGCCTCGAGATCTTCTTCAAACTTCAGTCAAGTGGAAGAACTAGGTTAAGTACTTGATATCAGGTTAGTGCTCACTAATCCTCCTATATTAGTAAGCAGGACAGAGTATCAGTATCTTCAAAGACTATAGACCTTTCCTCCATGCCTCTCTGTGATTTACTCCAGCACTTCTTGTGTGTTTATACTCCGGACCCTTCTGGCAACCTTGGTGCTTGAACTGTGATCGGGCAAGGACTAAAGACTTAAACTCCTTGTTTCTCAGTAGTGCCAAGAGAAAGCACTTCAGAGTCTTTGATATATGCATGACCTTGTACCCAAACCTGTTGATCCTTGGCCCCTCCCTGGGCCAACTTTGGTTCTAGGGACCCCATTCCCCGGGGTCTGGCCACGACTTCCTGGGTGCCCTGGAGCCCCCCCCAGGCTACCAAGTGAGCTATGAGACGACGGGGGGAGCTTCAAGGCCCCTGCGGTCCCAGCTGGCTCCCCGTCCCCTGCGGAAACTAGCATTGCTCTCGCACACAGGGAGTGCTGGAAGTGAAGCTCCCTGCTTGCTTCCAGCAAGCGGGAACACTTTGACAGCTCTCGCTTGTGAAAACAGAGTTAGTGTTTGCTCTTGCTTGGTGGGAGCTGTCAGCTTTTTTAAAAAATGTTCACCAAAGTCACAGATCTGTTGCACTTTTCAGAAAAAAATAAAAAATATATATTTTTGCCCTGGCGGGGTCCCTGCAGGACCCCAGGACCAAATTTAAGGGGTTAGGGTATTCCCACCCTGCCCCCTTCTCTTTTTCAAAAATATTTTTGTTTGGGACTCGGCTGAAGCTCCTAAAGGGTCCTAAGATGGCTTCCAACACTTTTTGGTTGAAGTGTTGGCAGCCCATCAGATTTCAGCACAGGAATTGTCAGATCCTTGCAGGATCCGCTTCCCTAGATATACAAATTTGGATTTCTTTTAATATCGCAAAAACTACTGAACGTATTTACACCAAATAACAAAAAAGCATGATCTGCGAACCAAGAGTTACCTTTCTACCAAACTTGATCTAATTCCGTCCAGCAGTTTAGGCTTCAGGTTTGTCTTAAGACTCTATGGGAATTAACATGGGGGACACAATTTTATTGACCTCCCTTTTTCTCAGCCCCCGCTTCATGAATCACCCCGAAACTTTCCATGCACAACTAGAATCACCGGTGCACTTTGTTTGGAAAATTCATGAAGATTCATTAAACAGCATCAAAGTTATAGGCAAGTCTAAAAACGCTTTTCCTATGGAAACATGGTCCTAACTATAACTACATACTGGTGACTGCCAGTAGGTATTATACATATACATACATGAATACATATCTATATATAATTATACTTATATCTACTTTCTGTGAAGTAATGGCCGATGCGAAGCAGCAATTCCCAATGTAAGTTTAGAAAAACTTAGTTGCGATGCAAAGACTCCTGATGTACTGGCATGATGTAAAGGCTGTACATTCCTTACGTCTCTTCATTCATAGCTTGGTCTTGGCAAAATTAGTATTATTTCCTGTATGTAAATTATGTGAAATGGCCAAAAAAATTGCTGCTAAATTACAGGTCAGTATGTACCTATTTTGTGGCACAAAATGTGCCCTCATATCCATTTTTGCTGTGTGGATGCATTTTCTTTTGAAAAATAGAGCAACAGTGTTACAGCAAAACATCTGTAAAAGAACACCAGCCACTCCAGTTTGATTCATTTGCATTCCTGTACTCCCATGATAAACTTTTTCCACAAAGGGGCCAATTTAAAGCCCATTGTTCCGCCAGAGTGACAGAGTAAATTTCCCCATCACCCTGGTGGAGGGACCATCCGCCTGATTTATAAAAGACTGTCAAGCTGGTGGTCATTTATAAAGCATCGGCAGGAATAGTTGTGATGGCGGTTCCTGTCAATGCTTTTTAAAGGTTGGGACAGGGCTCCATCAACATGATGGAGCCCTGCACAAAACATTTTTCTTTTCTTAATTTCAAAAAGAAAGTCCTGAAACAAGATTTTCTTTCTGAAAATAAAAAAGAAAATGCACTCTCACCATGGGAGTCCTCTCCCATGGCAAGGGGAGCATTTAGCAGTTTTCACTGTGCCTTACTGCCAGGGTTTTCCTGGTGGTGATGGGCAGTGAAAACTGACATGTAGTTCCGCCCATCTAAATAGGTGGACGGAATAACAGGTCTGTCTCCGACAACCCTTACTCCACAGGGCAATCAGAGGGGTTTAAGCACAATGAAGATGGAGTAGTCTCCACCGTGATTAAACCTAAGGTCTGCCGGCATCTAAATCGGGCGGGTGGACCATTATCTTGGTGGTATAGATACTCTGTTACCATTGTCACTAAGCATCTACACCACCAAGATATAAATTGGCCCCAATGTCTCTATCACGCATGTGGCATTTCAAGTAACAGTCATAATGTGCAGTGCTGGAAATTATGCGAGATTACAGCAGCATAAATGCAATTTTACCTGGGTCCATCCATAAATCCAGTTAAAGAAAAACTTACTAAGAGAAGCAGCACAAACAAGACCTCTCATCAAGCATTTGTCAGTTAGAAGCATTTCACACCTCCTGGACATGTAGCATTTTCTACTTTCAGTGTTTTCTCTACAGTTACTTGACTTCTGTGTTCATTCTCATGAATGCCTGGCCAAGTGAAGCCTCTTGAACTATCCCACTGGGAAAGTGTTAATGTGAGAACAGAGACTAAACCTTAAGGCATCTTTGCCCATGGTAGCCATATGGAACCACTTGCACCCAAGCGTCACAGCAGCTTTGGGAAAGTTTCCTCTGAAATGCCTGTGTGTCTTGCTTTACTAAAGTACCAAAGAGACAAACGAGACAAGTGTTTCCAGACTGGACTAGGGAACTAACCGAAGGAAATGATCCAAATATTGAAGACCCTGGTGTTCTATATGTTTCACTATAGAACAGGACTAGGATATATTACAAAATTGTAAGGCAAGGCCTCTAACATCGCCCTGAGCATCATGTACATCATTGGCTTGCCACATTTGTCAGAGAAATGTGTAGTATAGGAGACCACAAGGGAAACCCAAGAATCAATAGGTAGAAATGTCTAGTGGCTCATGTACATGAAGTATTTATTTTGGGGTGGTGGGGTACACGATCCAGTGTGCAGATAAAAATCTCAGGCTCCTTCCTAAGGTATCCCCTTTTGTTACAGGAGGGCACTGAAACTGTTAAAAAGGAATTGTGATGTGTGAGATGGAATATTGCCCCTGCACCTGCTTGGTTAACATGTTTCAACCTTGAGGATTCCTCAGAGCATGGTCCTTGGCTTTTGTCAGGATCAGAATCTTTAGCATCCTTACTCACTAACCATCCACATTCATTCATGCATCAGCATGCATACACACAATCCCGAAATGTATATGTTGTATCTTAATATGCATTAATGTGTAAGTCTTTCCTGTAATGGAGTGGAATAACACTGGCAAGGTTCCATTCTGGGGTTGTAGGTTCTAGAATACCTTAACTGGGACTAGGATGGAGGCCTACCAAGGGTTGAGCATGCTACCTTTGAGCTTAAATAAATAATTCATAAAGGATCGCCTTCTTGAGGTGCTTTACTCAAAAGGATAGATCACCTGGGAATTGCTTCCTAATTCTGTGGACTTCTAATTGTCACTAAACTATACTTAGATTGTGGTTGGCGGGTTCACAATCGACGACAGCCCAAGCCTTCCTCCCGTTCCCCTGATTGCCCAAGTGTGGAGGTTCAATGTTTACACTCCTATTTAACTGTCTTAGGTCAATGAATTTATATAACCTAACGAGAACAAGAATGGTATTGTTAGTTCAAATACAACAATGGCCATAAAATTGGACACTTCATTTATTATAGACTTTACAGCACGAATTCTGGAGCCGCCTGAATATATCCTTCAATGGGAATTTCTAGGTTAATTTTCAGAAATAAAATTCATTCTAGATAAATACAACATAATAGTTAATATGCTTTACTGGTTCCTTACAAAGAGATATACAAAAAATAGTCTCCAGGTCAAAAGAAGAGCTAACCCTTGGCTGCACATAAGCAACCATAAAAGATAATTAACCTCATTCTATTGCTAATGTTATATGGTGCTTAGGTACATTGTCGACATTGCTAAGTTAGCATGAGCTTCGCTGCCATGATGCTGCTTTTGCGCACGCTACTACATGACTTTGTTTTTGCAAGACTTTGTTTGTGCCTTTCACATGAGAGCGGGTTGCTTTTCGCGTTCTCTGCCTTTCCTGGAGTTTAGTCTGAACATGATGTGCAAGGTCGATAAACAATGCCCCTTGTTATTCTGTTCTGGTCAGTCCCTAGCACCTAGACATAACATGCTACACACAGCTGCTTTGATATTACGTTGTTGCATGTTGTTTTAACACACTTGGAGAAAGCCGTTCCATGGAGAAGAGCTCCGCTGTTCCTATGATGTAAACCTTACATTCAGGCTTTAAGGTATGGGGTCTGCTGTCAAAGCCCAGAGATCTTCCTTTATATAAAATAAACTTCTTCTAGCCAAGGGGAGGGTGGTTACGCCTAAATATCCTTTTTCCACAGTCTTTATAAAATGACTTCTCCCTTTGAATTCTATGGAATTGTAACAATGCTAACTGTGCTGAGTTTATGCATTTTGCTGCTGGTAGTGGCTCGTATACTGTATTGTAGAGCACAATAGTTAAAATAAACATTTTGAACTATTTTCAGTGACTCTGCTAATTCTTATTATGGACAAGTATGAGTGTGTCAGCGAAAGAGTACGTCTTGCTCCCGCGATTCCTGAGAGAGTCGGTAGTGTTGTGTTCTGGGTTGTCTAATCATTTGTAGCTTTGTGATATTTGGAGGAAAACAAATGAGACACTATAGCTAGTCGGTATTGGGATTTTGGGCACTAATGTGGTAGGTTGGTACACCCCTATACACTGAGGTCCTGTTTTCCTGCGCATAGTTCTGTGTATGTGCAGAATCCCTGCAACATGGCGCCGCCAACGTCTGGTCTGGATCTTATCTGCGTGACGCTTGAGTAGTGCTTGTGCTTGTCCACAATCCCCTCACTTCTGTATCCGGAGACAGCTGTGATGGAGTAACCTCCTATATTGATGTTTTATAGGTTCTTTCAAGCTTGAAGTTTTAAAAGGTTTTTTCTTCTACCCGTTGTTGCGCTGCCGCGCTTTAGGTTGTTGTTCTTTGTTTTTCGTGATGGCAATTAATATTCCGGCTCATAGCTGCGCCGCACTGAGGGCATATTTGGCTCCATATGGAGTGCCTGATGTGGGTGTCAAGCTTATCTTTGTGCTGGAAGCAAATCCTGTTTACCACTTTGAGGTTTTTTATTCTTGGGTCACCTTTCCGGTGGTGGATGGCACAGATGGTTTATTTCATGAGTACACTGCCACGGCCACCCCACACGCTTATCAGCCTTATAGGGCTCCTGAGGTTCCGCTTACAGCTTGGCAACACCAAATTTGGTTTAATGGCGCCCTTCCTCACACAGTATCGCCGGTCCGTTTAGGCCCTTTATCGATAGATGGGGCCACGTGGCCCGTTTTGGCTGGGTATACCCCACACCCACGTTATTTAACTGTTGCAGTTGCAGACCTTCGCGTATTACATACGTCTTTGATACGTGTACATAGGGCTGTTATACAGTATGTCATGCGCAACTTCCAGGTGGGACCACCTGGCGTTGCTGCGCAACCAGCCGGACCTGGTGGTCTAACTATAAGTCCCGTTATGGTTAATTCAGTGATGGGCAAGTGCCCACAGAATAAGGATGAGTTACCTTATTGGCTTGCTGAAAAATTTGGACAACTAGAGGCTGTTTTCCAAATACATCTCCTGTGGAGAAACACAGGATATTGACTATTAGTTTCCCTAAAGACTTACTTCCCGAGTTAGCTGATTGTAACACCTGGGGTAAGGTGTTTGCGGTGGTATATTCGAAGTGTTCGGCACTCCTTCCATGACCGTACTCCCTTCCATGATTAAGCGTGTTCAAGATGAACACGGTGCCAAAGTGGATGTAGAGTTGGGGATGAGACTGGTGGGGGTGTTCGACGTGGTTGCAGATATGATCCTTGCCAATGTCAACGGTGATGCGGTAAGCTTTCAAGTGGCAAACCGCTTGGAGGCTGTCCCTGATGGGATGTATTATGATACAACGCGATCATTTAGATCGCGGTATATTACATCGCTGTTTTTACAACGCAAGTCGTTACAACGACTTGCGCTGGAGGGCGCTGGACTTAGGAATAGTGTGATTTACTATTCCAACTCCAGTCTACGTACAGTAGGGAAGGTGTTGGAATAGTAAATTACACTATTCCCTAGTCTAGAGCGCCCTCCAGTGCAAGTCGTTGTAACGACTTGCGTTTTAAAAACAGCGATGTAAATGTATTGCGGTGTTTTGACCACGTTGTAAAGGTCGTTTTCCTCCCTGATGTAGACAAGCCACGCGAATTGCCGAAGATTATTGCAAAGGCTTACAAAACCATAGGCTGCAATAGTCTGGGAGTTAAGCCTTTTACTCAAACACAAACTCAATCACAAACGCAACAAAAAGCCCAGACTCATAAAGCTGATGGGCGTCCGTTCTTTTCAAAAAAGAACTGGAAGAATAAAAAACTGGGGCAGCAACAGCAGAAGCAAGGTTTGCGTGCTGGTTCACCGACACCTGAGTCTTCTGAGCGTACTTATGACTTGCGCGACCGCGCGAAAATTAAGACTTCTGATAGATTTCAAGTCCCTGATCAGCGTTCTGCTTGTTCTTCACAGGACACGTCTGGCTCTCAAGTCGGTGGAGGGGTATGCCAAGATCGTGGTAAAAGTCAACCTGCGCCACAGGGACGAGATCAGCCTCGACAGTTTGAAGTCAAAGGAAAACCAGAGGATCTACCTCATTTTCGACCCCCGTTTCAGAAGAAAAAGTTGCTGCTTTAACAGCGAGATATGCCTCAGACGGTGAGAACGCGACTCCTGGATGGGACATGGGCAGTGACCCTGCTCGACAGCGCAGTGGAGGTTACCATAGTGCGGGAGGCTCCGCGTCCCTGTCTGGAGGCGACAGCAACTGATACGTCCATTACAGTAGAGACTCCAGATACCCGGGTGACCCCCCCGGATAGACTTTATGACGTTATTTTTCAAATTGAAGGTGATATACCGCGTCCAATCAAGGCGGTGTTCTGGGAGAATTTAACCTCCTCGTATGACATTTTGTTAGCGATGGCAGACTGGCCTCCACCCTTTTTCGGCCATCCGCTCCTAGGGGGGAGGACGTGATACTTCCGAGTTTTTCGCGTTACGTCCCTGAAGAGCATGCCAACGTTTTCGCAGCAGGGTGGGCAGCGGCCCTTGCCCCAGCGGTGTATCGTAATCAGGTGGGTTGGGATGTTGATTCACCGGCTCATGAAATACCCTTACGTTCTATGCCACAGCCACAACCGCAATATCCAATAAGACGTAAAGCCAGGCGCGGCCCGTGGTAGGAGTGCCGGTCGGGCGGTGACGTGGGGCGGGGGAGGGGCAGGGTGGGGGGTAGTAAACTACGGATTAAGGCCGAATACAGGTAAGTGAACATTTAAATAAATAAAACGAATTTCGTTTCTCGCGCTGCATCGCCAAATGCGATACAGCGCGCGCAATGAAATTCGTTTTATTTATTTATATGTGTACTTACCTGTAATTGGCCGTAATCTGTAGTTTACTACCCCCCACCCTGCCCCTCCCCCGCCCCACGTCAGTGCCCAGCGGCACTCCCACCACCGACCGCTACTGCGTGAAGCGAAGGCTCATGTTTGTGACATTCTAACACAGTTAGAGTATCAGGGTGTCATTGAACCATGTATATCACCAATGAATAATCCTCTCTTTATGGTCTCAAAACCTGACGGTTCATATCGGATTGTATTGGATTACCAAAATTTGAATAGTCATTGTCGCACATTTGCAATGCAGAACACTCACAGCTCTGCTCTGGTGAACATTCTTGTTCGTAAGAAATACAAAACTACCCTGGATATTTCCAATGGTTTCAACAGTCATAATCTCGCACCTGAGAGTCGTGACTTGACAGCATTCACCGCCGTCGGAAATCAGAAAAAATGTACGCGTTTGCCTATGGGGCATAAGAATAGCCCCGGGGCATTTGCGGCACTTGTCGTGTCATTGTTGCACGACATAGATCCAGATGCGTTTTCATACGTTGATGACATTTATCTGACAGACGATGAACTTATGCCGCATCTAGTCCGAGTCGACAATATTATTTTGTCCTTTGCCGACTATGGATACAAATGTAATTTTGCGAAGTCACATATCGCCCATTTGGCGGTGCTCTTTTTGGGCTATGAGTTCAATAATGAAGGTAAGGGGCTAGCCCCACACTTCCTAGAGAAATGTGCTCATTTGCAACCCTCTAATACACTGAAGAAACTTCAGTCTTTGCTGGGTTTTTTGAACTTCGGGAGGACTTACATTCCTGATTATGCCCAACGTATCAAACCGATCTATGCATTGATACAACCGACATTTTCTTCTGCCAGCTGGCTTCCGGAACATACCTCTATCCTACATTCTTTGCAATCTGACTTGCTTGGAACTAACTTCTTGTTGACGCATGATAACACCACCAACCTGGTGATAAGTATCGTGCCAGGGCCGGTGGGTTGCACATAGTTAACGTTCAAAGAGGGTGACACAGTACCTATTGCTTACAAATCACATTTATACACGTCGGCTGAAATGCGATTTTCCAATATTGAAAAAATCTTGACGGCAGTACAGATGGCTATCCTGAAGGAACGCTCTCTGGCGCAAGGTAAACGCATTCTTATGGTCACGCCACTTCCTGCTCTGGAAGCCGCGACTAAGGCAAGTGTACCAAACTTTAAGGCTTTACATCCACGTTGGATACAATGGGCTGCATCATTGACATCGGCTGATGTCACGTTTATCTTTGATCCTTCTCTTCAGACACAGGAGTTCTTACAGTATGAACATGTTCATCCTCCTCTGTCCTTGCTTCCTTTGGGTGAATACAAATGTATCACCTATACCGATGGATCTAAACACGCTTATTCAGCAGCTTGCGCAATTGTTGCTGGCTCAATTGTGAATGGAGCGTTTAAGTCTTCCATTGTGCACACTCAGGCACTTGGAGACTGTATGGCACAATTGGCGGAGCTGCGGGCTCTTGTTCTTGCTCTAGAGTTTGCGGATCCAAATGTGAATACTCTTATTGTGTGCGATTCCTATTACTGTGTCCAGTCTTTTAATGACAACTTATTCTTTTGGTCTCGGAATGACTATCAAGATTCTAAAGGCAGCGCAATTAAGCATAAAATGCTGTGTGTTCGGGTGGCAGATCTTAAACAACGTCTGCCCCTCACACATGTTATACATACTATTGGCCATCAGCGTGTGGGAGCACATGCTCTTGGTAATTCTTTGGCTGATGAAGCGGCCAAGTCTGCAGTAGCCACGTGTTCCGTAGCAGCAGTTACAAGGTCCATGACTAAAATAGATAATGATATTCTGGCAGCTGTAGCTGCAACGAGGGAGGAAACTGTTTATCCTCAGGGGTTCCCTTCGAAATATTCTTATCATATAACTCACGAACAGGTTCCTTATGCTTTGATTCCTTCCATTGGGGATCGGATGATTCCCAACTTGGACTGCAGACCCGCTTTGATCAAAGCAACGCACGAGGGCATGGCTTCTGCACATGCTGGGGTGTCGGCGACAGTCTCGATTTTGCAGCAATGTTATTGGTGGCATGGTTTATATAAACAGACCCGTAATTATGCACTTTCTTGTGACATTTGTCAGCAAATCAAGCCGTCTATGGTCACGCGCCCACTGCAAACACAGCTGTGTATTTCAACCTTTTGGCTGTATTTATCTTGATCACTGCGGTCCTCTATCTTCTGATACTGCTTATAAAAACATATTTGTTGCAGTTGATTCGTGCACTAGATTCCTTTGGGTTTGGCCACAATGCAGTGCTGACGCTCGAAATGTTATCAGGGATTTGCGTGTCTTTGTCGGGATGTTTGCCTGTGGCACATTCCGTTCTGACCAACGGCCAGCGTTCGCCTCTAAGGCGTACAAGGATGCGATGAAGTTGATGGGAGTGCTGGTGCAGTTTTCGTCTCCATACAGGCCTGAGGGCAATTCAATTGTGGAACGAATGAACCGTGACTTAAAGCAATCCTTGACAGCTAGAGTCTTAGGTACTGGCAGGAACTGGCTGGCCCACTTGTATGGGGTTCAACGTGCACTTAATATTTTCCCTAGAAGATCTCTGGGTGGGCGGACCCCATACGAAATGCTCTTTGGCATTAAAATGTTTGTGCCAGACCTTGATGGTCTAGACGTTGTGGCGGCTGCCGCAACCTTTGATGTAGATAATCATTCTACTGTGTTACAGGATCTACAAAAGACACGTGACAGCTATGCAACTGAACATTTACCCTCTTCCACTGAAGCAGCACTGCTGATTCCAGTTGCCGGCTGGCGTCCAAAAATCGGAGATCTGGTACGAGAAAAGCTGGAGAACAAAAAAGAATTTGGTCCCTCTTATCGTGCACCGGTTCCAGTGCTTGGACTGAAGGGTACTCGTACAGTCATCTTACCACCTTTACCTGGTTGCAAGGACAACAGATACATATCAGTGGACAATGTCAAGTTACACCATGTGGCCAATTCTGAATAGCGTCACACCTGCAGTTTTCGTGCAACGCAATTTCATTGGATCCACTGACTTCATCATCTTCTATTGGTCCACGTGTGGCTAAGAAAGTGATGGACACTGTAATTGATCTTTCACCCATCCGACCTCTCTCTTTCACTATGGATGTTGAGTATATTTATCATGCTGATGAGTCCATGAGTGAGGTGCCGAACAGTCCTCGAGAACATCAGGCGGACTCGGCACTTCCACCTCTGAATAACAGACCGATGAATGGCTACTATGGAGAACATGCCAGCCACTCTTCCGGCTCATCCGCTTCAACATCCAGTTTGGCAGACTCACCGTCTAAATTAAGTATTTTCTTCTCTTGGTTCAAAAAGACTTACATGGTCCCACCATGGACCTACATTTGGTTGGTACTTATACTAATTTTCCTCTTCATGTCAATTGGATTTGTGACAGTGTTCTTTTTGCTCATCAATGGTCATTACTTGCCAGAACGCTCTGCTGTGAATTTGGTCGATGGAATTCTTGCCCCTCACACATCGTCCCATATTATGAAACGTGATCAGTCACTAGTAAACATTTCGGTGTTCCCAGTTCCAGATGGCATTGTTTGGGACAAAGTAGCCTTCGAAGTCCACGGCCCAACGGAAGTGCTCAGGGTACCATACGTGTTTCGCGTCTCCTTAGGAGATGTGGTAACACGGGACATACATTCTGACGATTGGGATGTGCAACCAGTACATGCATTGTTTTCGGATTTAAAATATTATGCTGCTTTTGATGCTGAAGATTTGTATTTAAATTCTGCCAATTATGGGGATCTATTTTGCTATCAACATTATGGGCATCATTTTTTACATAAAACAAACACGTTAAGACCTGTTTTTAATTATACACAATGGGAACATTGCCCTACTCCCATGGAGGGAGTTCAAAAACTCTTAGAGATAAATTCACATACTTTACTGACTATCATGTATCTAATCTGGAATCCTATTTTTTTAAGCTTCAATCGTCTTCACAATACAAATTTATGTTGACCCATACTAAATTGATTTACGCCAACTTGTTTAGAACTAAATTGGCTACAGAGGGTTATTATCACAAGAAAGAGACCGTTGATTTAAAATCGATCTGGGGCACAAAGCCTTGGCAGGTTCAGGGAACTGAGGCTTTACATCGCGCCTGCCTGATCCTAGCTCAAATTTTATTTTTGAATGATACGGTGTACCAGACCACTTGTTTTGGTCTGGCAACTGTCAAAAATTTAAATACTCCATCCATTCCGTCCTTAGCGGAATATAAAGATTGGCACACTCACAAATTTTACCATTGGAACGCTACAAGCTCTGCTTCGAAATCAGACTTTCAATGTCTCTGAAATTGATTCTTCCGGGTGGCTGATGTGGCCAACAAATACAAATGCATGTCAATTGCGTTTTTATAATGTTACACCTGGTTTCATTCAGACTAGACTTGATCCCTGTTATCACTTTACACATTCGGTCACCACATACTCGGTGGGTAAATTATGCCAACAATGGTTGGAACATTCCACCTTAGCATCAGTGAAGCAACACCTTTCACTTTTGTCAAATGACATCAATTTGGCTGATTTCATCTTAGGCCCTAGGAATCCTAGATCTAACAGGTTTGTCTATGCCGCTTACAATGAAATTTGGAAACTTTCGCAGATTGAAGCTGCTCTTCGTCTGCGCCAAATTGATCAAGCTCATTTAGAAAAAGTCCTTGCCATAGTAGACAATAGCATAAACACACTTTTCTCACGCATTTATACATTGGATAATATTGCTTCATCTGTTATTGATATTGTTCAAAGTGATGTATCTGTGTTATATCATGGTCAAAACCAGTTAAGATCTGGTATGCAATTTGCTTGGACATCGCAAACTCTTAAAATGGGAAAAGTGCCCTGGGATTACTTAAATGCCACTGCTTTGTTTGTGCCATTTAATCTAACTGATAAACAGAGATTTATGTCCATGAAAGATGCTGCATACACACTTTTGCATATTGAACAATTGGAGCCCTTGCCGTTCTCGGTAGCGGAATCGGACTCTGCTGTTTGGTTAATTCATGGGGTAATCTCTCTCCCTTTTTCACTATTTCAATTTAAATCATGCATGCAACATTTTCCGATTGGCCGTTTTGAACCACTGGGTAGTGCATTTCTACATGAATTGTACTCCCTGCCTTTCACTTACAGATGTCAGAGGGAGGGTAAGGAAGTTTTCCTAACAGGGGGGACTGCGATTCCACAGTAGGACATTCCCTTGTTTGCAAACACGTTAAGTTGCACGGCGCTTGTAATGTGTCGGCGCCCAATCTGGCTTGTTTTTTAAAAGGAACCCCAGTTCCATCAATGATTCCCGCTTTTTCATTGCTTACAAATGGCAGTTATCTTATTTTGAGCAACCAAGACTGCTGTGGTTTACAGGCAGGAGTCCCGTATTAAGTAACTGTTAGACCTGGCACCATTGGCGTGCGTCTCCCTTCCATTTTTTGCTGTTGCCGCCTGTATTTTTGCTATGTTTTTGCTGGTCTAGATGCTTTGGGCGCTTTGCCACTGTTATTCAGTGCCAAAGTGCAAGTGCTCCCTATTGTAAATTGATGTAATGGGTTAGTGACTCCATGATTGGCTTATTTGATTTACTGTCAGACCCTAGTACAGTGCACCATGAGTGCCCAGGGCCTGTAAATCAAATGCTGCTGGTGGGCATGCAGCACTGATTGTGCCACCCACAGAAGCAGCTTTTAAAATATGACTCAGGCCTGCCATTGCAGAGCCTGTGTGCAGTCTGGGACTGCCATGTCGACTTGGCAAGTGCACACACTTGCCAGTCCCTAAACCTTCCCTTTTCTACATGTTAGTCACCCCTAAGGTAGGCCCATGGTACCCCATGGGCAGGGTGCATTGTATGTGAAAGGTAGGACATGCCCTGGTGTGTGTAGCATGTCCTGATAGTGAATTACAGCCAATTTCGTTTTTCACTATTGCAAGGCTATCTGTTCCCATAGGCCAGAATGGGCAGTTTGATTATAACATCTTATAATCCTAACTGACCCTAGGAACAAGATAGGAAAATAAAGTTTAGTATGCCTGAACTCAGAATGTTAAAATACATCTTTTAGTGTGGGTGATTTTTACATTTTGTGTTTGAAAATACCACTTTTAGAAAGTAGGTATTTTCTTGCCTAACCATCCAGTATGCCTCTGCTAGGTTTGTGTATTCCATGTCTGGTTTGTGAGTGACAGGGGGCTGGAGAGGGCTTTGGCTCCAGCAGTCTGATGGGTCAGGGCCACAAAGACTTCACCACCAGCTCCCCCTGAATTCCCTTGCTGGGAGTTCTACCTGCAGAGAGGTGCCTGCTGTTGTTTTGGGCCCTCTGGAGACTGCGTGTCGCTAGGAGCTGGAAGCGCGACGCAACGAGGAAGAAGCGTGTCGCCGCCGCAGCAGTTGCCGTCGCATCGCCGAAGAAGCGTGTCGCTGCCGCAGCTGTTTGCCGTCGCATCACCGAGGAAGCGTGTCGCATCACCGGAGAAGCATGCCGCCGCCGCAGAGGTTGCTGTCGCATCACTGGAGAAGCGTGTCGCAGGGCCTGTCGCGGCTCCAAAGTTCATTGATTTCGCCGCACGGCCATCGGGCGTGCACGCATTGCATCCAAGTTGTCGCATCGCATCAAAGATGCCATTTTGTCGCATCGCACCGGATCGTCGCATCACATCGAGGTGCCATCTTGTCGCATCGTAACCGGAACGCAGTAAGAAACCGACGCATCACCTCCTCTCTGGTAAGGAACCGACGCATCAGCTCCCCTGCGCTGCAGTAAGGAACCGACGCATCACCTCCCCCGAAGCAACGAACCGACGCATCACCTTCCCTGCGACCCTTTCGTTTGTTTTGCGTGACGCATCCAAGGTACTTTGAGAGTAAAGTGTCACAATTTACCATCCACATTGAACTAAGCTATTGCTACCATCTGAAAGTCACATTTTTATTACTGTATTGTGGATTTTTGTCGTTTGGTCTTGTGTTAAGTCTAGATAAAGATTACTTATTTTTCTAAACTGGTGTGGTGTCCATTTGTAGTGTTTTCACTGTATTACTGTATGTGTTCACAAATGCTTTACACAGTGCCTCTGAGATAAGCCTGCCTGCTCGTGCCAAGCTACCAAGGGGGTGAGCAGGGGTTATTTTAGGAGTGTAGCCCCCTTACCCTGACTAGAAGCAAGGGCCCCTACTTGGTCAAAGGTACCTACCTCTGCCAACTAGAGACCCCCATTTCTAACATTGGTGGTCAGCGGTGAGGATTTGGACTTGCATTTGTGACTCATATACAGTGATTGGTGTACACTACTAGTGAGTGCAGACCAATACGCGACCACATACGTTTTGGTAGAATTTATTTTCCTTGGGACTTCTATTTTTGCAAAAAACTGCCAGTCCTTGTTACCATGAGCGAAGCAGCATCCAATGCATCTATGAAGCTACAATTTGAAGAAGATAGGGTTGATACCTACACTGTGCCACAGCTTAAAACCTTCTTAAAAGATTTAAAATCCCTGCGAAAGGCATCACCAAGAAGGTAGAGTTCCAAAAGGCGCTGAGGGCCTGGTTGGAATCTGGAAATGCTCCTGAGCATCCTGAAGAGCCTAGGGATGAGGCAGAGAATACAGATGGGCAGCTGGATGGGCCATTGGGCCTGACCAGGGAGAAAGTACCTTCCAGGGCAGGCAGCAGTGTTTCTTCAAAGGGCCTGTCCCCAGAAGAGCTGGAGGACAGGGAGAAGGATAGAATGCATAGGATGGAGTTAGCCAAGCTCAAACTCGGTGGTCAGATGGAATTAGAAAGCAAGAAGTTAGCCTTGGAAGAAAAGAGAATGCATTTGGAGCATGAAAGGATGTTGAGGGAGTTGTAGTTGAAATCCAAGAGTTTAGAAATTACTCCCTCTGGTGGCAGCACACCATCCGTGCCTGTAGAAACAAGAGTATTCATCCCCAAAGATGTAATTAAGGAGTTCCACAAGCATGAAGATATTGGGCAATGGTTTAAGGCCTATGAGGTGGCTATGACCTCCCACCGGGTCCCTGAGAAGGATTGGGGAGCGGGGTTATGGGGGCAGTTTCTCAGTGATGGGCGGGACACCTTGTTAGACTTGCCCTCTGAGGACCAGAATTCCTATGTCCACATGAAGGAAGCCTTAATGACCAGGTATGGGTTGACCCCAGAGCTTTATAGACAAAGGTTTAGAAATTGTAAGAAACTGGAGTCAAGAACTTGGGTGGAATATGTGTCTTTGTTTTTGCAGAGCATTGGATGGTTGGGTGAAGGATAGCAAAGTGAATGATTTTGAGGCGCTCTATGATTTTATTGCATGGGAGCACTTGTCTAGTAATTGTTTTCCAGAGCTACGCCAGCACCTGATTGATAGTAAGCTGACTAACCCTGAGCCTGAGTTAGTACCCGGGTCCACAAGGGTCATGTGGGAGACTTCGCCAAAGGTGGGCAGGGTCCCCAGCAGAATAGTGGGGGGGACAAGGGTAAACAGAGGGAGTTCCAGAAAGGGCCCCAAAGTAATCCCCAAGGGAACCAAGGGAAGGGTTCCCAGCCTCCCCCTGAGAAGAAGTCAGGGGCCCCGACAGATAAGCCTATTCAGAGGGGTCCCAAAAGATGTTTTAGTTGTGGTCAAGTGGGCCACTTCTTCTGGGAGCCTCAGTGCCCCAACAAAGGTAAAACAGCACCCACTGGTGCACCGTCCCGGCAGATGGCTAGTGTAGCCCTGGGAGAGGAGATGGGTGCCCAAGGTGGGTGGGGTCCCGCAGAGATGTCCCTAGTCTCTTTAGGAGACAGTGAGATGGTCCCCAGGACACAGCTGCCTGATAACACTAAGAAATACAGGCAGTGGGTGACCATCAATGGCCAAAGGGTGGAGGCTCTGAGAGACACCGGAGCCAGTATGACAGCTGTCAGTTGTCGGCTGGTGTCTGAACAGCAGGTGATCCCCCATGTATTTTACCCTGTAGTTGCCGCTGACAACTCAGAGAGCCACTGCAAGGTGGCCCAGGTTCCCTTTGAGTGGGGGGGGGTCTTAGGTACCTTTCAAGTAGCTGCGAGGCCAGCCATGCCTGTTGACTGTCTGCTAGGCAATGATTTGGAAAGCTCTCCTTGGGCTGAGGTGGAGAGAAGAGCTCATTTGGAGATGTTGGGTCTGCCTGAGTGGGCGTGTGTGACCACTTGGTCCATGGCAGCCAGTAAGGGTGTTCAAGAGGACCTGGAGCCTGAAAGAGTGGCCCAGGTGCCTGCCTTAAAGAGAAGAGGTAGGGGGCATGGGAAACCAGCCCCCAATGTTCCCACGGTCCAGGAGGAGGCAGACCTTGAGGGGGATGCCCTGGAACCTACAGGGGAGCAAGTAGCTGAACTGGGGGACCTGCCTGAGCTGACCCATTGGAAGCAGGAAGGAGGACCCTTCAGGGAAGAGTTCTGCGAGGAGCAGAAGAAGTGCCCTTCTCTTGTGGGTTTGCGGCAATAGGCCACAAACCAGGCAGCAGGTGATCAGTCTGGATCATATTGGATCTACTGGGAGAAAGGTCTCCTGTATAGCGAGCCTAAGGTTGCTGAGCCTGGGTCAGCCTGTGTGCTGGTGGTACCCCAGCGCTTCAGAGCCTTCCTACTGGGTCTGGCTCATGATGTGCCTTTAGCAGGACATTTGGGTCAAGACAAGACCTTTGAAAGGCTTGTCACCCACTTTTATTGGCCCCAAATGTGCAAGAGTTCAGATACTCATTGCAGGACCTGTCAGACTTGCCAGGCAAGTGGTAAGAGTGGGAGGAAGTAAAAGGCTCCTCTCCAACCGTTCCCTGTGGTCAGCACCCCCTTTGAAAGGGTGGGCATTGACATTGTGGGGCCTCTGGATCCCAAGACAGCATTGGGCAACAGGTTCATCCTGTTCTTGGTGGACCATGCCACCCGTTACCCGGAAGCCATCCCTCTCCGGACTGTGACGGCCCCCGTGGTGGGACGTGCGTTGATGGGGATTTTCTCCCGTGTGGGGTTCCCCAGAGAGGTGGTGTCAGACCGTGGTGCCAACTTCATATCCAAGTATATGAAGTCCCTGTGGCAGGAGTGTGGTGTAACCTACAAGTTCACCACTCCTTACCACCCCCAAGGTAATGGGCTGGTTGAGAGATTCAACCGGACCCTAAAAGGCATGATTATGGGTCATGAGGAACCTATGAGGCGTAAGTGGGAGGTCCTCTTTCCATACCTTCTGTTTGCTTACAGAGAGGTGCCACAGAAGTCCTTAGGGTTCAGCCCCTTTGAACTGCTGTATGGTCACCCTGTAAGAGGACCTTTGAGTTTGGTAAAAGAAGGCTGGGAGAAAGCTCCCAGTAAACCTCCCCAGGATGTATATAGCTACATGCTGGCCTTCAGAAACCAAACTAGGCATTTCAGACAACTCGCTCAGGTGAATCTGGAAGCCAGCCAGGAGAAGATGAAACGGTGGTATGATCAGAATGACACTCTGATCAAGTTTCAGCCTGGTCAGAAAGTATGGGTCATGGCCCCCGTGGAGCCTTGTGCGCTCCAGGATAAGTGGACCGGACCATTTGAGGTGGTGGAGCGCAAGAGCGATGTCAACTACTTGGTGGACTTGCGGTCTCCTAGGAACCCTTTGCGGGTCCTGCATGTAAACCACCTGAAGCCCCACTTGGAGAGGTCCGAAGTGGGCATGCTCCTAGCGACAGATGATGGAATGGAGGAGGAGGCTGAGCCTCTTCCTGACCTCCTGTCTACGAAAGAGCAAGATGGGTCAGTGGATGGTGTAAACCTCTCTTCCACCCTGACCCCTGAGCACCAAGATGACTGTCGCCAATTGTTGGGACAGTTTCCTGATCTGTTCTCCCTGACTCCCAGTGTCACTGATTGGTGTGTCCATGATGTGGACACTGGGGACAGTCCTCCTGTAAAGCACAAAACTTACAGGGTGACTGACAGGGTGAGAGCTTGCATCAAGGAGGAGGTCTCCAAGATCTTTGCATTAGGGGTGATTGAGTTTTCTAACAGCCCTTGGGCCAGCCCAGTGGTCTTGGTCCCAAAGGCTGCCGCGCCTGGTGTCACACCCGAACTCCGGTTCTGTGTGGACTACGAGGACTCAATTCAGTCACCAGGACTGACGTGCACCCCATCCCCAGAGCTGATGAGCTCATTGATTGGTTAGGGGCTGCCCGGTACCTCAGTACGTTTGACTTGACATCTGGGTAACGGCAGATCGCCTTAACTGATGGGGCAAAAGAGAGGTCAGCATTCTCCACACCAGATGGGCACTACCAATTCCGGGTTATGCCCTTTGGGATGAAGAATGCCCCTGCCACGTTTCAGAGGTTGGTCAACCAGGTGTTGGCTGGACTGGAAGATTTCAGTGCCGCCTACCTGGATGACAATGCTGTGTTCAGCGCCAGTTGGGAAGAACATCTGCACCACCTCTGGGAAGTGTTGATGGCGCTGCGGAGGGCAGGCCTCACGATCAAGGCAAGTAAGTGCCAGATCGGGCAGGGTTCCATGGTGTACTTGGGACACCAGGTTGGGAGCGGCCAGGTGGCGCCCCTACAGCCCAAGATTGATACCATCCTGGCTTGGGAACCCCCCAAGATCCAGACAGAAGTGAGAGCCTTTTTAGGACTCACAGGGTACTACAGGAGGTTTGTCAAGGGGTATGGCAGCGTTGTTGCACCCTTGACAGAGCTGACTTCCAGGAAGCAGCCCAAGAAAGTGAACTGGACTGACACCTGTCAGAAAGCTTTTGATGCCCTGAAGACTGCCATGTGCACGGTGCCCGTGCTTCAGGCGCCCAAATTCTCAAAGGAATTCATTGTGCATACAGACGCATCAGAGCATGGTGTGGGGGCTGTACTTTCACAGATAAATGAAGAGGGCCTAGACCAACCTGTATCCTTCATCAGTAGGAGGTTACTTCCATGGGAACAGAGGTGGAGTGCAATTGAGCGTGAGGCATTTGCTGTGGTCTGGGCACTGAAGAAGTTGAGACCATACTTGTTTGGGACTCACTTCCGGGTTCCTACAGACCATAGGCCCCTCAGATGGTTGATGCAGATGAGGGGTGAGAATCCAAAGCTGTTGAGGTGGTCCATTTCCCTACAGGGGATGGACTTCACGGTGGAACACCGCCCTGGTACAGAACACGCCAATGCTGATGGTCTGTCCATATTTTTCCGACTTAGTGAAGAGAACTCCCAAGAGGGTGGGTAGTTCTCCCCACATTTCAGCTGGAGGGGACACGTGTTAGACCTGGCACCATGGGCGTGGGTCTCCCTTCCATTTTTTTGCTGTTGCCGCCTGTATTTTTGCTATGTTTTTGCTGGTCTAGATGCTTTGGGCACTTTGCCACTACTATTCAGTGCCAAAGTGCAAGTGCTCCCTATTGTAAATTGATGTAATGGATTAGTGACTCCATGATTGGCTTATTTGATTTACTGTCAGATCCTAGTATAGTGCACCATGAGTGCCCAGGGCCTGTAAATCAAATGCTGCTGGTGGGCTTGCAGCACTGATTGTGCCACCCACAGAAGCAGCTTGTAAAATATGACTCAGGCCTGCCATTGCAGAGCCTGTGTGCAGTCTGGGACTGCCATGTCGACTTGGCAAGGGCACACACTTGCCAGTCCCTAAACCTTCCCTTTTCTACATGTTAGTCACCCCTAAGGTAGGCCCAAGGTACCCCTATGGGCAGGGTGCAT
Organism: Calotriton arnoldi; assembly: GCA_963921515.1. Lineage (NCBI taxonomy): Eukaryota > Metazoa > Chordata > Amphibia > Caudata > Salamandridae > Calotriton > Calotriton arnoldi. The sequence continues at coordinate 946,474 of CAWUFW010000327.1, forward strand.
CATCTGTGAAAGGTAGGACATGCCCTGGTGTGTGTGGCATGTCCTGATAGTAAATTACAGCCAATTTTGTTTTTCACTATTGCAAGGCTATCTGTTCCCATAGGCCAGAATGGGCAGTTTGATTATAACATCTTATAATCCTAACTGACCCTAGGAACAAGATAGGAAAATAAAGTTTAGTATGCCTGAACTCAGAATGTTAAAATACATCTTTTAGTGTGGGTGATTTTTACATTCTGTGTTTGAAACTACCACTTTTAGAAAGTAGGTATTTTCTTGCCTAACCATCCAGTATGCCTCTGCTAGGTTTGTGCATTCCATGTCTGGTTTGTGAGTGACAAGGGGCTGGAGAGGGCTTTGGCTCCAGCAGTCTGATGGGTCAGGGCTGGGCTGAATAGGACCTTCGTAGAATAGAGAGTAGGGGGAGGAGATTTCCTTCCACTTACCTGAGCCTTCATAGAATAGAGAGTAGGGGGAGGAGATTTCCTTTCAGCTACCTGGGCCAGGTCTGCTTTCTACAATGCTGTCTCCACCTCCTGCCAGGAAGCTGCACCAGGGAGGACAGAACTGGTTTTGGCTGGGCACAGACACTCTCTGCCTTCAGAGAACAAAGGATTTTGCAGTATAAATATTGGGGCCAAGACCCCAGAACTTTAGATCACTTCTGGGAATCAAGACAAACCCTTTGCCAAGGAGAGAAACCAAGGAAGCTGAAGGAGGAGACTGCCCCTGTGCTGTTTGCTGTTTGGGGGTTGGCCTGCAGTGGTTTACTCATTGCCAAGGAAAGGAGAAAAGGAACTTTGTGTGTACTTTTACTATCTTGAGGAAGATCTCCAAGGGCTTGAAGTTGAGCTTGCCTCCTGTTCTGAAGTCTCAGGGACACAAAGACTTCACCACCAGCTCCCCCTGAATTCCCTTGCTGGGAGTTCTACCTGCAGAGAGGTGCCTGCTGTTGTTTTGGGCCCTCTGGAGACTGCGTGTCGCTGGGAGCTGGAAGCGCGACGCAACAAGGAAGAAGCGTGTCGCCGCCGCAGCAGTTGCCGTTACATCGCCGAAGAAGCGTGTCGCCGCCGCAGCTGTTCGCCGTCGCATCGCCGAGGAAGCGTGTTGCATCACCGGAGAAGCGTGCCACCGCCGCAGAGGTTGCCGTCGCATCACCGGAGAAGCGTGTTCCAGGGCCTGTCGCGGCTCCAAAGTTCATCGATTTCGCCGCGCGGCCGTCGGGCGTGCACGCATCGCATCCAAGTTGTCGCATCGCATCAAAGACGCCATTCTGTCGCATTGCACCGGATCGTCGCATCGAGGCGCCATCTTGTCGCATCGTAACCGGAACGCAGTAAGAAACCGACGCATCACCTCCTCTCTGGTAAGGAACCGACGCATCACCTCCCCTGCGCTGCAGTAAGGAACCGACGCATCACCTCCCCCGAAGCAAGGAACCGACGCATCACCTTCCCTGCGACCCATTTGTTTGTTTTGCGTGACGCATCCAAGGTACTTTGAGAGTAAAGTGTCGCATTTACCATCTAAATGTAAATGTAAATGTAGTAGTATTTGTATAGCGCCCGAATCGACCCCCGAAGGGGTATCTCAGGCGCTTGTACGCATACCGCTGTGGAACCCTTCCTGGCCTTTCCCTGTGAGATGCCCACTCCTGGGCACCCCCAAGGTGAAGCCAGGCATCCTAGCGTTGTGGGGGCTGTTGTGGAGATTAAGCAAGCTATTGCCCAGAGTTGCAGAGTGGGACCCATGATCAGAATAGGCACCGAGGCGAGAATTATCAGGTCCGAGGAAATTGAGCCCAAGACCCGCCGAGGCGGAAATTGAACCCTGGTCCCGGGCTAGACCTCTGCATCAGGGTCTGCCGCTCTAACCATTGAGCCACACTTCTCCACATCTACATTGAACTAAGCTATTTCTACCATCTGAAAGTCATATTTTTATTAATGTATTGTGGATTTTTGTCGTTTGGTCTTGTGTTAAGTCTAGATAAAGATTACTTATTTTTCTAAACTGGTGTGGTGTCCATTTGTAGTGTTTTCACTGTATTACTGTATGTGTTCACAAATGCTTTACACACTGCCTCTGAGATAAGCCTGCCTGCTCGTGCCAAGCTACCAAGGAGTGTAGCCCCCTTACCCTGACTAGAAGCAAGGGCCCCTACTTGGTCAAAGGTACCTACCTCTGCCAAAAAGAGACCCCCATTTCTAACAGTAACGGTTTCCCAGCGCGTAACTTGTTGTAGCAATGTGCTTTTTCCACCCCCACATGGGAGTCTAGATAGTTCAATTTGGCCTTCCATTCCAACTTTGAAAACAGATTTCAACAAGTTGAGCAGGCTCAAAGCTCTATTATTCCAACAAGAGGTGGCTCTCACTTCGGCCCGCGAGACTTTCGAGTTACAGGTGGCTAGGACTTCTAGTGAGATACAGTCCCTTCTGAACACCAACCTCCCACAGCATTTTGGAGAGCTAATACACCAAATATTTAATGCGTCTGACACCACAGGCCTTGAAAGTGTGGGATCTGTCCTTGTGACTTCTTTTCAGACTGTATTTGGAGTAATACCGGGTTTTATTCATTCTATTTTTTCCAGCGTCTTCGGAGGGTTCCCCTTAATTTTGGCGTTAGGCGCTGGAATCCTGCTTCTCCTGTTCCTGCTACGTAATGGCTGCTCATCTTGTGGTAATGCACAGACCAGGCCAGTTGTGGCTGTACCGTGATCGCATGCAACAGGTTTTTGGATGCTTGCCATTAGCCACGCTTGCGTCAGTTATGGATTGACTTTTCGCTTTTCCTATTTTACTTGCGTGCAACCAGTGTTTTACTGTCGCCGATGCCCCTTCTATTGGGCAATGGATATATGCCTCTCCAATACGTCCCGTCCAGTCCCGGATTTTAACCAGTTGATGGGTCCCTTAGAGGCTCATGACCAGGCTTGTTCTGGGGATGGCCGTATGGCGCGTGCAGCAGCACTTGGAGTATTGGCTGAATGGGATTTCTGTGCTGCTGTGCAGAATGTCCTGCATCGGAGTTTCAGCGAATATCACGCAAGTTGCCAACTTCTGCTTTTAGAGGCTTCTGATTACGAGGAGCACGTTTGTTCCTTCAACTTACTTAATTGGATGGCATCCCTCTTTGCTACCAACGATTGGGATGATCTTTTGGAGGGAATGGCATTCCTCAGTTCATACACCTTGATGGATTGAACACCTCCGTCATTATACCACCTTCAAAATAACCTTGTTATCCCGAAAGCAGCTCTCCTTCAATATGTCCTATTGACGATATTGAGAAAAAAATTTGTTTGAACTTTTGATTTTTTTCCCCCTCCAATTTTGGTTTTTTCGAACGCTTTGAACTCTGCTTGACTGTTGAACTCTGTTTTTGTCCTTTGTCTATGTCCTATGACCTTACCAAGGGGAGGGTGTTATATGGTTCTTAGGTACATTGTCGACATTGCTAAGTTAGCATGAGAATCGCAGCCATGATGCTGCTTTTGCGCACACTACTACATGACTTTGTTTTTGCAAGACTTTGTTTGTGCCTTTCACATAAGAACGGGTTGCTTTTCGCGTTCTCTGCCTTTCCTGGAGTTTAGTCTGAACACGATGTGCAAGGTCGATAAACAATGCCCCTTGTTATTCTGTTCTGGTCAGTCCCTAGCACCTAGACATAACATGCTACACACAGCTGCTGTACTGAAGACTCGTGCTTTGATATTGCATTGTTGCATGTTGTTTTAACACACTTGGAGAAAGCCGTTCCATGGAGAAGAGCTCAGCTGTTCCTATGATGTAAACCTTACATTCAGGCTTTAAGGTATGGGGTCTGCTGTCAAAGCCCAGAGATCGTCCTTTATATAAAATAAACTTCTTCTAGCCAAGGGGAGGGTGGTTTCGCCTAAGTATCCTTTTTACACAGTCTTTATAAAATGACTTCTCCCTTTGTATTCTATGGAATTGTAACAATGCTAACTGTGCTGAGTTTATGCATTTTGCTGCTGGTAGTGGCTTGTATACTGTATTGTAGAGCGCAATAGTTAAAATAAACATTTTGAACTATTTTCAGTGACTCTGCTAATTTTTATTGTAGACAGGTATGAGTGAGTAAGCGAAAGAGTACGTCTTGCTCCCGCGATTCCTGAGAGAGTCGGGAGTGTTGTGTTCTGGGTTGTCTAATCATTTGTAGCTTGGTGATATTTGGAGGAGAACGAATGAGACACTATAGCTAGTCGGTATTGGGATTTTGGGCACTAATGTGGTAGGTTGGTACACCCCAATACACTGAGGTCCTGTTTTCCTGAGCATAGTTCTGTGTATGTGCAGAATCCCTGCAACACTAATACTGCAGTAAAGGTAAGAGTAACGAGTCTTTAAAACCAGAGAGAAGTATTTCATTCAAATTAACTGGGATGTGTTGCTAGTCTCTTTGAAGGAGCATGATATATTATGTTATTTAATTATAGAGTGTGGCTATTACCCAAAGAGTGTTCTAGCAGTAAGACTGATTAGTAATAACAAAGCTAGAATCCAAACACAACTTGAAAATGTTCTTAAAAGCAGGTCATAAGGGCCTTCCTAAAGGGCAAATGATCGGTTGCCTCTCTGAGAGCTGGTGGCATTCCACTTGTTGACGCATCAACAGAGAAATATTAGGCATGAGGTTGTAAAAGACAGACAGAAGGCTTTGCACTAGACAATGTATTGGTGGAACAGGTTTCTATTTATTTCAACTTTTCTTTTCTCTAGAGAACATAAACATGCTTACCTGCCTTTTCTATCCGGCCGCATTACATCTGGTTCAGGGACAGGAATAGAGACAAAGGCTGACTTTCCTAGGGATCTCAACATGCACTGTCAACAGTGCAGTGAATAAAATGTAAAAAGGGTGAAATAGAAGATAAGGGTAGATGAAATGACAACACTAGATATATGCACATTTATTTTTAAATGACGCACAACCTGTTCATTCAAATATTTTTTATTTCACTATGTTGGAAAAACATTGCTTCTAGATTTATATTTTATATTTACAAATATACTTTTAATGTGTTTTCTCAGCTTTAGCGCCAATATTTTTCTAACCTTTTTTTGCCATTACTGTTACCATTTATATGATACTGATGTTGATCATAAGAAGATGCTAAGGGGTGAAAGGCTAGAGCAGTGATATTCAAAGTACAGCCAAGGGGCCACTTGCCGTCTTCTTGACCTTTAAATGCGACTCCCCGTGACCAGCAGCACAAGCTGCTGTTTAGTTGCTGAACTCTAATATTCAGACTTTTTTTAAATAAACAGGCAAGCTTTTATTAACCTGCAAATAAATGCTTGCCCATTTATTTAACATTTTTGTAGACCTCCTTACACAATCCCTGACCCATCCAGACCCCCTACCGCCACCCTGCTGGCATCAGTGCGGCCCTCGGTCACTCCACAGACCGTACTTTGTGGCCCCTGGGCAAATGTTTGTGAGTACCCATGGGCTAGAGGCTATGTTTCAAGCCTATTAAAAAGAACTAACTGTTAATTAAGGTTAATTATTATTATTATTTTTATATTAATGATATCAGTTCTACTTGATGCATGAAATGCCATTCTTCGGTCTGTCTTCCTCAATGTATCATTCCATTGAGCTTAATGCCTTCTGGAAAAAACCTGGAATTGAATGTGTTTAATAGGATTTCATAGTGGTGTTCGGTGAGGGATGGGGATTATAAATTCAGTTCTCTTCTGGTGCAAGACAGTTCTTATACATGGTGTCATCTCAGAAATAGCAAAGGTTCAAAAATGGACTTTACATCAGAAATTGATTTTCAGTATAGATAACACAATAACACGCAAACTTACAACTGATAATTAGTTTACACTATTATACAATTTACACATGCTTGTATTTCATTTACGATATGTTTACTGTTATTTTTATCAACCTTTCTCGTATAAGATGATTGACATTTAAATAATATTTGTGACTAATTCTATTATTAATATTTAATAATGTAAATATCTATTGCACTAAGTACTTTTCTAAATTGTATTTTTTAATTGTTTAACCTATTCTACCAATGTAATGAATACAAATAATGTATTTGTTTAATTTAATGTATTCAATCAATTTTATGTTTGTATTGGTGTATTTCTTCATATTAGAACAATAAATGATTAACTTGAATAAAACAGTTTAGATTTTGTTTTACCCAAAAAACACAATTTGCCTTTCTACTTTTTCCCAGTTTGTAAGTGCTAGCTTTCATCTGATTGGAATCTTTTTGTATCAGTTGCAGATTTTGTTTTTGTGATCTGAGTTGCAAAACTTGGGTTGTGTTAAATTCTATTGTGATGGCGAGTTTAATTTAGTATTGCCTCTTATTGATAATATGCTTAGTAGATAATTTGTAGTCTTTATGATAACAAGCAATCACCCTTGCAAAATAATATGATATACTACACTTTATTAATGGAAACATCAGCCTCATCTCCCATGCTAACTTTTAAACAATATTTCCAAGTATTATTTACAAATAGTAAATAATGACATGGTCATGTCAGTTAGACATGACCATGGCTGGAAAATCTGTATCCTCCAATGCAACTAGATGAAATTGTACAATAAAAACGAGAAAATATATATCATGTATGTGGCGCATAAAACTCAATAAAATAGATATACAAAAACACATTTGCTAAATTCCAAACTCAGTAACAAATATCTGTCAGATTATGCACCTCTGAATTGAGCTTTAAAGCAAATGGAACAAGAGCACACATATTTGGATGCTGAACTCATCAATATTGGACATAGCTGAATTTAAAGAATTTTCTGCTGAAGAAATGTGTTACTTCATTTATAGGAATAATGCAAAAAATTAGAAAATGACACACCCTATGGAATAGGTTGAAAAATCTCACTAGAGTGGTGAAAATACTGGCTGAAAAATAAATGATAAATCTGAGAAATAGATTACATCTTGAAAACAAATTAACCAAAAATCGTTATGGTCTGGCTTGAAAGCGCAGCTGTCGTTAGACAATTTATGTTTTTATTTTCTGGCAGCAGCACAGATGGGAGTGCAGTCATTAATCAACAATGCATTTGGTCAATTATCACTTCAATCATGCATTCCCCTTTACAGCCAACTGTATACACATTTTACCCACACCCAGTTATCCAGACACAAACTTGTCAATCAGTGAAGATGAACTTTAACGTAGAAAACAGCCAAACCTCTGCCAGTGCTTGTTAAAGTCTGTTGTTGCCTGACGCCTGTGCTGTAAAATTCCCGGGAATACAAATGAGAGCTCTTCTCGGCGACTTTACCAAACCAGGGCTTGAAACTTACTCATCTACTAACTCGTTAGCCAGAGTCTCCAAGCTGCAGAGCATCCCAGAAACCCTTTGGACGTGTACAAGATCTGTGTGTATCCCTGTTTAACGCCGAGAGACCACAGGCATACACAGTGCTACCGCAACCTACCGTGATGTCCCTGCATGTTCCTGTGGTGTTTCCTCCCAGGTCAGATATCCCACTGGCTGTGCTGCGCAAACAGTAAGTTCTAAATATATGTAATCAAAATCAGCAACATCCCACGATAGTGGATTTGGTTCATTTTTAGCCGTTAGTTATGGGTCCTACAGTGGCAAAAAGTTCGGAGAGCGTTACGCTAAGTAAATTAATTAAACATAACAAAATATTGCGAAAAATATTCTGGCAACTCTGCAAAACTCGAAATGGGGGCCAAAGTTTTTTTTAGTACTCTTAAAGCATACCGCAGAGATTGATTTGTACCTCATTTATATGAACATCACTAAAATTGTCCAAAAGAGGGAGTCAATACGCAAAGCAAAAACCAGAAAACGTATAGTCTAAAATACAGTGATTGTGCACAATATTGGCCATCAATCATTTTTAGCTGTTTTAAGTGGGTGCATACTCCTTTGAGCCCCTTTTAGATAAAAACACTTGATCAAGGATTTTTCTTCAAATAGCCTTTGTGGGAGCGTCGCCAAATCTTCTCCAGACTGCAAGAAATTCATCACTGTAGCATTGCATTACATTACTACACCGCCATTATCAAGCATCATGGGAAATGGCTCCGAACTATTTTATTGAAAACAGAATGCTGCCTAATGTCTTTTACTTAATCTGTGTTTTTTTGCATTGTGCTGCGACATTATCCAGATTTACGCTGTTATAACAAGGAGTCAGTCAAAGGGGAACGAGCTGTAATGAAGCATAGAAAGGGCAGATTATTTTACAGAGATCAGTGAAGGAAAAACTAATAAAGATTGGTCTGGAACATTTCTTTTAATTACAATTGGCTTATCAGAAATGGACATTGTTACAAAGCTGGATATTACATAATTGCAAGAAATTGTAGATATCACGCTTGGCAGCCTTCATTTATATATCCCTCATCCTTGTGAAATGCTCTTTGGGCTGGAAGAATTGTTTAATGATAGAATGGCAAGCCACAAATGAAAGAAACCGATTTCCACTTGTCACAGGCTGTGTTTAATGACCAGTACTCGCACAATAGCGAAAAAACAAAGAAACAAAAGTGCAGTGCAATTGTTTTATAATAGTTTAATGTATTTGGGTGTTTCCTATGACTCCGTGTTCCCCCATGTCCAATGTCTCTCTGTATTCTTCAAACTTACTATTACTTTTGCATAGTAGTTTGACTGTCATTTTCGTGGGATTTTTTTTGTTTTCAAAATATTGTTGACGGTGACAAACTACTAAGAAACCAATATTCTCAAATACGGATTCACGGTAATAAGTGCTCCAAAAGCAAAATGAAATGGCCTGTGTTTTCTTTAAAACAGATCCTTCATACTGAAGCTGGAAAACAAGGCCAGTGCATATCAAAAAGGTCCAAAGCATCAGAAATAAACAGGATGGTTGGAACATAAACAACCACAGTGCACCACACTTAACAGAAAAGAAATGCACGAAGACACATAATGACTGGCAGAGTCATACAGGACATATTCCCACCCTATGAGCATGCTGCAGTCATTGGTAACTTGTACAGGTGCCACATGTGAGCTGATGCACAACAGCTGCAGCATGAAGACCACTTACAGTATACCTTGGCACACAACATTTGTTTAACTCTCAGCTACTTCTTTGTACTGCTCATTGGTAGATCTCACTAGGTACTTGTATCTGAGTAACTCTTCTCTTTCTGTATCGCTTCTGAGTCGATATTGCTTCATAATCTTTCTGATTTACTCTTATTTACCTATTTGTATCACTCCTGGGCAGACATCTGGGTGCTCTTGTCTGCGGTATTACTTGATGCTATTGTACCAGAGTAATCTCTCAAATCTGCCTGCTAAGTTCTAAGTACCTCTCAAACACCTTTTGCTAGGCATTTGTATCTGTTTAGGTCCTCAGCTACCACTGTAAATACCTTCTCAATAGACATCACCAGATCCTTGTAGGTGAGTAAATCTCAGATTTCTTTGCATCGTGTTATTTTCTCAGCTGCGTTAGGATACTGGTCTTAGGTGGATCTTGCTAACATACATTTGTCTAAATAATTCCTGAGTACTATCCCCTGGTACTACTTGATCATCTTTGTTCTCAACTATTGTCTCCTATCTCTGTGCACTTCCCGGCTTTAGTCTCTCCTCTCACACATATATTTCATTCATCACCAATCCAAGGACTGTACCTCTTGTGTGCGCATGCTTCAGCAAAAACATCTCACCGACTCGTTTCACATCCTTCTTCCTCATCAGTGTAGCTCACATACCGCTGTCATCACCCATTAAGCTTCCATCTCAATTCCTCCTTCCTCCTCCCTTCGTTCCTTCTCTTGTACTCCCCACCCACACCCTTTCCACTCCCTCTCATGCTCCTTTCACCTACATTCTATTCAATCATTCTCTTTTTCAATGTCTCCTCTGATATATCACCTGCAAAACCTCTCCAGATCGACCTTTGTAAGCGATTCGCTCAAGCAACTTGTGCTTCCCATCTTGCTGTAGCCTACCCTAAACCTTTCTTTTGCCTTCCACTTCTCACTCACTTCTACTTTCTCCTTAGTGGTCTCTCGACTTCCCAGTTTGCCCCCATTGCCTCTTATTCACCTCAATCTAATCATTAATAAACTCACCATCCCTTCGCTATCCTTCACCCAGCCCTGCCTTGTAAGCCTCTGCCTATTCTCTGAATGGGTTATGTTCAAAACCTGAATCCAGCAGGCTGATGAGTGATGGGTTCACCTATCGCAGAGGTCCCCCTGGAAAGAAAGACAGTGCCTCACAATTATGTGCAGCACAGCAAACAACGCTTTCCAAAAACTCTCAGAGGTTCAAGGTATACACATCAGGTTTTATGTGAGCATAAAAGCTCTTTCTGGTTGCAGCATTCAGTGATATCCTTCTAAAGGCCTTTGGGAATTGTTTAACTGTGCAGATGAGTCTCTGCAATGTTGAGCCTTTGAGCATCCAACTACCAAGATATCTGACAATAATGACTTGTTCTGCATCCCTTTCCTATACAGGGACTGAGTGTGGCTGTGATTAGTCAGCCACTTGACACACGCACACACTAGTGAATTGATGATAGTTAGTTGTAATTGGTCAGCATTTATCAGTGTACTTATGTGCGTCTATTGTAACAAGGTGGAGACATTTGCTGTGGCCTCACTCCTGCCCAAATCCTCCTCACCTTTGCACTCACCCATGTTGTCAATTGATAAAAGGTCACAATACAGTTTATGTCTCTTCATTTTTGGTACTCCTCTTGCATAGGGCAATGCCTATGCTGGCTATTCTTTGTTGTATATGCACTGTGTTGTCTAACATTATTGAAAAATATTCAAAATCAACAGTTGTTAGACTAGTTGTCGAAGCCTTCAAATAGCACTGTGACCTCTGCACAGTTAGTTGCACTGACCCATTGTATAATAAAAGTCTGCATACTCTAAACCCACTCTTATCATATATTGATCATAATCAAAAAAGTTTCTTCCCTCAAAATGAATGTGGCAAATATTCATATTTCCCTTACCACCTGCTTCACTAGGGTTGGTATAAACATTGTTAACAGTGGTGATATATGCAATATATAAGTGACTCAATATCAATATGTAATGCATAATGTTTGTGATGCATGGTGGGTGTTGCAATGTAGTTCTAGGGTGGGTCTGGTGCTATTATGCCTTCATCATGATGTGGCTTGCAGATGTTGTATGATTGTGTTGTTGGTAAATAGGCAGTGTTGAAAGCTTTGATAGTGGTGGCTGCAGACTTGTTAGCCATATGGATCCTGTGCAAAAAAAGAACAAATTGTGGGTGGATCTACCTACCTAATGTTAACTCTTTATTTTTCTTGAAACTTTAGCTTTTTTTTTTGCTTCTTTTATCTGCTTTCCTTCTTTTTATCCACTGTTACCTGCTAATGATTACGATGTCGGTCGGAGTTGCCTCCGACCAACACTGTTTCGGTAGAGGAACGGCCCAACCATAGTTGAGCAGTTCCACACACCGAATTACAATCCGACCACACTAAACTCCCATTTCTTAATGGCAGCTTGTGCGGCAGGCGGAAACCGTCCGCAGCACAAACTCCCATTGAGAAATGTGAGTTTGTGAAAATCCCAGCACTGGGTGGCAGGCACCTGATGGTGCCTGCCACCCGGTGCAGGGATTTTTCAGGAGGGCACCATAGGTGCACCCCAGGCCCAGATGCGGAGGGCCAGGGGGAAGGGGGCCCTGCTGGGGGCAGTGTTGCTTTCCAACTGCCTTTCCATGTCACAAAGGCCGACATGGAAAGGCTGTCGATAACTGACAGCATAATCCCGACTGCGGAAACGCCATCCTTAAGGGATCATGAGGAGTTTCCGACCAATGGGCTCCATAAGCCCGACGTCAGGCGTCAGGCGGTCACTCCAACTGCTGCCTCCAACCGCATGCATCCTAATGCATCAGTCAGACCACAGCAGTAGATGTGGTTCGGACCGCAACCGACAAGCCGTCGGTTGCAGTCCGAACCACATCATAATCAGGCCCAGAATTGCTCCCACTCGGTGGCAACAAAAAAAAAGCTTCTCCCGCCTGTTGGGAGCAATGGCGGCTCCCCCCGCATCTTGAATGGGCGCTGGCAGAGGTGCTGGTGGGGCTGTGGAGGTCTTGGGGCTCCCCACCTGCAGCCCCAACATTGGCAATGCGGGGGGAGTTGCCCTGGGTGGGGTGTACTATCAGTGCTCCATCTCCAACATAGTACTGCCTGTAGCCCAATTCAAATATGTACATGCCATGCCCCCAATGTAAAGTACTGAAACACAGTTCCAAATGCTTAGAAGGAGCCTAATTATGAAAGCAGTGCCTACTCAGGATTTTTTGGGTCTTTAACTTCAGGTGAGAGTTGAGAACTATGAGATAAGCAATGATGGTGCACACTTTTGGGGCGGCTCAAAAGTAGTCAATTTATGCAAGAGGCAAATCTCTGCTGGTTGACCAGTCAAAAGATTCTCATAGGCCACTGAAAGGTCCTCCTGCTCATAAGTGGTTAGGAGAATATTTACAATAATTTAAAATGTAAAAGATTTCCACTTTCTTTTTTGCATTTTTGGCTGTATGAGACCAGAGGCTCAGTATGCCATGTCGGAAAAGATGGAATAAGAATGTTGATTTGATCAGTTCAAGTCACAGTGATAGGAGAAGTAGCAATGAGCAGGTCCACAGACAAAAATAAGCTTCAAAGATATGAGTTGGACCAGCAAACAGTGGGCTCACTTTCAAAGCTCTGGGAGTTTATTATGAGTTAATGAGAACTAAGGGACTCATTGAGAATATTGCGGCCAGCTCACCATCCATCGGGGTGGTCATACCATCACCACTGTGTCCGCACTCCCACCCACCATATTTAGAGATATCCACTAGCCATGCGGAGATATCTTTGCCTTCAGAGGTGCTGCTGCCATGGTGGCTCCAACGAAAGGCTCAGAAGGTTTGCAGAGTGACCACCGTGTTTCAGGTAGCAGCTCAGCAAACTATTTTGTTTTTCAAAGCAAGATTTTGTTTTTGAAAAACAAACAACAAATGCCCCAAACACCTTCGAAATTTCCTCCCAAGATGTGGGAGTCATTTAAAAAATATTTCTGTTTGAGAATGCCCCATTTTGCCTGGCTCTCTTGAACTGAAACAAAATGTGTCAGCCATCTGCCCTGAATACGGCAGACGATCTGATACACCAACACCAAGGATCCCAATTCCATCGGACAATCAGTGTTGGATTTCCACATGCAGCGTCAGTGGGGGCACTGCCATCAGAAACAGGATGATCCATCTAAACAGGTAGTATATTGAAAGAGAGCAACTGCTGTCTCTAACAGCATGGCAGGCAATGAACCTTGAAAGAAATGAAGTGTAACATCAGGCCTGAATTGGAGTGAGCGAGCAAGCTCAATATTCCTAACGGTGTTCAGCTGTGCCCCTATCAAGAAACGTTTGAAAAAATATGGTCAAATAGTTAGTTTATTTCGACCAATCATATGATCATTACACCAGCATACAAAACATACATTTAAATACAAAACTTTAAAAGACAATCAGATAATAATTACTACATCCATTTTAAACCCCCACCTCAGATAAAAGTTTAAAAGTAGCAGCAAGAGGACATATACAGGGATTAAAAAGGTCAGTTGTCTAAGGACATCACCACATTAAGTTCATTTCAGGGCCTTGGATCTCAACCACCATGCATACAATAAAAATCTTGAGACAGCAAAGACAATGCACTGTGAAGTGTCAGATCGTAAAATCCGAAGAGCTTCCGTTGGCCTGGAGAAAGAGAACAATCGGCAGACTGGAATGATCCAAGCTCTCCTGATAGCCTTGTACATAGGACAGAAGAAGAGAAAGTGCTCAATGGATTCTTCTGCACTTAAGCATATTGGGCAGATAGGCGATAGTCCAGCATTTGTCCATTTGCATTTCCAGAGATTCAATGGAAGTGAACCAAATCTTAATTGAATATAAAGTGCTCGTGCATGCGGGGGTTCTATTTGATCCATAAAGGATTCAAGATTAAAACTATATTTTACATCTAAAAATTGCATTGTTAAAACTCCATAGGATGTACTTTCAGTGCAAATAGAATTGATATAGACCCAGAATTTCTTTTTTAATATGGGAGCCAACTTTTTAGTTATAGTACCTGGGTTCTCCCACAGCGATGCAAGGCCCAAGCGGTGCAGCCATTCTTTAATCTTTGAAAACCATAACAAGGTGCCTTTCTGTTTTTGGAGATTTAAAAGTTCCACCACTGCCTCTCTTACTTTAATCTCTGTAGTATTAGCCCAAATCCTTATCCAGAACATCAAGGTTCTGAGGACTGCATGATACAAGATAGATTTCACACCCAAGTCGAGACGCAGTGGTAAAATCGGAGTACTGGTTGGAACATTAAGTATGGCTCTAAGAAATTTGTTTTCCGCTATTTCTAATTTTTGGGTGTTCTCCATGCCCCATAGTTCAGCCCCATATAGGGCTGCCCCATGAGCTTTCGCCCTGTGTATCTCTAGTGCAGGGGAAATGGGGCGATAGGATGAGCCTCTCAGTCTCCTTACTATAGCACAATCCACTATCTGCAAAGTAGATTCACTCTTTAAAATTTGCGAAGACCACGCAAGGTTGTCATTAATTCTAACACCCAGGTAGTCAAACACCTTAACCTGCTCAAGTTGTTGAGAACCCAATATTAACTTATTTTTAGAGCGTTTGTAAGGATTGAAAACCATAAATTTAGTTTTAGAGCAGTAGATTTCCAAACCTCTAGCCCTGCATGCGTCAGCAAATTTGTTCAAAATATTTTGGATCCCCTTAGGGGTCTTAGAGATGAGAAGTGTGTCATCCGCGAAGAGTAACGCCGGCAGGAGATTACCTGCCAGTCTCGGAGGATCACCACCACATCCAAAGAGTATGGTCAAATAATTCCGCACCTCAAAAATGTACTGAAGAACTATATAATCTAAAGGAGTAAACATATATATTTCAGTACCTTTATGGAGTACCAAGCAGGCATTAGCCTCCTCGGGAATGTTGCATATTTGCCTGTCCAAAGTGAGTAAACAAAGGCATAATACCGTTTTTTCCAGCACAAGGTTGAGAGAAATGTCTAAGCTGTCATAGGTTCTGTTGTTTATTTGAATTATTGGTTCTTTAAAACACCATAAAACAACTGTACAGTAAAGCAGATCCAAAACAAAATATTCCATTGTCAGCATGGTGTATGTCTAAAGAATGTTCCATTTGATTCCAAAATTTAAAGACAGCTTACAACTTAGCAGCACAGTTCTAATTAAATTTGTGGCAATGTACAGGTCAAGGGGCTTCAGATAAACTGTATATTTGCTAATATTTTCCATGGTATCTTGAAAAAGCTCCACACAATGTAATGCACAATGGCAGATCCAATCATGTATATCATAGAATCTTTAGCTGTTGATATTCCAAATTGTCCTAAAAGCAGTAGTAACCATCTTGTTTGTGGTCCATGTCTTAGGAGATAAAATATCATAAAGGACATTATATTCTTTTTAACATTCAAGTTTAGTTTGGTAGGTTTGAAACATCTTGCATCTATTTCAAAGATGCAAGAATGTTCAAGTAGAGCAAAAGTGGTAACACTTGAATGAACAAAAAATCGGTTTGGACTGAAAGATTATTTCCCAAGCATGTTTCCATGCCTGGGTGATCTTCGTTTTTCAAGGAATTTATTTATTCTAGAGCAGAGTATTCCATCATTTAATACGTTTTTTATCTTTCCTCCCTAATACCCTTTCTTTACCTCCATCAGAGCACTCTAATCAAAAGTACTTGGGGTATGCCAATGCTTGTTGTACTCAATATTGTGTTTTCAAATATGATATATAATCGACGTTTATTAATGTTCAAGTAATTGATTGTGTGAATATCATTTTTTTTAAATTATATGTGGAATTGTGTTGGAAATAGTTTAGGAGTAGGTTGTAGTGTTCCTAAGGGAATGGTATTGGAAGTCTTTTAAAAGATTTTTCAGTTGATTTAATGTTTTTGAATTTTTTTAAAATACCATGTATTTCATTTCTTTTTATGTTTTAATTGGTTTATAATTGATTTACATTTTAAAAATATTTATTAGTATTCTTAATTTGTATTTTAATGTATTTGTTATGTTTGTAGTCTGTTTTATTTTTGTCCATTTATTTCAATTATTGATTGAAAATTATTGTAAAAGGGCTTACATATTGTTTTTAATTAGATTTTTTTACTTTGGAATCATGTTTTTAAACACTTTTATTCATTTTAAGTTTCAGATTAAAAAATATTTAAATTGTTATTTTTATACTCTTGTTATTTGATTTTAGTTCATAACATTTTACTAATGTATTTAAATGTATTTTGGATATTTTTGCATTAAAGCAATTTTCATTTTTGTATGTAACGTATTTGTTAGTTTCAGTGTGTTAGATCATGTGTACTCACAAACAATTTCCCAGGGGCCAAATCATTTAGTCTGTGGTGTGACAGAGGGCCGCATTGATTACAGCAGGGTGGCTTTTTTGGGGAAGAGAGGAAGGTTAAGGTGGCTGTAGGGGAAGCGAAGCATGTAAATCTAATGGCTGAATTGCACAATGTGAAACAAGAAAACCTGGGATCAATCCTGGTTTCCTGACCAAACTGTGTGATCCTTGGCAATTGTTTTATTTCACTTTACCTCTTTTTCTTCATTAACACATATAAGAGGACCCCAAAATGCATGACTTCAGGATGTGCACTGTACAAAACCTTCTGCCGTGTTTGATTTAATAAACTATAATGCAGTTCATGTAGAATAGCAACTCAGGCCACCCAAAGGATGTACATAAAAACTGACTTGCCTCTTTCTTAACTATTGGTAATGTTGTCAGTGTGGAGGGGAAGAATGAATGTTTCTAAATTCTTGTTTGAAAATTATCACTTAAAAAAAAAAATGCTTCAATGCACAGGTATAATCTGGCGCACTAAAGTGAAATGCTTCTGCACGTTAATGAAATAAACTTTTGGAATTTTCAAAAGACTATGGGCCAGATGTACGACCGTGGAAATAGCGCCTCGCAAATTGCGAGTTTATTGCGACTCGCAATTTGCGAGGCGCTATTTCCAATGTACAACAGTGTTTTTCACACTGTTAGCGATTCCCAATGGGGTCGCAAATAGAGAGGCTCATGAATATTAATGAGCCTCTCGCAATTTGCGACCCCATTGGGAATGGCAGGCCCTCCCAGGTATGGTGGCCTGCTGGGCTCAGCAGACCACCATGTCTGGGACTGCTTTTAAATAAAGCAAGAATGGTCGTACATCTGGCCCTTTGTCATACTTTTACAAGTTTTCCACAAGATGTCTTTAAAAATCGAGGTGTTCTTAAAGTTAGGTGGTGCAGGGCATCCTAGTTACTTCCTTTCTTTAACTTCAATTGACCTTTAAATAAATACTCGTTTCTTTATGTAACATCTTTTTAATGTTAGTGCTAAGTCGAGTAAACAGCATCCCAGTGCTGCTGTTGACCAATGGGCCGCATGTAAAGGTCAGGAGGGCTGCATGCAGCCCCCCGCCGAACTTTGAGTACACTGTATTAAATGTTCCTAATTGTAGGAAATTGGGTTAGGTTTTAGAGTAAATAGTTAGATTTATTTTCTTATAAGATTTTGATTTGATAGAATGCGGGTAAGTTTAGAGTGTGAATACTAGATCTAGCCCTAAAAAATCTAGGCACAGTAAATATAAAAATGCCAAAGTCCAACACTTTCTCCAATGTAGTTAAGTTTGGAGTTGGAATAGTAAATCTAACTCTCCCCCATCTCTCCAATATAGTTGAGGTTGGAGTTGGAATGTTAAATCTAGCCCACTCCCCACAGTCCAATACTTTCACCTACATGGTTACGTTTCTATTCGAAAGTGGAAATAGTCAATCTAACACCTCCCCTCATTTGCCCAATATAGTAACGTTTGAAGTGGGAATAGTAAAATAGCCCCCCCATAGTCCAACACTTTCACCAACCTGGTTAAGTTTGGAGTGGGAATAGTTGATATACGTTTCAAAAATAGGTTTTAATTTGGTTCAGTAGGTTAGTGTGCAGGTATTAGTATTTATATTTTATTTAGCAGTAATATAAACTATATATGAAATTCTGTCACATTTCCCATTAACACAGCGTATTGTATCAATGTTTATTGAAATTAACATAGGTGTATTCCCTAAACCTTAATTGTAGTTTCCCATTTTGTGATTTGATGTATGTGAATTTCCAAGATTGCATCTGTAGATTAAAAAAATATTACGAAATGTTATTTTAAGCACATTGTATGTTATTTAAAATATTGTTACATTTTTACATGTTTTATGTTATGTACTGACACTGTTGGCATTTAATTTTTTTTTCAGATTGATTGCTTCTGTGTTATTTGGAGGGCTGGCCTTTTCTTCTTCTTGTTAGTCTGTTTTTAGTTATACTGTTAAGAAAAAGATATGTTTTAGTTATTGATGCTTGTTTAATTATTTTGGTTTGTGCATGTGCATTTCTTGTAGCTATTACTAAATTTAAAAACGGTTTGCTATTTATTAATTCTAGTGTTTGTTTCATGTATTTATTATTATACTTACATTTATTTGCCTTTCTTTTTTTAAGCGCTAGGTTTCTTTTTGCATTTTTTGGAGTTGTTTTGTTTTGGCAGCCTTGTGTTTTAAAGTTATGATTTTAAATAATTGGTATTTACATCTGTTTGTATGTAAATACTTTGAGTTATCTTTGCAGTTAAGTTTAAGTTACGTAAATTCATTACTTACTATGCAAATGTTTGACCTTTATTTCTGGAGAGTGTTGTAGCCTTTGAGGTTGTAGCTTCAGTTGGGAAGAGTGACACTTACCAACAGTGGTGGGTTTTTCTGCAACAGTTTGCTGCACATTTCTGTTTCCTTTTTATACTTCTTTTTAAATTGGGAAAGTTTCTATTTGTTAATTGTTTTTAAATCATTTTCAATTATTGCTAAGTTATTAGTTTGAATATGAACATATATATATCCAAACAATTTTAGTGATTCTTTGATTGGCGATGTTTTTTGTTTCGGGGTTTTTGTCATGTTTCTTATGGTTTATTGTAATGATGATATTAATATTTCTTTATTTTTTATTTCAGCATTCAGATATATTTTACGGTGATATTTTTGTAGTTGATAATTTAAATTTTGTGTTTTATATGTAGGAATGCCATATATTCATGTTCTTGATGTTTTTAACTATATTTTTGTATGTTTATAATATTTATGTTGATATTATACCATGAAAGCTTTCAAGATAGCTCCTACATGGTCTCCTTAATACATTTACACTTAATCAAACCAAAAATGATTTACATTTCTGCAACTCTATTCTATTGGTGATACTATTGTAGATTGTTCCAGCTAACAATATTTAATTTCCGTCTGTCTGGTTGTGGAGATTTTACTAGATATTTTTCTTCTAGTAGGACTCCGTGCATAATACTCGGAATAACAAAGTTCATGCCCAATATAATCCATTTAACCCGCCATCTATTTTTACACACTCGGATACCTCCAATCTAAATCCCTTCCTTTGGACTATTATTCCATGATGTATCCCCTGCAAAAAAAATGTGGTCACTCTATAGTCTTTTTTACAGCCAGGTTATCAATAATGAACCAAGCTCCTATACTGATCACAAATAATGAATTAGGGCTTGACTTAGAGTTTAGTGGACAAGGTATTCCATCACAAATGTGAGGGAGTTGCCTGTCTGCCAAACCCTCAGCCTACTCACTCAATTATGAGTTAGGTGGATCATCAGTTTTCTGATGACTGTGTCCCCAGTGTGACAGATTAGGGGATGTTGGAGTAAGGGCATCAGACTGCCCACCTGCCCTGTGCATGCTGTTGTCCTTTCTTTTTTGTCTATTACTAACAGGTTAACCCTGGTAAACCCTGGTAGTCATTAACAGAAAAAAAAGAATAACCCCCTCCCTCATGGACCGACAACCCTCCTCTGTGCACTGCCCTTTGCCATGCCACAAAACATATCATTGGGGGCTGCGGGGGAGCCCCAGGGCCCCTGCAGCCCCAGTTTGCTCCCCACCTGCCCGGCGTGAGAAGCTGCTTCTACTTGCTCACCCCAGGTGGGAGCAATCAGATTTCCCTGCCTACAAGAGCGTGGGGAGGAAACACAAGTATGCTCCCACCTAGAGGAAGCATTTTCAAAGCACCTGCCAGGTGGGAGCAAACTTCTTTCCCTGCCTGCACTCCTGTGAGCAGGGAAAACCACTGTCTCCTGGGGGTGGGTTCCCTGGGACACACGTAAAGAGCCAGCTCCAGGGATGTGGTCCTTGTGGTCTTATAAGACTCGGGGAGCAGAGCTTCATGCTCCCCTCCCCACAAGCTTATTTTGGCCCTGGGGATAGGGTCCCCCGGACCCTTTGGATTTAAGGGGCTGATTACGATGGCGGGCGGTAGCACATCCGCGGTGCTGGCGGAAAATGCCCTTTTCCGCACTCCATCGGCGGTCCTTGCGTCCGCCGTATTACGATGGGCAAAGATAGCCCATTTCCCGTCTGCTGCGGTGTTTCGGGAACCGCCCGGAATCCCCTCCGGCAGCGGTGGCGGACGGAGCCAAAAGGGAGGGACCACCGTGCGAGATGCGGTTACGACCGGTGGTTGTATTACGATGCCACAAACAGCCCACCACACCGCAGCAGAGAATCCGGCCAATCGAGGATGGCGGTGGCAGTACTGCGGATAGCTCCATGTGTTCCTGTCCGCTGGGGAAACGGTGGTCTTTGGCCTCTCCGCAGCTAATCCGACCTCCGCGGACGGATTTACAGCTTTTCCGCCGCTGAATCCTGGAATCCGACCGCCGCGGTAGGGAGTTTCTGGCGGTGCATCCTAATCTGGCCGGCGGTTTTGCCGCAGTACCTGCGGGTGGCAACTTCCCACTAGCACGGCGGTCGGAATGCTTTTCCACCCGCCATCGTAATCAGCCCCTAAGTGTTTTAGCCCAGGGCGTGGGGCCCCTGGAGCCACTACAGGCTCAAGGTGGGGGGCCATGCACTTTCCCTATTATTATATATGCTGTCCTGGAGGATGGGGTCCCCAAGGTCTTTAGAGATTCAGGGTGGGGGGGCCAAGCTCCCTCTACCCTGTTCCCCTTTTTTAAAATTTGGCCCTGGGAGATTTGGTTTCCTGGGCACAAAATGGGCTTAGGGAGGGGAGGCCAATGAGGCTCCTCATCCCAAATAATTTTTTTTTTAAATGGTGGGCAGCCATTTTCTTTTTTTTTCTGCCGCTGATTTCATGGGAGTCCAATGGGATCATGACAGAAACTGCTGCATTTTATGTTTTTTGGGCTTGGGGGTAGAGGACAAGGTATCCCCACCCTGCCCTTATGTTTTTTTCTCTCAAATGCAGGACAGGAGACTAAGTCCCTGAGTCCTGTAATGGCTGCAGCAACATTTTTCTTCATGTTGCTGGCAGCCAGTCAGAGCACTCTCTCCCGCAGGAGCGTGTTACTCATTGGAGCAACTTGACCCAAGAGATAAAAAGCTCCCTTGGCCAATCAGAAGGCTCTATTTTTTTAAATTGGGTTCCAGGCTCTTTCGGGAGAGTCCCTAAAACTCAACCTTCCAGATATACAAATATGCTTGTAGCTTAATATCTCCAAAACTACTAAACTATACCACACCTCAAGAAGAATGTTTTCTGCACCAAGATCCAGCTTCCTGCCAAATTTGGTGTAATTCTGTCCAGCAGTTCTTGTGCTAGCACTGCCTAGAAACGTCTATGAGATTTTAGCTTTTATACAGAAAGAGTAACTTCCAGCAGTTGTGCTAATGGTTTGAAACCTGACGAGAAACCATCAGAGGATGTTTCCAAGATTCAAAATAATTTTCAGAAAAAATATGGCCGCTAAAAAACATTAAATGTAAAAACTGTGGTGTAAAAGGACAATATGACAAAATTTGTAAGAAAGAATCCAAGAAATTCAAGTGTGTGTGTGTGTGTGTGTGTGGGTTTGTGGGTGGGTTTCTGAACCTGATAGTAATAAGTCTTTGAACAGTGAGAATGTCATGAGTGAAAACATTACTAAGCTGAAAGATAACCTTATTTTGAAGATAAAAGACTGGTGTTTCCTTGTTAGAGATAACCAGTCAGAGTGCTGGATGAATATTGGAGATGTAAACTTTTTTTTCTTCACATTTTGTTTATTCAGTTTTTCAAAGTAAAATACAAAGTACAACATGGTAGCATATCGCCACATGTCAACAATTACAATAGCATTAAGATGTGGGTGGGGCAGCAAGTCCCAACAATTGAGAAATTTCAACGTATATCATCTTATCCGGAGGGGAGATGTGAACTTACAAGTCTTTGCAGATTCATGTTCTCCGTATACATGAGAAGTTATGGATGATATATTGGTGGCAAGGTTGGTGCTAAGTTATTTCTCGCTGATCTTCAACCAGAACGATACAGTGGGCACAGAAATGATATGCTTAGTTTTTGCTGGTTCTAATTTGAGCTAAAAAATCCCAAGGCATATGGCAAGTGTTATGTTGCCTAGAAAGGTCCACCTGTTCTGGGGTTGTGTGATCAGAATACGCTACACATAATTTTGGACCCAGATGGAAAAGAGCAACTGTTTGTAGTTGATGAGGATATCAAGGTTGGTGAGAGGATACTAAATCAATTATCCAATATTGTTAGTAAAAAAGATTTATAAACTAATTCGACTTGAAAATAAGACAATTTTGAGCAGTTTCTATAACACACAAAGTTAGAAATATTCAGATTTCAATAAGGGATGAGGTGACTAAAGAACTTGGGAGGTTGGGTGCAGGTGACATATTTGAATCTGTTGAGACTTCTGAATGGATTTCACCTTTAGTGGTAGAATAGCGAAGCACTGACAAGTTGAGGATATGTGAAGACCTGCGCCACCTGAATAAAAATATTGTGGTAGTTCAATATCCTTTACCTAGAATAATTGAAATGTTATCTTAATTGAAAGGAACCAAGTGGTTTTCCTCCTTGATTTGTCTTTGGCTTACCATAAGATTCTTTTATTTACTAAAAGTAAGAATTGAACTGCTTCTATAACACCAATTAGGTGCTTTCAATTCAAGAGTATGCCATTTGGATTAGCATCCATGGCTGCAGTGTTTCAACTTTTTGAGAAAAAAGATGGTGTAAGATTGTTCCAGGATGAGACCAAATCAGATCATGTTTGTAAGTTAGAAGAAGTTTTAAGTATTTTGGAATCTAAAAGTTTATTTGTAGAGTTCTCTAAATGTTCATTTGCTGAGGATAGCGTCACATATTTGGGACATACGATTATATGAATTGGATTGACAATTTCCCAAAACTTTGATCTGCCCCTGAGTTGGCTAGCAGCCAGCAACTGTTCCCAAGCTTCTCTTAGAAACTTCTTCCGCTCTTCCAGAGTGCGCTGATAACAAGCTCGCCAAACAGAAACCTGCTTGGTATCTCTGGGGACTGCCTTGACCGCCTGGAGTTAAATACGATGTGCTCTAGTACACTTGGAATCAAGTCATTTAAATGGAATAGAGATTCTGTTGCTATTGAACTTGACAGTTAACATAAAATGTATACAACAGGAGATCACATTAAAAGAATTGACGTTAACTATGGCAACAGTCTCAGCATTCAAACACAAATCAATCTCAGTGGAACATTTCCTAAGCAAATTACTAAAAATAACACTCGGTAGCATGCTATTCCATTTCAGTCAGCGCCGTTGGGCAGAGAGATTGCCATTGAGCTCAATCAGATGTACTGAGCACTTCCGCCTGGGGTCCCAATTAATAACAAGAGATAAGGGATTATGGTCACTCAATATAGACGAGGTGACCTCAGGCTTTAATAAAAATTCTATCGTGGGGGGGAATAAAAAAAATAATCGTTGACTCTATTGGCGCCATGCAAAACACACAAGATGATGGACGGAATGTTGCACATTGGCAAACATTCACCCCCAGTCACAGATCTGGGTTTAATCCATCGTTATTCTGCTTCACCACGCCACCCCAGTTCAGACATAGCCATATGCAAATCAGTCTTGACCCTGTGCCTCATGGGAACAGTCCAGACCGAACTGCCAAGCCATGTCTTCCCTGGACCGGAATCAAGCATCCTAGGACCGGTTTCGGGCTTTCAGCCCTCATCAGCCAGGATAGCTTGACTCCAGTGGCGTAGTGAGCACGGGACCCACGTCTGGGCATACCCTTCCCACTTAGGGCAAAATGCAAAACACACAAGATGATGGACGGAATGTTGCACATTGGCAAACATTCACCCCCAGTCACAGACCTGGGTTTAATCCATCGTTATTCTGCTTCACCACGCCACCCCAGTTCAGACATAGCCATATGCAAATCAGTCTTGACCCTGTGCCTCATGGGAACAGTCCAGACCGAACTGCCAAGCCATGTCTTCCCTGGACCGGAATCAAGCATCCTAGGACCGGTTTTGGGCTTTCAGCCCTCATCAGCCAGGATAGCTTGACTCCAGTGGCGTAGTGAGCACAGGACCCACGTCTGGGCATACCCTTTCCACTTAGGGCGAAATGCAAAACACACAAGATGATGGACGGAATGTTGCACATTGGCAAACATTCACCCCCAGTCACAGATCTGGGTTTAATCCATCGTTATTCTGCTTCACCACGCCACCCCAGTTCAGACATAGCCATATGCAAATCAGTCTTGACCCTGTGCCTCATGGGAACAGTCCAGACCGAACTGCCAAGCCATGTCTTCCCTGGACCGGAATCAAGCATCCTAGGACCGGTATCGGGCTTTCAGCCCTCATCAGCCAGGATAGCTTGACTCCAGTGGCGTAGTGAGCACGGGACCCACGTCTGGGCATACCCTTCCCACTTAGGGCGAAATGCAAACACACAAGATGATGGACGGAATGTTGCACATTGGCAAACATTCACCCCCAGTCACAGATCTGGGTTTAATCCATCATTATTCTGCTTCACCACGCCACCCCAGTTCAGACATAGCCATATGCAAATCAGTCTTGACCCTGTGCCTCATGGGAACAGTCCAGACCGAACTGCCAAGCCATGTCTTCCCTGGACCGGAATCAAGCATCCTAGGACCAGTTTCGGGCTTTCAGCCCTCATCAGCCAGGATAGCTTGACTCCAGTGGCGTAGTGAGCACGGGACCCACGTCTGGGCATACCCTTCCCACTTAGGGCGAAATGCAAAACACACAAGATGATGGACGGAATGTTGCACATAGGCAAACATTCACCCCCAGTCACAGATCTGGGTTTAATCCATCGTTATTCTGCTTCACCACGCCACCCCAGTTCAGACATAGCCATATGCAAATCAGATCTCTGTACTGGGGTGAATGTATGACATAGTTCTGCATTCTGTCCATCAACTGTTGTTTTTGCATTTGTCACCCCGAGTGGGACGGGTATGCCCAGACGTGGGTCCCGTGCTCTCCATGCCACTGGAATCAAGCTATCCTGGCTGAAGAGGGGTGAAACCCCGAAACCGGTCCTAGGATGCTTGTTTCCAGTCCAGGAGGACCTGGCTTGGCAGCTCGGGCTGGACTGTTCCCATGAGGCACAGGGTCAAGACTGATTTGCATATGGCTGGGTTCAAACTGGAATGGCATGGTGAGCAAAAAAACGATGGATTTAGGCCCAGATCTCTGTACTGGGGTGAATGTATGACATAGTTCTGCATTCTGTCCATCAACTGTTGTTTTTGCATTTGTCACCCCGAGTGGGACGGGTATGCCCAGACGTGGGTCCCGTGCTCTCCATGCCCCTGGAATCAATCTATCCTGGCTGAAGAGGGTGAAACCCCGAAACCGGTCCTAGGATGCTTGTTTCCAGTCCAGGGAGGACCTGGCTTGGCAGTTCGGGCTGGACTGTTCCCATGAGGCACAGGGTCAAGACTGATTTGCATATGGCTGAGTTCAAACTGGAATGGCATGGTGAGCAAAAAACGATGGATTTAGGCCCAGATCTCTGTACTGGGGTGAATGTATGACATAGTTCTGCATTCTGTCCATCAACTGTTGTTTTTGCATTTGTCACCCCGAGTGGGACGGGTATGCCCAGACGTGGGTCCCGTGCTCTCCATGCCCCTGGAATCAAGCTATCCTGGCTGAAGAGGGGTGAAACCCCGAAACCGGTCCTAGGATGCTTGTTTCCAGTCCAGGGAGGTCCTGGCTTGGCAGTTCGGGCTGGACTGTTCCCATGAGGCACAGGGTCAAGACTGATTTGCATATGGCTGGGTTCAAACTGGAATGGCATGGTGAGCAAAAAAACGATGGATTTAGGCCCAGATCTCTGTACTGGGGTGAATGTATGACATAGTTCTGCATTCTGTCCATCAACTGTTGTTTTTGCTTCTATTGGCGCCATGACCAGGAAAAGTTTGAACAGTCACTTCAGGGGAAGTGGCAGAATCTGAAGCAAATACAGAAACCAGGTTGTACTCAGCTAAAGAAAATTCATGTGATCACCCTTAAGGGTGTGCATGAAGTGCTAGGAGGCTGAAGAGTCTCTGGGCATTTGGCCTGTCAGTTTAAAAAACCTATCCTGGCAAGAATGTAGGTCGAAATCACCCGCCTGAATAACAAACCTATTCTCTGGGCTTATTTTAGGCAAGGAATCATAGAAACCTTTGAGAGATATTGTGTGGCTAGAGGTTGCAGGAGCATTATAAAAGTCTACAACGAGTAAACTGGGAAGTGGGAAATTTTAACATAACAGCACCCAAATTAGGAGACCCAGTATACACAGTACAGGCCAAAGGTAATGAGACTAGACTTAAAAGACCACCCTTGGCTCTTGTTAATACTTCAATGGAACAGCTGGGACTGAGTTGGAGGAAAACCTGTTCAGAAAAAAATCAGAAACCATGTCCCTTGTTTCTTGCATACAAACAACATTAAAATTGGTCACAAAATCATAAACATTTATGTTATCCCTCTTGATAGCAAGACCAGCAACATTCCAACTAAGGGAAGAAATAAAATCACAGTCCGACAGACTGGCCTTATATACATTCTCTTGGACCGATGAGACCCCATCGGCTTGCTAAGATGTCTGTGGTTGGCAGCAGTCTGGGTGACAGCTGAAATAACTCGACGAGTCAGCTCGACGCGTGTTATTAAAATTAAACAGTCCCTAGCCCAGGATTTCGTTTGGAGACCAACCCAGGTAACACTCCTAACCATAATAATCTCTCCAAAAAGAGATGAGATATGGCCTAGACATTTATACATCTAATGTACATCTTTGTTCTTAAGCTGATCATTGTTCTCGTCAGTGTTGGGAGCAAACACAGGGACATTGGCCTGGATGATGACATATGGTGTAGGTTGCAGATTGAAGCTAGCGTCATTGCCTGAGGAGATGGTAGTGACTGGACAAGAGTTTGGAGGCGGATGAGTGGTCACAACAGAAGGTACGATTAACCGTGCCTCAAAGATTAGATCTTCATACATTGTCCCAATAATATTTGAGGCTTGACTGGGTTGGTTCAGAGAAGATGGAACCGCTGCTGGGCAAAGATCAAAAGTTCCTGTTACCCCAGTGAATCCCAGGTGGGAGGTGGAGCCGGCTGACTCTCCATGGATTGGCGGTGGATTTGAGGTATGATCCAGTCTGCTCGGCCCAGGGATTTGAACTCCACACCTGACCCTGCCCGCATCATCCTCAACAACGGATTTACCCTTGAGGTTACTAATTACTTCCTCTATCTTGATAAGTCTGTGCTTACAGGCAGCGAAGGATGAAGTAAGCAGATTTTCCAGAACCCAAATTAATCGGGCCATCAACCTGTTGACTATGGAGTTACAAGAGTCATTAGACACAGAACTAGGCACACAGCTACATGACAAAGGAGGGCTGACTGTCTTAAATGCGGCCCCCTTAGTAGTCTTTTTTGCTTTACACGTGGCAGGATCATCCTGGCCCTCCGGAGAAGATACCACCAACAACAGGGATACAAGGTCTTTCATCAGTTATGCTACTAGAAGTCGGGGCAGATGAGGGGGCCGAAGAGTGTTGCTTACCCAAAGCGACTGCGGGTAGCTGCATGCCAGGGCAAGGACCAGCCCCAACACTATCTCCGGGTCCAGGAGCCCTCTTTTCTGTGGCAGGGGGCAATTGAGGGGCCTGGGAACCAATCCCAAGTTCGACTTCTACTGCGTTGATTTCATCAGAGATTGCCCCAACAGCAGAGGTGAGCAGCTTCATGATTTGGCTCCGTTGCAAGGCAGTTTAACAGTACCAGCTCCCGAAGACAGTTTACGCTTGCCCATTATTATCAATCAAAAACCACAGAGGTAGACCAGGTGAGGCGCACCACACAGGACCATACAGGGGGAACCACACCCTACGAGAATAATCCGATGCAGCAGGCTGCCCCTTCACCACACCGCACCAACAGTTCAAGAAATAGCCCAAGTCTTCATGTAGTGAAGTGAATTAAGGAGCGTCTCCCCAGCCCTTCTCACCTTGGATATAATTGGAGATGCGAGGGAGTACTTGCTGGGAAGCAGTTTATTGACAGTGTCCATGGGGTCCACAGGCCAAGAGGAATAACCCGGCCTTGATCTGCCATGGGCAGATGCAGATGGGCCCTCTCTTGGCACAGTTTCGGCCGCAGAAGCTGGTGCAGTCCATTAAAGTGCCTGCCTGGCAGTGAAAATGCTCAAATGCAACCCCTGATGCTTGCGATTGTTCCCCTGGGGACTTAGCTCCATAAACACTGTGCCCCACGCTACAGGAGCCAGTGTGGCGCTTTAAATCACCCACCTGGTGCTGAAAATGCTCAAATGCGGCTCCTGCCACCTGTGATTGTTCTCCCGGAGCCTCGGCTCCATAAACATTGCAAAAGTCAAATTAATGAACCTATGGAAGTGATTGAAGTGTTAAGGAATGCTGTGCATTTGAGTAATGATGAAGTGTGGAATCTTAAAAGAATTGCCATATTTCATTCACTTGTGTATCTTGTTTTAGTTCCTCAGATTGGCCAATGTACGATTGTTAGAGCTGACATCCTTAGCATGTTATTTCCCCAAACCTTTTGTCTTCACTCCTGTTTTGCAGAATTTGTTTTTGTTGGCATTAAGACTGTGCACTTTTCCGCTGCTAACCAGAGGTAAATTCCTTGCGCTCTCTCCTTTGAAACATGGTGAAATTGGACTACACATGGCACATTTAATTTACTTGTAAGTCTCTAGTAAATGGTACTACCTGAACCCAGCAACTGTTGATTAAATGCTATTAGTGGGCCTGCAACACTCATTGTGCTAATCACTAAAGTAGGCTTTTAAAACATTTCTCAGGTCTGCCAATGCAGCCTTTATTGCAGTTTTAAACTACCATTTCGACCAGGCAAAATAAACCTTTTGCCAGAACTACACCTTCATTTTTAATACATATAATTCACCCCGAAGGCTCACAGGAAACGGTTCATTATCTGTAAAATATGGAACATGTAGGTTTAAGTTTTACATGGTCTAGCGATGAAAAACTTCTAAAGACGCTTTTTACTATTGTATCTCTCCCATTGGTTAACACTGTATTTCCATATTACATTTAATAGGTGATAACTTTGGATTGGGAGTGAATAGAGATATGCCATTTATACTTGATTGTAATTTAAAATCCTTTTTAATGGGAAAGCCAAATTTTAAATCACTATTCTGAAAATGCCACTAGAAAGTTGGCATTTTTTGTCTTAACCATTTGTGCCTTCTGTCAGTGTCCTTGGTCACATGACTGTAAATGGCTCTGATCTTGGGGTTTGTTTATTGCTTGTAGAATCCAAGACCGAGACATCGAATTCTAGAACATTCAAATCATTACCAGAAAAATCTTTGGAACTTAAACATAATAGAAGACCACCTGGTTTCTTAAATTATTATAGTTTATTGTTGTAATGATAGATTTCTGTAATGTTGAAAGTATTTAATCCTTACTATATTGGTTTGGTTTGGTTTCTGTATATCTTAATGTAACTTTATTTCTTTAGTGCCATAATTATTATGTAGTTTCTTAGCACTGTCATTTTAGGAGGGGGGTGTGGAAGGTTGGTACGTTATCTTGAGATTCCATTGATGATTCAATGGAATGCAATGGTGGATACTGAGAGGGCTTAAATGTGGTGTGCATGTAAAGCTGACTGCTCCTTTTTGTCATGGAATAAATACTATCAACACCGTACTTCATATAGTGGATTAATACACGGCAAGGACACATGAAGGAAATATGCTGAAACCCAACCCCCACGGCTTCCTTGTTTTGTGAAATCCCTGTTGTCCAATTTTAAGACTCTTGGGCATGCCACCCAGGGTGTGCCAACCATGCATACATGGTTTGTGCAGCCAATGCAGAACTATACTACTGGAAGAGGTTTTCTATGAACATCTGGAGTGATGAGACAATGCCAACTGTCTTTGAAGTGGATGCTCATCATCATGTATCCTGATTAGGAGCACGTACAACAATATTATGGAACAAAATGAAATCATTTGGGTATCACTAGAGTTGCAACACGAACATCTAGCACTGATGAGGCAGAAAAATGCCACATGTCCCGATGGAATCTTTCAGTTCTTCAGAAATCTGCGAGCTGATAGGCTGGATGCACCAGATGCAGATATAATTCATGTGGCTGAAGCATCTTGCCCAAGATCTCCTTCCTCTGCAGGCCCTCGACCTCTTCATGAGTCATCAGATCCTGCCAATAAATCTGCCTTTGCCTTGCCTAGTCCAACATGATCACTCATTTTTGGGACTAGTCCCTTACATGAGAGATCCACCATGCTTCACGAGGTTTAAAACGTTTGTCCAACCTCAGATAATCATTAGCAATATTCACAAACGTCTTAACCAGGACTGTGCCAATAATAAACAAGTGCATCTGGAGGTCACCAGCATGACACAAGCTTGTCTGCTGCCCATTATACTGGTCTCAACAAATGTTCACAAGCAAACAAACAAGAATCATATAACAAAGTGCAGCAAAACTGGATATCAAGATGAGTGATCTAAAATGTGATGTGCACCCTGAATATAGAACCCAGAATATGGAGGGAGGCAAATGTCGAGGACCAAATACCTGATCCAAAATATCAAAAGGTAAGTATAGATTTTCTATACCTTACTTCACATATATGTGCCTTGACAAGATATATATATGTAGGTATGTATATATATAATATATATTTTTTTTCCACTGAAAAAACTAAAGGTTACATGGAAGTTATAGTTAGGCTCAGATTTCACTCATACAAAACCAGTGAAATTCAGCTGTTATAGTTACCTGAGCTAACTATAACTTACGCCCCCGCAATGCACTGCTAATGACCTCACATATTACATCACTCATGACATGGTCAGTGACATCACTCATGACATCACTGATGACATCCCAAATGACATCACTCATGACATCATCATGTGAGTGTAAGTGTTTTTAAGAGTTTATGAGTGTTAAACATATATACTAACCTACTGCAAAAGTTAAATTAGTATACTAGGTGCACTACTACTGAGTGATACTACTTGTCACAAATATTATGTGAGGGGCTGTGTGCCTGTATGTATCCTTGTGTGTATGGGTGTGTGAGTGGCCATATGGGTGTATAAGTGGGTGTGTGAGTAGCTGTGTGGGTGAGTGAGATGCATTGTGAGTGGCTGTATTGGTGAGTGAATGGGTGTGTCAGTGGCTATATGGGTGACTGAATGGTGGTGTGAGGGGCTCTATGGGTGGGTAACTGGGTGTGTAGTATTGTATGGGTGAGTGAGTGGGTATCTGAATGGCTATATGAGTGAGTGACTGGGTGAGCGAGTGGCTGTTTGAGTGGGTGTTTGATTAAGTGAGTTAGTGTGTGAGTGGCTGTATTGGAGAGTGAGTGTCTGTGTGAATGGCTGTACAGATGAGTGAGCGGCTGTGTGAGTGCTTGTATGGATGTGTGAATGGATATGTAAGTGATTGTGTGGGTGTGTGAGTGAATGTGTGAGTGCTTGTTTGGGTGAATGAGTGGCTATGTTGAGAGGCTGTATGGGTGAGTGAGTGGGTTTGCGAGTGACTGCGTAGGTGAATAAGTGGGTGTGTGAGTAGATATATGGGTGAGTGAATGGTTGTGTGAGTGGCTGTACAAGTGAGTAAATTAGTGTGTGGGTGGCTCTATGGAGGTCTGAATGGGTATGTGAGTGGTTGTGTGGGTCTGAGTGGGAATACAAGAGGTTGTATGGGATTGTGAGTGGGTGTGTGAGTGGTTCTGTGGATGATGTCATCAGTGATGTCACTGACCATGTCATAAGTGATGTACTATATGAGGTCAAAAGCAGTGCATTGCGGGGACGTAAGTTATAGTTAGCTCAAGTATCTATAACTGCTGAATTTCACTGTTTTTTTAAGAGTGAAAGCTGAGCCTAACTATAATGTCCCTGTAACCTTTAGTTTTTTCAGTGAATTTCTAAGGTTTTTATCATTCTATGTCCTAACTATAACGACCCTATAACCTTTGTTTTTTTAAGTGAATTTCTAAGGTTTTTGCAAATTCCATTTCCTAACTATAATGTCCCTCTAACAATTGGTTTTCTAAGTGAATTTCTATGGTTTTTTAACTAGTAGTCGCGTTGGCAGAGCGGTGTAGAAAAGGGGCTGGGTCTCCGACAAGCTCTCAGGGAACCTGCTGTGTCATACTTACTGGTGGTAATAGGAAGGCTTCTGGGACCCCAAAAACCCTCAGTATCTAAGAGGACTTCATCCCCCAACCCAACAAGCAGAGTGGTAGGTGGCGCGTTTGCAGAGTGGTGGAGAAAGGGTGTCTGGCCTCTGAAGACCTCTCAACAATTCTGACGTGTGGAACTTACTGGAGGTAAAAGGAAGGCTTGGTGGCCCCAAAGGATACTCTAGAGCCAAGGGGACTTCATCCCCCAACCAGTTGTGCTCCAGGAGGTGTGTTTGCAGAGTGGTGGTGAAAGGGGGCGGGCCTCTGGTGACTTGCAGTCTTTTTTTTCTCATTTATTTGGGATGGGGGCTGTCTGCGTGACCCCCTGCTCACCGAAGCTACTATAAGGCCTTAGAGGGGGGCCCCATTGGCCCCCTCCCTTTCCAGTCCCCAATGGCCCCAGGACTTGGCCCACCCAGGAGCTAAATAAAGTAAAAGTGCGGGAATCTGAATTAAAAAAAATAAAAATCTCTGAAAAATTTGCCAATCTGGCCATGGATTTTTCTGAGATCTTTTTTTAAAATATGGTTTTTGGCCGTGACGGGTCTCTTGGAGACCCCTGCACCATGGCCAGGGGCTCAGGGTGTCCCTACCCTGGCCCATTTTATTTTTTAATATCTTTTTGGTGGGACACAGCTTCAAGCCGAGTCCCAAGATGGCTGCCAAAACTTCCAGGTTGAAGTGCTTGCAGTAAATCAGGTTTGAGCATGGATCCACAAATTCTCTGCAAGAACCTGCGGTCTTGGATATCTAGATTTTTTGCCCTTTAACAGCTCTAAAACTACTGAACGGATTACACCAAATCACAAAAAGCATGATCTGCATAACCAAATCTACTTTTCTGCCAAATTTGGTGTACTTCCGTCCAGCAGTTCGGGCTATAAGCGTGTTCAAAGGTCCTAAGGGAATGAATATGGGGAAAATGCGTTTTGGGACCCCCCTTTTTTCTCAGCCTCGCTTGACAGATCACCCTGAAACTTTCCAAACAGAAGCTGGGTCCACGAAACTATAAATGTTGAGAATACCGTGAAGATCCATTAAGCTGCGCTAAAGTTATTGGCGAAACAGTAAATGCTCTTCCTATGGAAACAAGGTCCTAACTATAACTGCCTACTGGCGATCACCAATAGGTAATTTATATATAACCCAGAAACCCAGTACTCATACTCAGTTGTGCCTTTGAATTGGGGGTGACTTCAAAGAAGGGTCTATGAAGTGCACAGAGGTCCTTTATTTCCAGCTCTGGTTCCAGACTCACTATGGGGGGTTAATCAACCCTCTGTGTGGGAGCAGAACACTGCCTATTCGGGTGTAAGTGTCAGCTCCTCCCTCCCATCCTGCCCAGATTGAGCCATCAGGATGTAGATGGGCACTCAGACACACCTAGCCTTCCTTTGTGTGTGGCTGTCAAGAGAGAATACACAGTCAAGCTGTCACCCACCCCAGACGTGTATTGGAGACAGCCTGCAGGCACACAGAGCTTTAAGAGGAGAGAATCGCCTACTTTCTAAAAGTAAAAGGAACAATTGATGGACGGAATGCTAAACAATGCAAACATTCACCTCCAGTCACAAGGATCTGGGTTTAATCCATCGTTATTTTGCTCACCACGCCACCCCAGTTTGGACCCAGCCTGTATTAAACCCAGATCTTGTACCCATGTAACAAAAAAGGAGAGTTTAAGGCTTGGCAAAGAGTTTAAAATGCCAAGTCAAAATGGCATTAAAACTGCACAGACAGGCTCTGCAGTGGCAGGCCTGAGACATGTTCAGAGGGCTTCTTGTGTGGGTTTAACGGTCAATTCTACGAGCCCACTAGTATCATTTAATTTACAGGCCCTGGGCATAGGTAGTGCTTTCTATCATGGTCTGAGACGGCCGGCTAAACCCACATGCTCAGTGAATAGTACTGCCCAACACTCCCCCTCCAGCCTATCATTAGCCTGGGCCTGCCCCCAAGCTTCGGCACAAGAAAAATATAACGATAATAAAACAGGTTTTAAACCTGTTTTATTATCGTTTTTTTCTTTCACGTTTTTAGATGCTGGCAGTGGGGCCATGCTCCTCCACCATAGCGGAGTAGCTGCCACTGGTAGAGAGGCAAAAGTATGTACATTATTAATCTTCTTCAAATCACATAATTTGGGAACAGTTTAATTTAGGTTCTAGCTTTTACAACTACAAACATCAACATGTCACTTTCAGACACCCCAGATACCTTTTACAGGTGAAAATTTACATTTTCAATGGAAATCTCCATTCGGAAAAGCATCAGATTATTGCCTGAGCCTGATGAATGTCAGTTGGATTATGTTCATTTTTTTCCATCACAGCGAATACTCTTGTCTTAAAAGAGTATCACAATGAAGAATATCATGCGTGAGACAGGAGTCTTAAATAGTGGCAAAGCGTAGCTAGCTGTCACCACCTGATCCGGTCACTCACTACACACTCAGATATTCACAGGAGACTGTTGTTGATGATGACGATGATGAAAAGGATTTGTGATGCGTGTGATTACCCACTAAGGCACCCTGGTGCTAAGGTCTATGAAGAGATGAAGAAATACCTAGGATGAACCAGTTCAGAATAACTGAGTTCAAGAAGTCACTCAGAAGTAAAGATGTTCATCCAAGAGGCACGGGCTCAATGAAAGTTAGTTCCAACTTTTAGAAGCCAAATGTGAAAAAGAACCTCTGCCTGTTCTAGCGAATCAAACAGTCAGCAACTGTGACAGATGAGAAGAGTCGATTCAGATTACAACAAGCATTGGCAAGTATTGTGATGTGTATTTTAGGGCTATTCTCTTTGCCGATGTGCTTTAGCCATGTTGTACACAAGCGTGGCTGCTGTTTAGCATGGCTAAACATTAGTGTTGTGAAGGAGAGTAGGTGTTTAAACAAAATATGGAGTTTAAAATACCAGGATACATAAATATCAGAAATTAAATATGGTGACACACAAATATCGTGATGCACTAATATCATTGACAAGAATATTGTTTTTTGAGTTAAGTAATCATCGTTTAAAAGAATATTGATGTTTTTGATTTGGTTTTCAGTATGTTAGTTGTTAAAAATATAGTTTTTAAATTATTTTAATGTGTTTTAGTTTATAAATTCATTTGATGTGTTATTGTTTATATAAATGTTATTATTTTTTAATATAGCTTCTAATTTTAAGTCATTTAGATTTTTTATTCAATTATTAATGGTGATTTATAGTGTCAGCAGATTCTTGGGTTTGTAGGGGTGTATGATAGGAAGTTAATTAAGTAGTAATTGTTTAACAATTAATTATTTATTGTTAATTAATTATATATTTGATTTTTAATTATGTAATTTATGGACTACTTATTTATTTTACTTATATATTAGTTGCAGGATGCTAGGTTTGTAGGGGCTCGGGTGGAAAGTTAATTAAGCAGTAAATAATTAACAATTAATTATCAATCCTAAATTCATCATTTATTTGATTTCATATTATGTAAATTGTGAAATGCTGATTTACTTTATTTATACTTTAATTATTGGCTGCTAGGTTTGTAGGGGAATAGGATGGGAAGTTGATTTAGTAATAATTAACTATTTATTATTACATTTTAAATATGTAATTTATGGAATACGTAATTATCTTACTTATACTTTACTTTCAGGCTGCTAGGTTTTCCTACTATTGAGTTGTTTGGAGTGGGAATAATAAATGTAACCCCTCTGAAGTCCAATGCTTTTCCTACTGTTGAACTGACTGGAGTAGGAATAGTAAATCTAACCCGTCCGAAGTCCAACACTTTCCCTACTGTTCCATAAAGATCAACCCAAAACCTTATTGTACCTCTATGATCTCCCTAATAACCTTCTCTAGAGTCTTACTGCCTCTGCCCCTCCACTGATTCATCCCAACCCTCATTTTACTACTATGATCTCCATAATAACACTTTTTAAACCCTTTCCTCTTCTATCCTTCCTCTGACTCATTCCAAACCTCATTTTTCTACCATGATCTCCCTAAAAACCTTTTCTAAACTCGTTCCATCTCTATCATTCATTTGACTCTTCCCAAACCTGTTTTTACTACTATGATCTTCGGTATAGCACTTTCTAGACTCTTGCTTCCTGTATCCCTCTTTTATCCTGTTAAGTTCAACTAACAGGCTCACCAACGCTCGAACTGACAACTAAGATTTCTCTACACTAATCCATCACTAATCTACTTTGAGTTCCAGAGTAGCTGCTACTCGCTGAAAAGCTCATCAATGCCCAGGAGGGGGGCCAAGCATCCCCCTCCCAGTTTTAGATGTTCCATGGCCCCATGGAGTTGGTGGTGCCCGGGGCCAACAGGGTCCACACCGCCCCCTTTAAATGTTTTATTTTAGCCCCGGGGAGGTGGTGTTCCATGGGGCATCAAACAGCCCCATGAGGGAGTCCGCATGGCCTCCCTCGAATATAGTTAGAAAGCCCCGGAGAGAAGGTGGTAACCGGTGCTCAATAGAGCCTTAGGAGGGGGGACCCATGTGCCCCCTCCTTTTTTTTTTGTAAATCCCACATGACCCCAGGACCTAGCCCACCCGGGGCTGTCTTATAAACAAGCATAGGAGACTGCTTAGTTTTATTTTTTTTTCATCAAAATTCGTGAATTCCCACTGCCTTTCAGCAAAATGTTTTAAAAAAATGCTTTTTTGCCCTCGTGGGCATCAAGGGGACCCCAGTACCAAGGCTGGGGGGGTAAGGATATTCCTACGCTGCCCCTGTTTCCTTTTTTTAATCTTTTTGTTTGGTACTCGGCGGAGGCCGAGTATAAAAATGGCTGCAAACACTTCCTGGTAGAAGTGTTGGCAGACAATCAGATCTCTGCACAAGATCGTCAATATTTGCGGAGGTTTCGCGTCTCTAGATATACTAATTTGTTTGATCATTCTTACCTCAAAAACCATTGAAAGGATTTACACCAGTTAACATAAAAGGCTCTTTCTGGACCAAGAGCTAGCTTTCTGCCAAATTTGGTGTTATTCTGTCCAGCGGTTCGGGCTTTAGTCACATCTAAAATCCCTACGGGAATTAGCATGGGAAACACATTTTTTATACCCCTCTTTTTGTGGGCTCTCACTTTGCGGATCAATCCAAAACTTTCCATGCACAACTAGAGTCAGCTGGGCACTTTTTGGGCAAATTTCGTAAAGATTTGTCAAACGATGCCAAAGTTATAAGCCAGTCAAAAAACGTATTTCCTATGGAAACTAGGTCTTAACTATAGCTTATGTATATATATGTGTATATATATTTATATATATATATATATATATATTTCACAGCAAACACTCCCCGCACCTCCACGCTGACAAGCAGGCGAGCAGAGAGAGAGACGGACCCAGATTCAGTAGCAGGTAAGATCTTTTATTCCTCTCACCCTTGCGACGCGTTTCAAGCACAAAGTGCCCTTGTTCACACACAAAGGGAAATTCGCCCGCCAAACTGTTTTTAAATGCTGAGTGCACACCTTCTTCCGTGACATGTGACCAAGGAAAATGGAAAAAATACTACAATGACCAATGCACCTCGCAAATAACTCTTGTAGATATATGCTTTGTCAACAAACAAACATATTATTCTGTATGTTAAATTCTGTCCACTTATTATTCAATTAAAATTAGAATTTAAAATTAAATAATTTAAAAATTGAATAAATCCTGAATAAATCCTGTTGTATATATATATCACCTCCTGTACTTCCTTTCATCAACATGGACCAAGCCCAGACACCAGGATCTTCAATGTTCCAGAATTATTTATTTTACCACATCTACCGTAACACATTTCGGTCAACACAGTGACCTTGCTAACGTTATGTGCGGCATTTTAGTGCTGTTTAAATACACTGTGACAGCTGTCACAAAGAAAGACTCTACTCTTCTGATAATTTTCCGAGGCGCTTTGACTAAACTTAAACAACTAAACAATTCTCAATGATTAAAAACAAATAATCAATTCTTACAATTCATATCAAAGCTACATTGAATTAAAAAAAAAAATTCTCCTCATGATTTTTATAAATTTTCCATAAAATAGTTGAATTCTTTGTTTCAATACATTATTTTACAGAAACCATTGTTGTTTTTTGGAGTACATCCTTTATCCTTAACAAATCATTTTGGCAATCAATTTAATTATTTACTGCATAAATGCAGGTTGTAAAAATCAAAGCAAACGCAATTTGTTAAGACAAATACTTAACTATTAATCATTCCAAACCATATCAACATATGTTTGATTCTCTTGAAAAAACCTTTAAAAAAATAATCTATTAACTATTAAACTTAATTTTGAAAACCTAAGGTGTGGTATAGTTGGGTCTGTCATTCAATGACATTAGGATATCTGCCTAAATGCTTGACTAATCACTATGGGCCAGTTGTACAACCTGCCAAATAGCGCCTCGCAAATTGCGTCGCATTTGCGACTCGCAATTTACGATGCGCTATTAGGCATGTACAACAGTGTGTTTAACACTGTTTGCGATTCCCAATGGGGTCGCAAATTGCGAGGCTCGTGAATATTAATGAGCCTCTTGTAATTTGCGAGCCCACTGGGAATGACAGACCCTCCCAGGGATGGTGGCCTGCTGGGCTCAGCAGACCACCATGTCTAGGACTGCTTTTAAATAAAGCAGTTTTTTTTTTTTAAATGCAGCCCATTTTCCTTAAAGGAAAACGGGATGCATTTAAAAAAAAAAAAATGAAACGTTTTCGTTTCATTTTTTAAGGGCAGGTAGTGGTCCCTGGGACCACTGCCTGCCCTTAAAAAATATTTTTGGGGCCAGTCACAAAAGGGAAGGGGTTTTCTGGGGACCCCTTCCCATTTGCGACTCCATTACCACCCTCTTGAAGAGGGTGGTAATTTGCGAGCGTTTTGCGACCGCAATTGCAGTCGCAAAACATTCATACATGGATTTGCGGTCACTATTAGGAAGGGAACGCCCCTTCCTAATAGCGACTCGCAATTCCTAAATAGCGAGTCGCAAATAAATTGCAACTCGCTATTTAGGGATTGTACATGGCCTTGTGTACTTTTGCATGCGCAAACGGGTCGCAAACCCGTTTGCACATGCAAAATAGGGTCGTACATCTGCCCCATATCTAGCCTCACTTTTATGTTGACTTAGTTTGCCGTGTATATGCCTTTTATCAGGGTGTTACTGCCTCACTTGTTGTACTTTAAATGAGCCCTCTTAAGTAGGCTTAAATATTTATGAAAGAAAAAAAATGCCAAAGCTATAAGCAAGTCAAAAAACACTTTTCCTATGGAAAGTAGGTCTTAACTATAATACCTCCTGGCGACCTTCAGTAGGATATATATATATATATATATATATATATATATATATATATATATATATATATATATATTTTCCACCAGACCCTCTGTTCTCACAAAGTTGTGGCGCACACACGAGTATATGATTCTAAAGTTGCTTTATTGTTCTTGCCCCATCGCTGACAAACACGTTTCGGCCATAACGGCCTTTGTCAATGTCAGCCTGACCAACATTATTCTAAACTTATATACATGTCATATCCATTAGCTTGGTATCAACAGTGAGAGCGGACTTTGAAACAGTTACTGTGGTATCTGAAGCAACGCGGCCATTTTGAAGTGGTCAAAACAAAACAAAATACATATATACCGTATTCACATGTCTATGAATCCATTCAAATTACCATGTAAATGATTCTCATACGGTACTACTTAATACCACGATAGTTTCAGAACCTATGTGGGGAATCACGAAAATTCATATCTCCCCATATTCATAACCAATCACGCCCTGAATGGGCTCCAAGTTCATATGAACATTACTTAGGCCATAATGGCCATGTCGTTCACAACAAGGTCATTCCTTAAGCTCTCTCAAAATGTTCAAATATAAAAGTGATGTGTGCAATAAAAATAATTATATTGAACTTCGAACATTGGTCCCATATTGACTTAATAGTGAAGAGGAATTATGGGTTCACATTAGTTACGACATTTATGAGTATTAATGAATGAGAGGAATATGATGTATAAGGTTCTGTATCTCTCTGCATGTGAATTTGTATTTGTATATGAATACTATCCCTCTCCCCCTCTGTTCCCTCCCATTTTTTCTTCTCTTCCTCACTTCCATGTATTGTTTTTATTGATACCACAGTAACTGTTTCAAAGTCCGCTCTCACTGTTGATACCAAGCTAAAGGATATGACGTGTATATAAGTTTAGAATAATGTTGGTCAGGCTGATATTGACAAAGGCCGTTATGGCCGAAACACGTTTGTCAGCGATGGGGCAAGAACAATAAAGCAACTTTAGAATCATATACTCGTGTGTGTGCCACAGCTTTGTGAGAACAGAGGGTCTAGTGGAAAATTATCGCAGTGCACCGCTGCTGTGTGGCAGCACCCACCCGGAAGTGAGCGGCGGTTTGGTGAGGACTGTTTGAAAATATATATATAAAAAAATATATACATATATATTCAGCTTTACTCCACTTCAGGACACATTTCAGCCATCGCTGGCCTTGATCACATGGATACAACAACACCAATCACCGTGTCTTAAATGCAACATGTGTCATAGACATTAAGAAAACACATATATAACCTATAAAACCTGAAATCGTGTATTACAATTTGCATTTCCATCAATGAACCAATACTGTGAGTGCAATACCTATTGTGTAGGCTTACAACTCCCCAGTGCATTGTGGAAGCAGGAGGGAGATGTATTAGGCACCGGAGGCCATTTCAGCTCTGAATAGAAACAGAGTAGAACAAACATGGATCTACGTGATGCACGCATGTATCATCTATCTTTCCAAGTGGGAGTATAGATATATGTATTTAATTTCTAAATGCTTGCAAATCAAAATAAAAAATAATAAAAAGTAATAACGAAATAAATAGAATTAAAATGATATTGAACATAACCCAAGTTGGGGAGATGGCCAACTCTAGAACCAAATGTGAGTGTTCGCTGGTACAATGGTAGAGCAAACACGGGATCCAATACAAGCCTATATCACCTATCTTCCCTAGTGGAAGTGTAGATATGTGTATTAAATTTGTAAATGCGTGCAAGTCAAAAAGAGTAAAAAATATGTGTAAAGCATTACATTTTGGCGACACCCCAAATGGGGGAGACGACCAACTCATAGACCCAAATATGGGTATGCATTGATGCATTGATAGAGGGCACAGCACTACGAGGAAACTAGCATGGCTCATATTAGTGAAAAATAAATAGGAAACGAAAAAACTAAATAAGTGCAACCACCAACCTTATCTGTGTGACAGACGAACACCGTAAAGAGGTTGAAGAAAAGGGTAGGGAACACTGTTGAAACGGGTTGGGATTAAGTCCACTGGTGCCCTATCCTTTCCTCCTGTGAAAAGAACCAAAGGAATGCAATTAATACACAGAAAAAACACAGCATATATATGTGCAAGCACAGGTAAAAACATCTTATTAACAATATGGAAAATATTCCTTATATACATATTCTTAATCTTACGTTGTACACCTAGAGTTATATGCAGGACTTAAAAAATTAAAAAACTGAAAATAGCTGGAAAACAGCGATATCAAAAGGGAAGAGACATGAAGAAGGATCAAAGGAGTGAGCCTAAAAATCAGGCATGGGCAAATTTACTCATTTAGCAGATGTATGCCTAATTCTTCGTCCTGGTTCAATCCAGCCGGATGAACTGTGTTAAGGTCTATACTGAGTTCAGACTCCCTTTTCCTCATTTTAAGTACTCTGTCGCCTCCCCTAGGGGGAAACTTGAGTTGTTCCATGATAAAGTAACTCAATTGGTTTTTGTCGCCAAAATGCATGTCATAGAAATGCCTGGCTGCTGGATACTTCCTGTCATTATGCTCTATCGCCCTGAGGTGTTCCAACACCCTCTTTTAGCTGCAACAATCATGATGACAATAAACCTCAGGTTGCACGGGCAAACCAAAGCATAAATTACATGGTTGGTACTACATGTCAAGAACTGGTTAATAATGTGTGTAGAGCCATTATAGGCAGTGTAGATGTTAACAACCCTGCTGTTGCTACAAGCCTTACAGCGTCCGCACTGATAGAAGCCCTTGAGTGAGTTATAGGTCAGACCTCTGGTAAGAGTGATGTCACTTTTCACCAGCATATCTCTCAGGGACTTGTTCCTCCGAAAGATAATGCTGGGATGTGGACCTACTTGTTTCCCAATAATGGAGTCACTCCTAACAATAGGCCAGATTTTTTCCACAATCTGCCTGACTTTCTTAGCATTGTTGTTGAATGTCATAATGAGTCTTGGGATGG
The DNA here is from genome assembly GCA_963921515.1 of Calotriton arnoldi. Classification (NCBI taxonomy): domain Eukaryota; kingdom Metazoa; phylum Chordata; class Amphibia; order Caudata; family Salamandridae; genus Calotriton; species Calotriton arnoldi. The sequence continues at coordinate 989,615 of CAWUFW010000327.1, forward strand.
AGCCAGGGGTGTCAGTGGTAGTATTCCTAAATAGTAGATTGTCCCTGTTTTAGTAAGTTGACACATTTAACAGCTTTTTTCAAAACCCAACTGGGATAGCCCCTGTCATGATCTTGCATTCCCTGAAATAAGCCTCATTGGTACTGCAGTTCCTCCTGGTTCGTAGTAGCTCCCCATAGAGAATGCTCCTTTTCAAATTTTCTGGGTTTCCGCTCAAGGCATGGAGGAGGCTGTCGCCAGCCATGGTTTTTCTAAATAGTTTGGTTTGGATGTTGTTGTTCACTACCTCTATAACCACATCCAGAGATTCAATAGTAGTGTTACTGATTGTGACTGTCCATGTTGTTGCTGGTGATCTCATCCGGCTTGGTGCTCCATCCCCTTCCCGGGGTTTATGTATTGTTATGGGCGGGCCTCTTGGACTTCCCCTCTGGGACCACCACCTCCCCATGGCCCTAATCAATTTATAATGGGGGACCTCAGGTACCACCCTAGGCCCCGGAGAACCCACCTCCCCATGGCCAACTTCTTTTTTTTTTAAATGGGGGGCAGGCTGTTCAGCCCCCCTCCCGGGCCGTTCTCGGCTTTGGGGACCAGAACCTCCCCGGGCAGGCCCTACTAACAAGAAAGGCGGGGCTATACAGCCCTCCCCCTGGAGCCAAAGATGGCCATGGAGACCGCCATCCCCCAGGATCGGCTCCTGCTATGCCCTGGGATGCCCACCCCCGAGACATAGCTGTTTACTGTGTCACAGCAAACGCTCCACTTCCAGTAAGAAGGAGCTCAGAAATGCTCTTGCTTGCTGGAATCGGAGCAAAATTGATTTAAGACACAGGGCGCTGCATATTTAGCAAATCCCTATGCTTGAAAGCAATGCCGGATCCCGCAGAAGGCGGGGAGCTGGCAGGAACCTTGGGGGCATTCAGGCTCCCCGTGGACCAGTTGAGACCAGGTGTCCTGGGGGCACCCAGCAGACATAGCCAGGCCCAGGGGATGGAGACTCCAGGGTTGAAATCGGCCCAGAAGTGGGACCACATGGTCCCCTCCTCTTTTTGAAAAAGGCTGGGCCCTGGGGGATTCGATCCCCGGGCCCAAATTGGATTGGGTTCGGGGGCATGTGGCCCTCTTTCCCCAATAAACTTTTTTTTACAAAGGGCCGGACCCAGGGAAAGTCAACTGAGGCCCGCCCATTTATCAACCACTCTGCAATGGGGCCTACCAGCGCACAACTGGTTGGGGGATGAAGTCCCCTTGGCTGCTGAGCGTCCTTGGGGGCCTACAACCTCTCCTGTTACCTCCAGTAAGTCCCACACACCGGGATTGCTGAGAGGTCATGGACAGTCATGCCCCCTTTCTCCAACACTCTGCAAAAGCACCTCCTGGTGCACTACTGGTTGGGGGATGAAGTCCCCTTGGATGCTGAGGGTCCTTGGGAGCCCAGAACCCCTCCAGTAAGTCTCACACAACAGGATTGCTGAGAGCTGGTCCGAGGCCCCATCCCCTTTCTCCACCACTCCTCAAATGCGCCTCCTGGCACACTACTAGTTGGGGATGAAGTCCTCTTGGAAGCTGAGGGTCCTAGGGGGCCAAAAACCGCTCCTGTTACCCCCAGTAAGTTCCACGTAGCGGGATTGCTGAGAGCTGGTCGGAGGCCCCGCCCCCTTTCTCCATCACTCTGCAAACGCGACTACTAGTTAAAAAAAACATAGAAATTCACTTAAAAAACCAAAGGTTACAGGGACGTTACAGGTAGGAAAAATAATTTTAAAAACCTTAGAAATTCACTTACAAAACAAAGTTACAGGGACGTTACAGTTAGGCTCATGTTTCATTCGTACAAACCATAGAAATTCAGCAGTTAGAGTTACTTGATCTAACTATAGCTTACGCCCCAGCAATGCACTGAGTGGAGTACAGTGGCAAGGAGTGCCATAAAGGGGAGTGTCATAGAGTGAAGTAGAGCGTCGTAGAGTGTCATAGAGTAGAGTGGCGTAGAGTGGGGCATTGCAGAGTGCAGTGGCATAAAGGGTAGTGGAGTAGAGTGGAGTGGAGTAGAGTTGAATGGTGCAGAGTCGCACAGAGTGGAGTGGTGTAGAGTGTCGCCGAGTGGAGTGGCGTAGAGTATTGTAGAGTGGATTGGTGTAGAGTGAAGTGGAATGGAATAGAGTGGAGTGGAATGGAGTGGAGTGGAGTGGAGCGGAGTGGAGTTTTATAGAATAAAGTAGCATAGAGTGGAGTAGAGTGTCGTAGAGTGGAGTGGAGTGTCATGGAGTGGCATAGAGTGGAGTACAGTGTCAGAGTGAAGTGATGTGGTGTGGTGTGGTGTAGAGGGGAGTAGAGTAGAGTGTTTTAGTATAGAGTGGAGTAGATTGGAATGGAGTAGGTTGGAGTGGCATAGGTTGGAATGACGTAGAATGGAGACAGGTTGCATGGAGTGGCCTACAGTGGTGTAGAGTGGAGTGTCGTAGAGTGGAGTGGTGTAGAGCATTGCAGAGCGGAGTAGCATAGAGTGTCACAGAGTGGAGGGGCGGAAAGTATTGTAGAGTGGAGAGGTGTAAAATGAAGTAGAGTGAAGTGGTATAGAGTGGAGTGGTGTACAGTGGAGTGGCTTGAAGTGTTATAGAGAGGGGTGGCGTGAAGTGTTGTAGAGTGGAGTTGAGTGTCATGGAGTGGAGTAGAGTGTCATAGAATGGAGTGTCATAGAATGGAGTGGCATAGAGCGGAGTAAAGTGGTGTTGAGTGGCATAGAGTGGAGTGGCGCAGAGTGGAGTAGCATAGAGTGGAGTGGCACAGAGTAGAATAGAGTGTTGTAGAGTGGAGAGGCATAGAGTGGAGTGCAGTAGAGTGGTGTAAAGTGGAGTAAAGTGTTGTGGAGTGGCATAGAGTGGAGTGGTTCAGAGTGGAGTGGCGTAGTGTGAAGTAAAGTGGCATGGAGTGGCGTATAGTGGAGTTGAGTGTCTTAGAATGGAGTAGAGTAGTATGTTCTAGAATGGGGTGGCATAGAGTGGGGTAGTATAGAGTGGCATAAAGTGGCAAAGAGTGGAGTGGTGTAGAGTGGAGTATAGTCGTAGAGTGGAGTAGCTTAGAGTGTAATAGAGTGTCATAGAGTGGAGTAAAGTGTTGTAGAGTGGGGTGGCATTGAGTAGAGCAGCATAGAGTGGAGTAAAGTGTCATTGAGTGGAGTGGCATAGAGTGGAGTGGTACAGAGTGGTGTAAAGTGTCATTGAGTGGAGTGGCATTGAGTGGAGTGGTACAGAGTGGAATTAAGTGGCATGTAGTGGTGTAAAGTGGAGTGGAGTGTTGTAGAGTGGAGTTGCGTAGAGTGTCATAGGATGTCGCAGAGTGCAGTGGAGTAGAATGTTGTAGAGAGGAGGGATGTAGAGTCAAGTGACATGGAGTGTCATAGAGTAGAGTGGCGAAGAGTGGAGTGAAGTGGGGAAGAATGGAGTAGGTTTGGTGAGTGGAATGGCGTAGAGTGGAGAGGCATAGAGTGGCGTAGAGTGTCATGGAGTGGCGTAGAGTGTAGTGGATTAGAGTGTTGTAAAGTGGGGTGGTGAAGAGAGGCATAGACTGGAGTAGCATAGAGTGGTGTAGAGTGGAGTAGAATATTGTAGAGTGGGGTGGCGCTGAGTGATTTGGCAAAGCGTGGAGTAAAGTGGCATAGAGTGGAGTGGCATAGAGAGGACTGGCATAGAGTGGAGTAAAGGGGCATGTAGTGGCACTGAGTGGAGTGGAGTAGAGTGGAATGGCATAGAGTGGAGAGGCACAGAGTGTCGTAGAGTGTCATGGAGTGGCATAGAGTGGTGTAGAGTGGAGTAGAGTGGAGTAATATCTTGCAGAGTGGAGTGGCGTAAAGTGGAGTAGAGTTTTGTAGAGTTGATCATTGTAAAGTGGAGTTGTGTAGAGTGGAGTAGAGTGGAGTGGCGTATAGTTGAGTGGGGTAAGTGGAGTGTCGTAGAGTGGACTATAGTGTCGTAGAGTGGAGTAGAGTGGAGTGGGATAGAGTGGTGTGGTAGAAAGTGAAGTAGAGTGTCGTAGAGAGGAGTGCAGTAAAATGGAGTGTCACTGAGTGGAGCAGAGTGTCGTAGAGTGGAGTGGTGTAGAATGGAGTCATGGAGAGTGGGGTAGAGTGGAGTGTCGTAGAGTGGAGTGTCATAGAGTGGAGTGGCATCAAGTGGAGTGGTGTAGATGGGGTGACATAGAGTGGGGTAGAGTGTCATAGAGTGAAGTGTAATAGAGTGGAATGTCATAGAGTGGAGTAGAGTGTCGTAGAGTGGAGTGACATAGAATGTTGTAGAGTGGAGTTGCGTAGAGTGGAGTAAAGTGTTGTGGAGTGGAGTAGAGTGTAGTGGAGTAGACTGGAGCCATGTAGAATGTTGTAGAGTGGCATAGAATGGATTAGACTGTCATAGAGGGGAGTGGTATCGAGTGGAGTGGCGTAGAGTGGTATAGAGTGGCATTGATTGGAGTAAATTGGAGTACAGTGGAGGGGCGTAGAATGGCATAGAGAGGAGTACAGTGGAGGGGTGTAGAATGGCATAGAGAGGAGTAAAGTGGAATGACGTAGAATGGCATGGAATGGAGTGTTGTAGAGTAGAGTGGTGTACAGTGACGTTGAGTAGAGTGGAGTATGCATGGTGTGGTAGCACACTTCCATTACAGATAACACATTTTCAATTGGAATTACGATTACATTTGCAGAGACATACAGTTTTACTGATAAAACTATATAGACCACAAATGATAATGTGTGAAAATTGGCATCACCTAGTGTACCGATTTGTTTTGGGTTTTGATTTTGATTAAATCATTTGTTGCCACCACACTATAGAATCCAAAAAAAGCATCATTTGTGCTTACCTGACTATGATATAGTCTGAAATATTTGTGCATATAATTTACTGGTATTTAAATGTTATGTGCTAGGAAAAATAACAGCCTTACCTTTCACACCCCCAGTACCCAGGAAGATTGTCAAATCCTCTCACTTTGCAGTCAGAGAAAGAAAAGTAACTCCAACCTCCCTTGGTAGAGCCTAACATTTGACCCCTCTGTCTTTGAATGCACAGCAAACGTGACAAGTTAAAAACAGAATTTAAAGGCCTGTTTATTGCTCATTTACTTCTGAACTCCAGCATGGCTATTTTGGAGGTGCTTCAGTCCCCCCACTCCCCTACTTCCATCGCCTATAGCATGTATTTGAAATTAAGGAGGAAGAGGATTGTATAAGTTATGCTATTAGTAAAGAGCACTGATCAAATTAAACAAGCTCCTAGAGAGAACACTGATCCTCACAGGCATGCAAGATTGATGAACTGGTGGTGGTAGAGATAAGTAGAATCAGTCAAGCAGCAAGATGGAAGGCAGGAAACCTTTCAAAGAAATACAGCCCGCTTACTGCTGTTAATTAGCATACAAGGAAGACAACTGAAAAGCACATGTACTTTTGTGGAGTGCCTCACAAATCATTTAAAAAAGAATTCCCAGAAAGGAAGCACTGGTGAAAGAACAAAAGGAGCTAGTCAGAGAGATGGTAAACAGTCTATGCTCCACGGGAGGGACAAAGACATGCTGGAGAGCCTAACACAAATACAGCTAGCAAACAGAAAGCAAGCAAATGTGAGTTACAATACAGAATCTCAATGGTAAGCAATGGGTGGAATGCATTCCTAGGGAAGCTTTCAGTATGTCCCCAATATGTCTTTGCAACCAGACAGCTCTGCTGTCTGGTAGGCTTCGACCTAGAAACGAAAAGGGACAGATTTTTTAAATGTCCAGCGCACGAAGCAGCGGGAATTGAAAATCACATACCTGACAATAGGGAGCCAAATCAGCGATGATATGAAAGGTGAAAGGTGAAAGGTGAAAGCATAATGGAAGATGGAAGACTGGCCGGCTACAGCATGCTGAATGAATGGCAAATGATCCCATAGATAAGACAGAAGACCTAACTACAGGGAGTTTGAGTAGTCCAGGTGACTGTGAATAACAGTCTGATTCATCAATCAATACAAGGTGATAGGAAAGAATGGTACAATTCTGAAAAAAATTCAGATATGAAACAAACAAAAGAAGAAAATGCTTTATTTAATAATGCAGAAAAAAGAATTTGGAAAAGAAAGCAAGATTGCGAACAGCGGATACTGTGACCGGGCTAAATTGCATGGGCCACTAATCATCCAGCCATGTAGTGTTGCTACTGACCGCCAGGATTTATGTTTTATCCGCATTTAGTTTGCAGGGATTTTAAATAATCCAGCAAACTATTGCATGTAGAAATTGTAGAAAGTTATCAAAGAAAAATGATACAAATCTAATCAGAATCTGTGTGTCATTACATAGATCTTAAGAGTAAGTCTGGGAGAAACAAAAATATAGGCCAGAGGGAGAAGGTAAATACTGAAGAGAGAGGGACTCAGAGAAAAGACCTTGGGCACTCTATGAGCTAACAGTCTAAATTCAGAATTATGGGGAGGTTGCTTGAGTTCTTGGACTCCATCTATAGGACAGAAAGCAATCTATTTAAGGGCCTTGCACAGACCTCCACCATGTGAAAACGGTAAAGAACCAGGTCTAAGGAGAGCATGTTAAAGTGTGCCAAACGTTCAAGTAAAACTGGGGTTTCTCTGCCACCCTAGTCAATGAGACACCTGAGGTCATCCAAAATTGATATAGGGCAGACTCAGAGCTTTAGAGGGGGCAAAAGCCCAACTGGACTGGGAACAAAAATGTTATTAGACTCCAAGAAGGAGAATAACTGAGATTTAATCTGTTTTTCAAGCATCTTAATAGAAAAGGCAACAATCAGCTGGGCCTAAAATTACTCAGAAATGTTAAATCGGGGGTAGGTTACTTAATTAATTGAGCAACCAATGCCTGTTTCCACTCAGAAGGAACAAGGTAGTCAAGATTTTATTGAGCACTGGACAATGGCATCATAACCAAGAAGCAAGAAATGTGCACGACATGGCTACAAAGGGGAACAAGATTTTTTTTTAAACGATATGATATGTTTCACATTGTCAAAGGACAAGATAGTAAATTTGATAAGAAGTGAATCTGATGGGTCAAAATAGCGATCCTGGAAGGGATCAAACAGAATTGAGTAAGATTCACAGCCTTGCTTGTCAATCTTGTCATAGAACAAACAAGAAAGACAATTGCAAGGTTGTTGGGAAGAAAGAACATGGTGCAGAACTCAGGATTGACAAAGAATTGTCCTCCCTAAAAAAGTTGTATATAAGAGTTGTTCTGTGAGATGCAATAAGCGCAAAAGACGAAAACATGGTCCTGACCAATTTTTTATATACTCTGACAGCTTTTTGCTAACCTTACCAATTTTCCACAGGTAGTTAATTGTAAATAAAAAATGAACAAGTTAAAACCTCTTAGTGAAATGACAACTATGAGAAAAAACAACACAGGAATAGCAGGCCCGACTCAAAACCCCCAGCTACACCCTGCCCTGCCCACCAGGGCCTGGTAATTCTACCTGGGAACACATGACTACGTTCATGTACAACACAATGGCCTGGAGTTCCTTCCCTGGGATCACTTATTTTAAATGTATTTTCACTGCATATACTCTTCTTCGTCTCTGGCACAAGAAGCCTTGATGGTAGAGTTGACAAATTGGTGCATATGTGAAGGGCTCCATGTTTATAGTCCCCGCCTTTTACAAATCATTTTATCAAGAGACTGACGGTCCTGTGTACTATGTCCAAGTTGCAAATTGAGATGGGCGTTCAGGCAAATGAATAGGGTGTGCCGGAGCAGAGCCAGAGGTCTAGCTTGGATCTTAGAGTCTGTGCACGAACGAGCCATGAAAACGTTTGCCAGGTATGTTGTGCAGCAAACATATCGTAAAAGTATGATACAATCTATTCAAAATTTAAAAAAAGAGTATTTCTTTAGCATTCAGAAGTGTTTCACCTTAGTACATCAGATTATATCACTGCATAAACAGACATTTAATAAAAATGAAAATGCCATTAGTGAACTAAGAGGCTAGTCAGTAGCCATGCAAACCTAAAAGTGACCTAGATTCTTACTGTAGATGGAGCAACATTACAGGCTATTAAATCAAAGATAAGAGGTGCTTGTGCAGCGCACATCCTGAACTTAAGTATTTAAAAGTGTGCTCATATATAAAGCAAAATAAGGCTCTGTGAAATAAACTATTTGCCTAGGATCACACAAATTGGACAAGCAGGGAAGCTGGTATTGATTCAGGGTTGCATGGTCTTGCATTCTGAAATTCAGCCACCAGATGTGTTTCTCTGTATCTTTCTACCTTTCTAACCCCCTCCTGCACCCCCCTCCCGCCCCCCCACTCCGTTAACAATACAGGTTACTGTTTTGTCTTTCATTCTTGGCTCTCCATGACAAAAACCAACACAGAGATAGCAGACCCGACTCAGGGCCCCCAGACCCAAGTACCAGCCAAGAAGGTGTTTATTTTGGAGGTTTCACGCCCCAAACCCCCTCCTTGTAGCTAAGCCCTTGGATACAGAATGCCAAGGCAACAGACCTAATGACTCAGTGAGTGGGGAGGTAATCGATAATTCTTCACCGGTGGTACTTTTTCTAGCATGAATTCCGAACTGTTATGCATTTTATTGGTGATATGAGCAAATATTTGGCTATGTTATTTTTGGGGGGGAAAAGTATTGGCCAGTTACCTACCTGAGTTTAAAAGGACCAATGGCCGATAGAAGACACTCAAACGTATTATAGACGGTATGTACAATAATACAAAATGAGCGTCGTTTCCCTCTATAAATGTCCTCTTTCTTTAAGGTATCTGCAAATATTCCGAAACTAGTACTTTAACAAGCGGATTAAAGGCCCTTGCCAAATTATGTTGCAGTTAGAGCTAAGTATTGTATATTGGAGCATTATGTTTGTGACATACCCTTTTGAATTACAGGGCATGGACAGAGGCTAAAAATACAAACAATACAAGGCCAGCCATAAGTTAACCAGAAGTAAGGTAATACAATTAGACCACCTGCAAAACCATACGCAGTGAGGTAAGCAGTTAGACATGAAGGCATGTGCATGTAATTGTGCTGAAAAATGGCATCAAACCATATTATATGAAGCGGGGCCTCCGAGTGATCGTATTTGAGGGTCTAAAAATGTACACAGCAATGAAAAAGGAGCGTCTCGCTTGGCAACCAACAACATAAACAAAGCAGAAGCCCATCTTTCAGAAAACGAACAAAACACCACAAAAGGCTCTCAGAAAATCAATGCCAAATAGATGAATTTATCAACGCAAAAACGAAGACTTACAACAGAGTAAAGCACTAAAAAAAATATCAAATAATCAAAGGAACACTTTAATCCAATGTTCTATCTATTGTAATGTTTCCTTTTTTTAAATTGTCTATAGCACATGCCATCATAATTTAATTTAGATAGCTTTTAGAACGTCCTGTAACCCATTTCATGGACGGATTGCTACAATGGCTTTTCATGTAAAGATCATTGTGTTACCGTACTTCATTAATGCTCCAATTCTAATCTAATTATGTCTTGCAAAGTGTTCATTAACTTGAAATTGGAGCCCATGATTTTTATTTAGACTGTTACTTTTTGTGGTAGGATGAGCAATAGATACTGGGAGTGCTAATTATGCTGCAGAGAATTATGAACTCATTGCTATACCCTTTGAAAGAGGATCTGCCACCAGCGTGGCTGAGCAGTGGTGCTGGCGCACGCGCACACACACACACACACACACACTCACTTCCATCCATTCACTTACAAGTGCACACCAACCCACCCATATGCGCACTCACTCACTCCCATCCATTCACAGGCGTGCACACATACACCCACCATTCACAAGCACATACACATGCACACACCCATTCACAGCACGCATGCACAAATACCCATATATTCATATGTACACACCTGCATACAACATTAAAGAAGCATTTACTAGTCCGTGATGGTGGCATGGAATGGCGGGAGGGAGCAGCAGAAAGGCCTCCGCGGTTTTTGGAGGCATCAGGGAAGGTAGTTTGGGGACGGAAGCTCATGCCACCTGTGAGGAGGACCTTCCCAAACTCGTCACAGAGTGGGATGGGTTCAGTGAGAGTTTCTGACCCCACCTCACTGTGTGATGAGGCATCACTGATAGACAGTTAGCCCTGGGCACTTCAGGGCTGAAACCTTAAAGTGCCTAGGTCTGATTAAATCAGTGACGCTCCCCCTTCTCATGAGGGGGAGGATCCCAGAGGGCTTTGCCAAGCTGATGAGGGCACGCTCTTCGGGCTGTGAAATCCCCAGAGCAGCAAAGCTTGGGTCAGTCTGCCAGGTGCCTGTGCATTAGCGAATTTAAAGAGCCTGTCTGTCTTACCCGTACATTATGCGTGCCTGTCAGGCTGGCATTCTCATGATGCTTGCAAAAGGGAGAGGGGTGTCCACTCCACCCTTAATGACGGGCCGTGCCTGTCCTGCCTCCCCAGAAGCCAAAACATGAGGTTTTAAGACCCTCATTACAACTCCCATGGATTTCCTGTTTATGCCCAAATTATTGCACATGACTTATACCTGCAGCATTGCCACTCAGGTCGCGACCACTTGGCTCATGCAGAATAATGCATTTACTTCCTAAAGTATCTCACTTGATTCCCAGAAGTTTTGCCCTGTTACACCTGCTCAAAAAGGGAACTTTTATCCGAAAGACTATAAAAAATTCACTCGATCACTGACTTTCCTTTTTTGTTTAACTCTCTAAAAAACAGAGGGAAACTTCAACTGCAAAGCAACCTCTTCTCCCCTGCTCTTCTCCACCACTACCAATCTAATTTTCATCCTTGATGTAGTACAGAGTTCACCATCATTCAGATTATGACTGCCACTGAATGCTCTATGAGGCTCTAATGCTACTTTCGTAACCATAAGAATATTTTGCAAATAAGGTCAGATCACAGTAGATTTATGACCATGGCTTGATATGGAATAACATTTTTCTAACAAGTTTGACTTTGGTAACAAATCTCATGTTGTTACGAACCTCCCATCATTGTATATGTGCTGTAAACATACTGGTGGGGACTGGTAGTTGAGGATCAGACGCTGAGCTGCGTACTCTTTACCTCAATGTTTGTGTGTTAGAAAGGAGAAGTCTCTTCTCTGAGTTGTATTTGATGAGAGCATGTTTTCGTTAGTTGGGAGATTTGGGCATTAAGGTCCAATTTGTAAAGCAATAAGATGCCCAGATTCCTGGTCTTGCGCACTGGAGAGGAGCATTCCCCTAGGTTGGGGCCAAAGCCAGTTGTCCTACGTTTATGGAATATAGGCAGAACTTTAGATTTGGAAGGGTTTATCCTTAGGCTGTTCTGCCCCATCCAACTCAGAATAAAGTTTATGGTTGCATGGACTCCTGATTCTGGATTGTGGACTGCATTATGCACGTCAATTATTATTATTATTTTTTTTACTGGATTAATTTCTATTTTTTTATTTTTAGTAAGTTGGTGAGTTTTGCACAGTACAGCTTACACAATATGCACAATGCTGCACATTAGTCAGGATCTTACATATGATGCAGTTTTTACAACAAGCAATAAGCAAAACACAACTTATGCAGTGCAGTGCTACTACTTTCTTTCCATATCAAGTAGTGTCTAGCATGTCCTGGCTTATCTAAACATCTTAGTCAACCACATTTAGCAGTTACACAATATAAGCAGTTATATCACATCCGGGTGCTCCAGCAGGTACACTGTCAATGGTGTCCAGAAGTCCTTAGGTCTGGAGGCCACAGGCAATTCCTCAGCATATATTTCCATCTCTTCTTTACAGTACACGAGATCCCTAACCCATTTTACCACAGTTGGGGCCGTTCTACCCCCCCCAATGCATTGCAAGCGTGCGTTTCGCCAGCAGAGTGGAGACAGCCACTGTGAGCCGGTTGCATGGTTTAAGCCTTTTTACCAGTCCCAGCAAACAGATTTCAGGTGTACACTCAAATTTATCCAGTGTCATGGCTGTTAATGCCTGCATTACATGCTGCCAGAAGTCGGATATAGCTTTACAATCCCAGGCCAGGCGCATCAAATCCGTCCCATCCTCCCCACATCTCGCACATCGAGCATCTTCCTGCAATCCATATTTCAGCAGTTTCTCAGGAGTATGATACAGTTGGTGCAGAAATTTAAAATGGATTATTCGAAGGTTACAGTTGGCAGTTAGGCGCCCAGTCAGTGCACAACATGTTTCCCAGTCCTCCCAGACCATAGGCTCAGCCAGCTTGCTATTCCACTTATCAAGGGAGGCAGAACTGGACATATCAATTTCTCTTTGGGAGGCATTGTGTAGTCTAGTGATCAGCCCCTTGCCTTCCCCCACTGTTATGACCACTTGTAATGTTTTTAGCATCAGCGGCTCACTGGGGAACTCAGGGTATAATGTTCTGCCAGCCATGCGCGTCCCCTAGTTTAGTAATTCCTGCATTCTGCATAATGCTCAGTGCACCACGTTCCTGTTCCACTGAGATACCCGGACGTGCAGCAATTGGCATAGCCGGCGCGTATAGACACCCCCTTCCTGCGCGATCACACAGAGCCCTCCACGCTTTAATAGTGCATTTGACCGTGTCTATTTCTTTCCTATTCCCCTCCGCTCTATTGTGCAAGACCATGGCAGTCAACGGGACCGGATAGGCAATATCCTCCTCCACCGCAAGGTGCGGTAGATAGCATTGTAGGAAGTACTAAAAGTGTGCGAATTGCCAGCTGCGGCCGATGCAGGTAAGAGCGGTGGGGCGGTGGGGCCAGGTGAGGGGGATTTCGAGAGACAACCATGAGGGAAAGTTAATTGTTTATTCAATTTTCCCTCGTGGTTGTCTCTCGAAATCTGCCTTCACCTGGCCCCACCGCTCTTACCTGCAGCAGCCACGGCTGCGAATTGCGCTTGCGCGCACAGATAATATAGTCGTAAATCCGGGGCCTCAAACCCCCCGCGTTCAAACGGCAGCGTAAGGGTGTCCCAGCCACAACTCAGCTGTTTACCCGCCCACACCAATACCAACAAACATGACTGAAGAGTCTTAAATACTGCCCTGTTAAGAATTATTGGGATATTCACGAACAGATATAGCAATTTTGGGAGAATGGTCATCTTCACAACGGCTATTCTGTCTGCTAAAGACAATAGAAGACGTGTCCACCTAGCAACTTGATCCGTTATTTTGGCAATCGCTCGCCCGTAGTTCATGCTGATCACCGTTTCGGGATCTATGTGCACCCAGATACCCAAGTATCGAACCGGTTCATTCGACCAAGCTAGTGAGAACTCTAGCTCAAGCCCCTTAGTGCATTCTGTTAGAGGAAAAACCGTGGACTTCGACCAGTTTATGCATAACCCTGAGTGTCTTTCGAACCGGATATATTCTCTTAATAGTGAGGCCAAATGTATCGCAGGCTCCCTAACAAATAGCAACATATCATCAGCATACAATGATATGGCAAGCGGGCGCTGCCGGAAACCCAATGCGGCATTGGCAGAGCACTGTCGGATCTTACATGCCAGTGGTTCGAGCGCCAAGGAGAACAACATCGGGGAGAGAGGGCAGCCCTGCCTGGTACTCCTACATATTTCAGTTGGAGGCGTGACCACTCCGTTGATACGTATCCTGGCCACCGGGCTTGTGTACAGGAGGCATACCCACTTAAAAAAACAGGCGATATCCCCATACGCTGCAAGACCACAAACATATACCCCCAGTGTATCGAATCAAATGCTTTTGCCACGCCCAGTATTTCTGCCACGGCTGGAAGCTCGGGTCTAACTGATGCAGCACAGCAAAAATAGTACGCAGATTATGTGTGTGTGAGCTTGTGCTCGGGTTTGAGCAAGGATCGAGGTCCACACGTAAATACTGTTGGGTATGTTTATTTTCCTTATACACGCGACGTTTCACATGAGCCAATGTGCAACAGTTCGGTACTTCTTCGTATCCCGTTGTCAGTAGCCCCGGTCCCGTCCTTCCGGTTCTTCTGTCTCCTACCGGTGTCCTCTCGGAGAGTTCTCACAAGGAGAGAGAGAGGAGAGGAACAGTGAGTGGGTCGCTCTTATGGTCACGTAGGGGAGGGGAGTGAGGAATCACCCAAGTGCTTCTGAGCAGTCTTAGCGAGGTGAAGTGAAGTAAGTGCAAGGGAGGGGAAGTCTTTAGAGTAGAAGACGTGAGAGGCGGCCCACTACTCCCCGACTTTCTCCCGCCTCCCAGCCCACCCGGTGAAGCGCTCACGTACCTGAGTAAGCCACGCTCCTCCAGGAGCGTGGCTGGGCGCAGGAAGGCAACATTGGCCTCCTGGCGTTTCTTGCTTCCTGGTCTCCGGCCCGGTCACCGTCAGCAGCGTTGCTTCCTCGGCGTTCGGGGTCTCCTCTCTGCAGGATGTTTGGGCTCCGACTTCGCGTCTCCCGGGGTCCGCTGTTTTTCGACCCGCGCTGGGTTCCTTGGGTGCAGTCATTGGCTCTGATTCTGTGACGTGGTGATAGGGGGCGTGGTCCTCGGAAAGATCTTCCCAGTTAAAGGGATACTGTCTGGAAAAGGCGGGTTGCTCCGAAGGAGTATGACTATGGAACCCGGTCCAGAGCGAAGATTGGTCTGGCTGTGGAGAAAGGAGAGGATCTTCTTCGTCAGGTACACTCCACCATTTGATTACAGGGTCAATACCCTCCTGTGGGGCAGGGGAACCATGACAGTGTGGTAGATCTTTTGGGCACAAATCCCGATTGATCCGGCAGGACCAGATTTGGGACCAGAGGTTGAAGTCTGTTGGCAATGATTTTCGCCCAAATTCTTGTGTCTATATTTATTAATGACATCGAACACCTCTAGTAGTCTCGGGGCAAGAGTATCCATAAAGGTTTTGTAAAACTCACAGGGCAGCCCATCCAACCCTGCCGTTTTGCCAGACGGGAGTGACATTTTAGTCTCCTTGACATCCTCGACCTTCCAAGGCTGAGTCAGATATTCTCGCTGACCCTGGGACAGCCAGCCCAGCGCGATATCTTCTAAATAACTCGAGATCTCGCAATCTTGAACGGTTGGCCTATGCCTGTATAGGTTGGAGAAGAACTTGATAAACACTTGACTAATCTCTGGAGTGGTATAGTGTGCTGCAGAGTCACTGTCCACTATTTGAACGATATGCTCCTGCACCCTCGGCAATGTCAATTTATTCGCCAGAGATCTACTTGGCCTACCTCCCGCCCCATACAGACGTGCTCTACACCTCCTAGATCTATGCTGCACTTCCTGCTCGGCAACCTGATTATGCTCTGTCACTAACTCTCTAATTTGGGCTAGCAGTGCGTGTGAGGGACGCTGTTCATACTTGCGTTCCAGTGCACGAATCCTGTCAACTATGTCCTGCAGCCTATTCCTCAGGGATTTTAAAACTCCTGCCTGCGCCCCAATACATTCACCCCGTATAGTGACTTCGAAAGCCTCCCACAGTGTACTAGCTTTGTCTATAGTGCCTTCATTTTCCAGAAAGAAATTTGTGATAGCTGCCCCGATCGTGGTACGGAATACTTGGTCCAGTAGGGACGACGGCTGCAGCCTCCACTGAAACGGCGGCCGCATATGAGTAGGTATAGCCAGCTCCAGGAGCACCGGGGCATGGTCAGATAGTGTTTTAGCCAGGTGCTTCACTGACACTGTCCACAAACTCACATCCTTGGAGACTAGCCAGTAGTCCAGTATGGACCACGATCCGTGCACCGTCGACACAAATGTACCCTCCCTCACAGCAGGGCTCCGGCACGCCATGCATCCACCAACCCCTCTGTCTCCATTATTTCCCCAATCACCAGCGCAGCCTGTTTCCCGTGCCATGCAGTACTAGCCGAGCGGTCAAGCTGCGGATCTAGATATACATTCAGGTCACCACCCCATATCACTGTAGAGGAAGGGAAAGACGCAATACGCCTCCAAACATCATTATAGAATGCGGGATCATCTAAGTTGGGCCCATACGTGTTTACAAATAGTATGTTCGTGCCACCCAGATTACCCTGTATCAAGAGCACCCTTCCCTGCTTATGCGCTTCAGAATGGGTCAGAGTGAACGGAGAACCCCTCCTGACCAGCACAAGTACCCCTCTGGAATACGGTGAGTATGACGCTGCCACACGCACAGCAGCCCAGCGGACCCCCACATTTTGTTCTGTGTGTTTGGTGAGATGCGTCTCTTGCAGGAACGCCACTTGGATATCCCGCCTATCCAGGTATGCTAGTACATTGCAGATTTTTTTGGGGTTGTTTAGACCTCGCACATTCCATGTTATCAATTTAATAGTACCACCTGGACACCACATTGCCTATTCCTAGCCTGCCAGTGCCACTGCCGCGGAGATACACCCAATTCAGATAGCGTTTGATTCGCTACTGCATGTAGACTACACTGCTCCTGCAACATAACAAAAACACCCAATCCCACCCCCCACCCACTTCAGCACCCCCAACCTGCTAAAGCCATCCCAATAAGGAATTAACATAACCACCCTATGGAACATTACCCAAATATGTAAGTGGGGTACACCCATTGGGGAACACTAGAGCGCAGTCATCCTCCCACTTGTCAGGGAGGTGGCCGAACTTGTTCATTAAGGTAGCGTGTCAGACCTATATATGTCCTGTGTAACTCAAGTTCACTTAAAGTCTCCCCCTCCAGCAACCTTGAAATACTCTCAAACCACAGTGCTAGTGTCGAAAAAGCAAAGTCCACTACACGGCGGTGTCGCTCTTATTGTCTTCTCCTTCTAGAACACTATTCCTCATTGCTCCTCTTCATCTGGGTCAGTTGGTGTGTCTCATCGACGTCGTTTTAATGATTTGGCATACTCCATGGCAGACTTAGGGGTTAGTGTAGATTCTGGCAGTTCTGTCTGTTCCAATTCGTAAGCGGGCCGGGTATAGCATGGCATATGGGATGTTCTCCGCCATTAACACCTTCTTGACAGGCAAGAATTCCCACCTCGCTGCCTAGCCCGATGTGGTGAAATCCGGGTAAAAAGCCAAATCATTCCCATAATAGTTTATAGAGCCTTTCTCTTGTGCAAGGTGCAGGACTGCGTCGCGATCCCTATAATTTAGCAGCCGTGCGATGATCGGCCTCGGCGGGGCGTCAGAAATCGGGCGCGCCGCCAGCGAACGATGTGCTCTCTCTACAATCATCATGGCCAACAGGTTCTCCGCCCCAAAAATCTCCTTGAGCATTTACTCCACATAGAGCTCCAGTTTACCTGTATTGGTCGACTCCGGCAGGCCCATGATCCTCAGGTTCTTACGCCTCAACCTAGCCTCCATTCTTGGCCTGGATGACAGCCAAGACCTTTTCCATGTTTAGGGCTTTGGTTGAGACACTTTGTAGGCTGTCTTCTGCGTCGGAGATGTGCTTTTCCGCTTTGCCCAGCCTGGCGCCCTGTTTGTCGAGCTTCGCTGACATATGATCCATGCGTAAATTTAAGGCGTCTATCTTCCCATCTATCGATTGCAGACTCTTCTGCATAGCCAAGAGTGTTGTTTCCAATGATGGGATTTCTTCAGTCGGAGCGTCTTGTTCGGAGTCCAAGGGCGGCGGCTGCTGCGACCTCCCTGGCTTCCGCATATCGAAAGTGAGGCGGGGTTGGTTCTTGTCCATCTTACCCATTGTGGCCGACCATCCAGCTGTGCCATCTGGTTTCACCAACTTCCACAATAGCAGCCCACCTGCTTCACTTCTACAGGTCTGATAAAATCAGGCTTTAGGGTCAGGGGATCTGATGAGCTTCTAACGTTCTTGTCCAGGCCTTCTGCGACACAAAGAACCCACACTGCAGTGATTTCAGCAGCAGACAACTGTGGCACAGCTGGGTCCAGATCAACAATTCACACTTAGCCTCCACCTTCGGGCGTTTGCTCCACAACGTAGCTAGCGAAAACAGATTGGGATTATGTGCTGAGACCCACTCTTCTTACAGTTCGGCGCTGGGAGTTGGAGCCCCTCCACCTGGCTCCCTTAATGCCGCCAGCAGTAGCCACAGACAGGTAGCTAGAGCCCCGCTGCACTTCTTCCGCAATGCCACCAGCAGCAGCCGCAGGCCACACCAGGTCCCGCCAATCACATATAGCTAGCAGCCCCCACCACTCCTCACTGTATTCAACAGGGTCCACTAAGGGAAGCCGGTGCAGTACAAGTCTTCGCCAAGCTGGGTGAGAGCAATGAACCACATGTGCCAATCAGTCCAGGGGGTGCCTTATATAGTTAACGTGTGAGCGCACTTTCCTTCTCCAGCCACACAGAAGCAGCCCAGCAGGCCTCTACTCCGACTTAGCAGGCCCCACTTCCCACGGCTTCAATCCAGGCAGCACCCAGCAGCGTAGCTCAGCTCTCACCGCTGGGCCTCCGCTTCATACCAACAGGCCCTGCGATATTTAGTGGGATCCCTCAGCTCCTTGGCGGCAGAGCAGCAGCATCACACCCCCGGTCGGGGCCCCAGGCCGCCCGCAGCGCACCGCAGCATCCGTGGTCCCGCGCAGCTTGCTCATCGTCAGTTTCGGTAGCACACAGTCTCCACAGCGCCACACAGTTCTGCGTGGACTCCCAGGGTGCCCAGGTCTCGGCGGCTCTATTTAAAATCCAGCACGGTGTTCTGTCGCATCCGGCAGCCACCATGTTTTCTCCGGCCTCACCGTATCTCCGGGCGGTTTTCTCATTGATTGCACCCTTCACCACACTTCAATGATGCTACGATACACCCCGGCCGCACCAGCAGCACCCTGTCGAGGTTTTTAGTGTTGGCTGGCACGCTTTAAGGCAGGATTTTGTACGGATAATACGTTCGGCCAGCAGAGCTGCACTAAGGAACAGCCATCTTGCCGCGCGCCCTCTAGCGCCCCCATGCACGTCAATTATAAGATGTATATAGGTAGTAGGAGACTTAGCTCGGTCAAAGGGACCATGCACAGATTGAATTGGAGTAGGGAGAGACAGAATCCTTGGGCCACTCCCTACTTAACATGGGAGAGGAAGGAGGTGAAGGCACCAAGTTGGATAGATTGGGATCTTTCTATAGGAAATGAAGAGACCCATTTAAGGGCGATGTCCTTGATACTGAATGAACTGAGATGGTTAAGGAGAATCTCATGGTCAATGGCATTGAATGCTGCAGCTAGATCCAGAAGAAACAATACTACTGAACCTTCCCTGTTTATCAGGGAGCGCAAGTCGTCAATAGCTGAGACATTAACTGGTCTGCAGCAGCAAGGTCAGAGATTTGCTTGGTTACAACTCAAAAGGTTGTGGAATTCTGTAAATGTTTGTAGTTGAGTAGTCACGATGATCCCTAGGATTTTGATACGTAGAAAACAAAGGGCCTGATTTATGAGGCTGCTTGCGCCATCAGAACGTCCCTTTTTGTGACGTTCCGTGGTGCAGGAGCCTGCTCCATATTTATGAGTGTTACAGCAAACAAATGATGGACGGAATGCTGACAATGCAAACATTCTCCCCCAGTCAAAAGATCTGGGTTAAATCCATCGTTCTTTTGCCCACTACGCCACCCCAGTTTGGACCCAGCCATATGCAAATCAGTCTTGACCCTGTGCCCCATGGGAACAGTCCAGACCGAACTGCCAGGCCAGGTCCTCCCTGGACCGGAAACAAGCATCCTGGGACCGGTTTCAGGGTATGTCACCCTTCTTCAGCCAGGCTAGCTTGAATCCAGTGGCACAGTGAGCAAGGGACCCACGTCTGGGCATACCCATCCCACTTAGGGCGAAAAGTGTTACAGCAAACAAATGATGGACGGAATGCTGACAATGCAAACATTCTCCCCCAGTCAAAAGATCTGGGTTAAATCCATCGTTCTTTTGCCCACTACGCCACCCCAGTTTGGACCCAGCCATATGCAAATCAGTCTTGACCCTGTGCCCCATGGGAACAGTCCAGACCGAACTGCCAGGCCAGGTCCTCCCTGGACCGGGAAACAAGCATCCTGGGACCGGTTTCAGGGTATGTCACCCTTCTTCAGCCAGGCTAGCTTGAATCCAGTGGCACAGTGAGCAAGGGACCCACGTTGTTTTTGCATTTGTCACCCCGAGTGGGACGGGTATGCCCAGACGTGGGTCCCGTGCTCTCCATGCCACTGGAGTCAAGCTATCCTGGCTGATGAGGGCTGAAAGCCCGAAACCGGTCCTAGGATGCTTGTTTCCAGTCCAGGGAGGACCTGGCCTGGCAGTTCGGGCTGGACTGTTCCCATTGGGCGCAGGGTCAAGACTGATTTGCATATGGCTGGGTCCAAACTGGAATGGCATGGGGAGCAAAAAAACGATGGATTTAGGCCCAGATCTCTGTACTGGGGTGAATGTATGACATTGTTCTGCATTCTGTCCATCAATTGTTGTTTTTGCATTTGTCACCCCGAGTGGGACGGGTATGCCCAGACGTGGGTCCCGTGCTCTCCATGCCACTGGAGTTAAGCTATCCTGGCTGATGAGGGCTGAAAGCCCGAAACCGGTCCTAGGATGCTTGTTTCCAGTCCAGGGAGGACCTGGCCTGGCAGTTCGGGCTGGACTGTTCCCATTGGGCGAAGGGGCAGGACTGATTTGCATATGGCTGGGTCCAAACTGGAATGGCATGGGGAGCAAAAAAACGATGGATTTAGGCCCAGATCTCTGTACTGGGGTGAATGTATGACATTGTTCTGCATTCTGTCCATCAATTGTTGTTTTTGCATTTGTCACCCCGAGTGGGACGGGTATGCCCAGACGTGGGTCCCGTGCTCTCCATGCCACTGGAGTCAAGCTATCCTGGCTGATGAGGACTGAAAGCCCGAAACCGGTCCTAGGATGCTTGTTTCCAGTCCAGGGAGGACCTGGCCTGGCAGTTCGGGCTGGACTGTTCCCAATGGGCGCAGGGTCAAGACTGATTTGCATATGGCTGGGTCCAAACTGGAATGGCATGGGGAGCAAAAAACGATGGATTTAGGCCCAGATCTCTGTACTGGGGTGAATGTATGACATTGTTCTGCATTCTGTCCATCAATTGTTGTTTTTGCATTTGTCACCCCGAGTGGGACGGGTATGCCCAGACGTGGGTCCCGTGCTCTCCATGCCACTGGAGTCAAGCTATCCTGGCTGATGAGGGCTGAAAGCCCGAAACCGGTCCTAGGATGCTTGTTTCCAGTCCAGGGAGGACCTGGCCTGGCAGTTCGGGCTGGACTGTTCCCATTGGGCGCAGGGTCAAGACTGATTTGCATATGGCTGGGTCCAAACTGGAATGGCATGGGGAGCAAAAAAACGATGGATTTAAGCCCAGATCTCTGTACTGGGGTGAATGTATGACATTGTTCTGCATTCTGTCCATCAATTGTTTTTGCATTTGTCACCCCGAGTGGGACGGGTATGCCCAGACGTGGGTCCCGTGCTCTCCATGCCACTGGAGTCAAGCTATCCTGGCTGATGAGGGCTGAAAGCCCGAAACCGGTCCTAGGATGCTTGTTTCCAGTCCAGGGAGGACCTGGCCTGGCAGTTCGGGCTGGACTGTTCCCATTGGGCGCAGGGTCAAGACTGATTTGCATATGGCTGGGTCCAAACTGGAATGGCATGGGGAGCAAAAAAACGATGGATTTAGGCCCAGATCTCTGTACTGGGGTGAATGTATGACATTGTTCTGCATTCTGTCCATCAATTGTTGTTTTTGTTTTTCCATATTTATGAGGCAGCACTGAGCCACTTTTTTTGGCTTAATGCTGCCTCGTAAATATTGTCCCCTTTAATGCTGTTTTCTGCGTTAAAGGGGCGTGCAATGGGTGTTGCTGGGGGCGTTCCCAGCAACATACATGGCGTTTTGACATTGCCCCAGATTTACAAGAAATCGTAAATCTGAGGCAGAGCCAAAAATCTACGCCTCCCCAGGGGAGGCGTAATTGAGGCACAACGAGGAGAAATATCTGTATTTCTCCTCGTTTTTCCTCGTTCTGCAGCACACATAGAAAATGGAATAAGCCTCTTGTGATTGTTTTTGTGCAGGAAGGTTTCTCTTCTTGCACAAAAACAATCATCCCCTCAACGCAGGCACCCTTGTACAATGGTGCAAAGGTGCCTGCGTTGGCGCACGGCAGCCCATTGTGCACCGGGGAAAAGGACAGGAATGTGGCATATCTCCAAGATACTGCACATTCCTGCCCTTTTCTTTTACCGTAGGGCAGGCTTACTTTGCCAAATTCCACTTTGTAAAACCCTTGCCCAGGCCTTTTCCCCCATCATATAACCAAAATCTTGCACACCCTCAATCAATTTATGCTCTTCTATACTACTGTTTCATAAAGCCCTAAAGCTCTACCTCTTTCGCCAGTTCTTATGGACTTGTGCCATGCTCTGTCTATGCCTTCCGTTCATATTAGTAAACGGTTTTGATTGTTTGATTTCGTGTTGCTTTTCTTTCTCGCTCATCCCGGCAGTCATTTATGATTTATGGTTTTCCAGCATTACACGTCTATTTATATCTATTTATTTGTCTTGTATCATCACTTCTCCAATTTCCCCTCCTTTGACTTAGTGGAACTCTATAAATTGAATAAATAAAGAAAAGCAGGCATAATAGCGGGAAATAAAAACACAGGGGCATATTAGCAAGACCGGCGATAATGGGCTTGCTAATATGCGTTATAGAATTCCAATAGAAGCCCAGGTTAGATGTCCTGCACATCTAACCTGGGCTTCTATTGGAATTCTATAACGCTTATTAGCAAGCCCATTATCGCCGTTTTAGCGGCAGTTTCCAGGCGCTAAAACGGCGATAATTTTATCGCTGGTCTTGCTAATATGCCCCACAGATTGATATTCTAACTACTAAAACTAGAGTCCTTTAACAGATTTAATATGAGGATTAACGGCCATGTAGGTTCAACAACGGTGTGATCAGTATACTAGAAGGAGATGAAGGGCAAAATACAGAGAGATTTCTGGGCACATGGTAAACTAGATGAATTGAGCAACATAAACAGGCCTCACACTTTGTAGTCAAAATGATCCACCAGTTACCAACAACCAGACAATTCATTAGAAAGAACATGAATTACAGAAAAAGGGATGAAAGGAAGGCAAAGAAGGATAAACGAATACAATATAAACCTGCAAGTTTTCCTGTTCCCAAATTGCAACATAAAATGTGCAAATAAGTTTCTAGGAGAATGTACAACATAGGCTTATGTAAATGGGTTTACAGTATATGTTAATGTCCAGTGCTAAACTGCTTTTGAGAGTGGATATAAATTCATACCTGCAAAACCCAGAGAAGTTCAAGCCTGGGCACTAAAAAAGAGAGACATAGACATGGGACAGAACCAAGGTCAAACAAAAACATGTCAAGACTGTTACCGACGTAAACATTATACAATGGGGAAAAAATAGAGAAGACAAAAACACATATTCAGTGTTTGAATGAAAGGTTGGAAAAGATGTCAATAGACAGTAATACTTGTAGCTTGATGACGACAAAGAAAGCTGTAGATCAACTTTGATAATCAGAAATATTTGGAAATCTATGTGGGCATTTGGAGTGTGATAATAGTTAATCCTATTAATTACTCCCTGGTCACTTGGTCGTTTGGTGTATCTTGTCAGTAAAAAGTGGGTGCCACAAGGTGTGGTGTGTGGTGTGTATATTACCTTTCAGCCACACTAAGCATTGCAAAGTAGATAAACGTGTACAGACTATAAAATTGGTCATGAAAGGGGGTGGTACAAAATAGTGCTATCCTGTGTTTGGACAAAGTTATGGAAGCCCAGACAGGAGCTTCCATTAAAGAACTGTAAATAATGCACATCGATATCACGATTTCTTATTCCTCTGGCATTACTCTGTGCACCTGCTGAGGTTAAACATCTCAGCCAGACGCCAACATCCCAGCTGAAGTTTGTCATCTTTTTGTAGCCAATGTTGCCTGCTACTCATTACGCTGCTTTTCACCAGTGTCGCAATGATGGGCGAACATGGAGGCATAGTGGTAAATGGATTTGATCCCACAATAGGAGTGAAGAGAAAGTCACCTCAACACCTGTAGCCTACAGCATCCACTCATGCCTCCAACCGTCTCTCCACGCAAAACACATTCAACTTCGATCCAGGTGCTCACAGCTACCATGCCATCCTATCACTCACTTGCACTAAGACACATGCCCCAATCAATTACCCATTCATGCCTAAACACTCCACAAACAATCAACAACAGAGTCAACGAAATAAAGAACACAAAGCTGAATTCATTTTTTTTATAATTCTTTTATTTTTCAAGTCAGAAATGTTCACTACAGACAGTTCATAGAAGTAAATTCATATGCAGAATATTCCATACTATATGTGTAGCATAATATGGTCTGGAGCGTGGAGATCGCAAAAGCTACCAAATTAATAACAGCAATTAACCATCATCTAAAGAAAAACACAGTCAGTAACATCCTTCAACATGAAAGTTAAAAAAAAGGAAAGCAAAATACTTTTTTTCCCCTTCCCTTCCTTTTTTCTTTTTTTTCCTTTAATTGATTATAAATCCCAGTTAAAACCTGCTCAGATGTTATCACATTTCCTCAAAGAAGAGGTACCTCTACCTTTAGCCAAGGCCATCTCAGACTCATAGACATGTCTCAGAGGGCCCACCATTCAACTGCCTTAACAAAGCTGAATTCAAATGGGAAAAATATAAGAAAATAAAACAACTGAAAAAATTGACAAAGGGTTCAACAGCTTAAACAACGAAAACTCGCCCACTGAAAAGAAATGATGATTCAATAAAACTGATAAAGTTGAAAAATGCTATTAAAGCCCTCACTCATGTGCCTAATTAAAAATTAAATCACCTCAGCTAATCATAATCAGTTATCATCTATCCGCACAATATTTTACCTCTTGGTAGAATTCATCAATGTTATTCACCTCACCATACTGATAATCCTTACTTCTATCAGGATAAATGATACACTCTCATAGGCTAGTTCTGTTCTTAGTCAAATCCTCTTCTCCATTTACACCACCTCCCCTGAAGACATTATCTCTTTTAATATCACCCATTTACATACAATAATTAACTTGCCTTCACTTGTTGAATTTTCACCTCGCACGTACAATCTTGCATTTCTGCCTGCATTACAACCATCTATGAGCAAATTTCTTAACTGTCTCCCATGGGGTACTTCTTATAACAGCTTTCCCTGCTCCAAGCAACTTACCTCATCATAAATTTGTCCTTCTTTCCCAGAAACGTGAGCATTCTTTTTTCACTCCAGTACATAGTTGCAGTCATTCAGGGCTAGAAAGACAACTACTGCAAAGTTTCAGATCCTTGCTATCAGGAAAATCCATACAAATCTTACATTCCGCACAACCAAAGCCCTTATCAATGCTATTCTCATGACAAAATAAGAATATTACGGGAGCCTATATTACTTTTTTGAATAAAGTGATCAAGCATATCACTTGAACAGTCTTTAACCTCTTCAGTTAAACATCAAGTTTCTCCTTTTATCACCTTCTGGCTCGAAACTATCCAAAAACACACTTCAAAGTAGCATTCAAACTATTCTTTGGAAACTATCCAACATACAAATCCCAAACCCTCAGAAGTTTACTCAAAATCTATATCTTAAAAACGAAAATCTTTTTGCAACCTGCACACACCTCAATGCCTCACATCTAGAATTAGAACTTTCACTTTTCTGCACCCTTTCCAATGGACCTCACATTCAGAGGACTTAACCAATAGATTGTAATCTTGAAGATTGTTCATTATCTCCTCCAATTTGACAGATGCTAAACTTCTCAGCATCGCACTACATTCAATGGAAAATTGCTCAATGCATGCTATGTTATTTATATGCACCCTATTAAATCTATGTACCTTCCAAATGACACAACTCATTACGCAAGGCTCACAATAGTAAGACAACATAGTGCAGACCCGAAGAACATATGAAACGCCTGAACTACACCCGAGATTAGATGGAAGCGAATGGGAAAGGAGTAGGAAGAGTTACCATAAGAATGCATCTTCGGTTGTATTGGCGGCAATGAGTACTGAATATGATGTTGAACCTGTCATGTACGAGGTGTACCTACTGAAGTTTCGGTTGTTTGTAAACTTTATAGAAAATGACAATAAAAATAATTAAAAAACAAAAAATCTATGTACCTTCTTGTTCTATTTAAACACAATTTCCATCATAACAACACACACCAGACTAAGGGGATTATTACGGGTTTGGTGGTCCGATGGACTGCAAAACCTGTATTGACGGTATGGCTACCGCCGCACTGGCAGTCCAACTGTTGTATTATGAGTTTGGCAGTCAGACAGCCATAGGAGCACTGCTACTGCCAAGCATATTACGAGTTCCCTCACTGCTACAGTTTTCATGGTGGTAAGCCTCTCCATGAAAAGTGTGGCTGTGAGGAAACTAAGGGGGCCATACAGGGCCCCCTGTTGCCTCTGGTGAGTGCATGCAGGGGGGCACTTAGTGTGCCCCCCTTTCTGTATGCACCCCCTGTTCCTGCACGGCATGGACTTCATAGTCCATGCCGTGCAGGAACGTGCTTTGGTGGTCCCATGACGGAGGCTTTCTAAGGCTCACATAGGAGCCTTTGAAAGATACCGCCAAAGCAGGACCGCCCGCCAGGATTAAAGTTGTAATCCGGCAGGAGGTCTGACTACAGGTTTGTGTCTCACAATTGACTTAGGCAAGTTATTAAGAGGTGTGAAAAGCTGTGTAAACCTTCAGTCACAAGTGTAAGCATCATTAGTTCATTTTAGCTTACTCATAAATTCAATATTCAATATCTTAAAAGGACCAAAACTAAAATATGAAAATAAAATCTGATTGCAGATTTAATCTTTTCAGGCACAGTACACTTATGACTTGAATTTTATATTACATGCTGTCACTTTACCTCAGATCTGTAAAACGAAATTGTTTATATTCATCAATTCTCTGCTCCATGAGATTGATTTGTGAATTTGTTGGGATAAATATCTTTCACCGTAAAAAACGTACCTGCATTTTCATTGCAAGTGGCTTGGTATTAAGATGCATTATTATCTACTGTCAGCTGCAATGAGAGAACAAAAAGCACACAATTCTTTTCAGAGTAGATAGGGCTGTGCCAGTGCAGCTGACCTCAGTCCTTTACAGAAGTCATAATTCAAAGGGCCCAAAATAAAACAAGCATGGCTTTAATGTGACAACACTTGCAAACACAGGCATGCAGAAATCTGTTTCCATGCAATAGAATATTAAAGCCAGACCTATTGGCTTTGTCAGTGCTTGGTATCAGGTAGTGGTGGTGTGGCATTGATAGTGCTGGTATTGGGATCAGGGGTGGTATTGTTGAGGGGGTTTTAGTGGCCGTGCTAAGGTATGGTACTGGTTGTGGTGTTGGTACCGGTATTGTTGATATTGGCAATGATATAGAGATGTTGGTATTGTTATAGTGGTATTGCGGTGATGGTATTGTTCAGTT
Source organism: Calotriton arnoldi (assembly GCA_963921515.1). Lineage (NCBI taxonomy): Eukaryota > Metazoa > Chordata > Amphibia > Caudata > Salamandridae > Calotriton > Calotriton arnoldi. The sequence continues at coordinate 1,017,139 of CAWUFW010000327.1, forward strand.
AGAGGTATTGGTAGGATCGTGGTGGTAGTAGTTTTGGTGTTTTTATTATATTGGTGTGGTATTGGTAGTGTGGTACTACTGGTGTGGTATTGGTGCTGATGTGGCACTGGCAGAATTGGTAGTGGTGTGTTATTGGTTGTGGTATTGCTGGTGGTAGTATTGGTGGTGGCCTCAGGGGTGCTATTATTATTGTTATTGGTAGTGGAATTAGTTGTATTAGAGGTGGTAATGTTCATGGGTTGGTAATGCTAGGAGTTGTGTTGTAAATGTGTGAATATCATATTGGTGGTAGTGTGATATTGGTTGTGGTTGGTTTTACTGGTGATGGTGATATTAGTGGTGCTGATGGTAGTACCGGGGTGGTCTTAATGGTACTGGTGGTTGTTTTGTTATTGGTGGTGGTAGTATTGATTGTTGTGGTGTTTGTAAGAGTGGTGGTATTGGTGTGGTAGTGATACTGCATGTTGAGATTGAGGATTGAATGTTACAAAAAGTGTGCTGCCTGAGTGTACTGTTTAGATGTAAGATAGCCCCTCTAGGGTTGCAATGCAAGCACTCCATAAGAGGTGTGATAAGAGGTATGATACAAGCAGTCATACTGGTAGAAAATATTATCGACAACAGATATGTTCTCTACACATCAATGTACCAAACTTCGAAGAGACACAGTTCCTCCAAACAAAAGCGATCTACATCAGGGAATTTTGCGGTTAATTTATGATGTCAGGGGATAATGGTTCTATGGCAAGACAAAGGCAGATCATTTGCAGGGTTTCTTAGTAAACTCCAAACTTTACAGAATGCAGTGGCTCGTCTGCTCCTGGGAATCTCCAAATATAAATCTGTCTCTTCGGCCCTATTTCACCTCCACTGGCTCCCTATGAAATGATCCATAGATGTTAAGGCTCTCTGCATTACTTTTAAAGCATTACACAATATTGGACTGGAATTTCTGACCCGGCGCTTTCAGTGCTATATTCCATCGTGACCTCTCGGGTTGGGCGCAAATTTCAATTAAGGCCCGATTACGATGTCGGACGTACCACCACCGACGGTCTGCCGGTGGCGGTCCATCCGACATTTGGTGCTGCGGCCTGACCGCCGTATTATAATGCGGGCAGTCAGAGGCAGTGGGCAGAGGGACCATCTGACGCTGAGCCTGTTGGACTGTCGGTTGGAGCCTAATACCCTACAATGAGGGCGGTGCCTGCACAGGCACCGCCGTAGTAATGACGATGTCCTTTCCGACAGCCTTTTTCATGGCAGCCGACTGCCATAGAAAGGCTGTCGGAAAGGGACTTTGGGGGCCCCTAGCATTGCCGCCATCCCATCTGGTCCTCCGCTATGGGGCCCCGGGGGCACCCATGGTGCCCCCCGAAACATACATGCCCCGTGTGCCAGGCACCGTGCTGTGCCTAGCACACAGTGCAGGGATGTTTCCAACCATGCCTTTTTGCACTGAGGCTTGTGATGCGGCCCTTTTCTGGGCTGCAGCACAGGCCTCATTGCAAAAAGGCATGTGTCCGACGACCTACACATCGGTCGGATCGTAATTTGGATGTCAGGACCACCACCTACTTGTCGGGCGGTCCTGTGGAACTCCCTGCCTCTTGAAATCAAAAAGGAATCTGATCTTCTGGCCCTCAGAAAAGCCTTAAAAACGTGGCTTTTTAAACAGTAGCTACTGTTTCATGCTCTCTTCTCCACTTAATGGGATGTTTCTTCCTTTCCTGAGCATAGAGCCTAGACACCTATGGGTAGTAAAGCACTTTTTTTATTTTATTTTCATTTCATTTCAAGCAAAGAAGAGACGTGCAATAAGGAGGCATTCCAAAGGTAAAGAAAAGTTTATATTTCAGAAACAGCCTGTGTTTGTCTTCTTTTCCTACTGTCAGAGAGATGAGTCTAGACTGAGCATTCATTAATTTCTTTTCTCGAACATTACATCTTCTTCCTTATTTATATTGTACATTTACTCCTTTCCTTTATTATTATTTCCTGCTCTGCTGGACGGAATTACATTTTATTCTACTCTCTTTTTAGCAAACTTTGTATATAATAATTGACCATGTTGGATGAGGTTGTAGCTAAGTACAATAGGTTTTGCACAAAGGGTTTGGTAGCCCTCCAGCTCTCATCTCAACTGGTAATTGTAATGGACAAAGTAGTCCCTATGAAACTAGAGACAAAAAAGTAAATATTCCTCCCAGAGGTATACTTAAGCCCTGAACGAAGATAGGAGGAAACTTAGATCAATGGAACGAAGATGGTGCCAAGACTCCTCCCTTGTCAATCTGGATAAGCTGCGTATAAAAAGGAAAAGATATAAGAATACCATCTTTGAGGCCAGGCTTCCTTCTTCAGATCTCAATTGAATCAGGCCAGAAATTTTCCCTGAAAACTGTGTGACAATTAAAAGCAGCACACTAATCCACCCACCTAAGCTAGATTCTGACAGCTCCAAAGAAAAAATATCTGGATAGTTAGGGGATTATTTTCAGTCTGGCGGTCCACAGGCTGCCAGACTCATGGTGACGGTCTCCCGACCACCCTATTACAACTAGAGCGGACGGGCCGCCCTGGGACCACCACATCCGCTGCAACCGATGTCCCCTGGCAGTTGCACAGCGGTCCTGAGGCTGCAATATGCTTGGCGGGGCCACTGCATCCTGCCAATCATATTACGAGTTTCCTCACCACCACACCAGTACCCGAATGGCATGGACTGGAGCAGTCCATGCCATGCAGGTACTGCCTTTGACATTCCTATTATTGTGCTTATCCAGCGGGGCGAGGCTGCAAGCTGTAGCCGAACAGGGCTCCATCAGGCGGAATACCTTCTCCGCTACATCTCGCTGAAATGGATTTGCTGCTGTGGAAAAGCTCTGAGTGGGAGCAACCTGAATCTTTGACTGAGAGGCAATGCAGCTTCTTCGGATTGACCTGGGAGGTTGGTCCCAGTCTTCTGTCAGTTTTCCAGCCAAAAATCCTTGAAAACGTTTCTAAGTCCCAGCTTTTAGGGTTAGGCAGGAGGAGTACACTTTGACACTTATCTAGGGGCCCCAGGACCTTAGGGACACCCCTTAGCATTCCGGACTCACTCCATGAGAAGCAACCAGCAGGGTCCAGGGCAGATCCAGTTGGAGCTGGTCAGTTGGGCTCTTCAGAAAAGTGGACTTCTTGCAGTTTTTGTTTTCCTGAATCTTTACAGGAGGTCAGCCAACCATCCCTTAGAGTCCACTTCTTGGTCTTAGGTTCAAGTGGGAGCAGATCTAGCCCTTAGGGTTATTCTCACAGGTCACAACAGCAGGTACAGTCTTTCTTCTGCCTTCCACAGGTACAGCAGTGTTCTGAGAAGGCTACTTGGTGCTAAATTTATGCCCAGTGCCAGCCTACGGTTGGGGGAAACTCCTGACCACTCCCTAATGAATGGGGTGAATGCTCCCAGGGTTGACCCTGAACAGTTTTGCATCACTTCCTGTGTGTTTTACTGTAAACTATCCCACAGTGCCCCTCTCTACCTAAAACCAACATGGCAGATTCTTTCTTTCCTGGTGTCCACCTAGAGGTATGGCTATGATCATGAGCAAACCCTTGCTTGTGGTCGCTCCAATCCAATTCTGGAGGCAGCTCCTCTCCCACAGGGAGTGGTGCCTGGCTGGCTAGCAGGACAATAGAGGGGGCAAGCCCAGATGTGAGCTGCATCTGCCTTTGACATGGTAGGTATCCTTTGAAGCAGAACCCAGATGGCCATTTTGTCAGGCGAAGGTCAACCCTGTTCTCTTTGTCTCAGCTCTGGGAGCCACTTCACACCAAATGAAGGAGCAATTTGGCTCCTGAGTGACACTAAATACTGGCAGAAAGGCATATTTGGTCAGGCAAGAAAATGGCCATTTTCTGTAAGTGTAATATTCAAAATAGTAATACAAAATCCGACAAGGCCATTAAGTTGGATTTTAAATTACCATTAAAATGGCTCCTTGAATCAGTTTTATAGCTACTTACAAACTGAAATTAAGCAGTATAAGGTGTTATATTGTAATCCAAATGTTTCTTGTAGGAGAGCCAGCCTTGGCACAGTGAAAAATGACTTTGGAGGGTTTTCACTACCAGGACATGTAAGGCATAAAATATACATGCCCTACTTTTTAAATGCTATGCACCATGCCCTATGGTCACTCAGGGCCTACCTCAGAGGTGACGTTTAAGTAATAAAAAAGAAGGTTTAGGCCTTGCAAGAGAATTATTTTGCCAGGTCGAATTGGCAGTTTTAACATTGCATTTCCAGGCTGCAGGGGCAGGCCTGGAGACGTAATTTACAATGTCACCATATTGGTGGCATAATATGTGTTCAGCCCACTAGAGGCATTTAATTTGTAGGCCCTCTGTACTCTTTTGTACCATAAACCTTGGACTTGTAGGTACGTTAAATATGACGATCAGGAGTTTAGCCAATTTAGACATGCTGTAGGGATCAGACCCCATACACCGGCCACTGGACAGCTGTGTCCCAGTGTGCAAAGTCAAAAAACAGCATCCAAATCTAGCAAAGAAATGGCGTTGACCATTCAAAAAGGGACATTTCCCATAACAATTGAATCAGTGGTCTATCCACCTCTCACCGTAACCCCATAGTGGTCAAGATAAATATCAGAGAAATTACTAAAAATCAGCTCATTAAGATAATAGCAAAAATTAAATAGGCATCACACTTCCTTGATTCAACACATGTGCTCATACTAAAACAAATCAACATGCACAGCGCCCCATACTGGACACATCTGATCAAAGCTTTACTGGCTCAAGGTGACATACTCTACTATGTGAAAACAGGACAGGTAGCCCCACTCTTGAACAAACAGCAGCAGACCCTAAAGATCTGAATAATTTTTACTCTATAACTAATATGCTGTTCCTAGGAAAGACCCTGGAAAGTCACAATGCTATACAGCTCAAACAATTCATTGACAACCAAAGCCTGCTTGACAATGTGGTCTTAGAACTGGTTGTAGCAGCAAAACAGCTGTTTCTCCAAATCATTGATGACACTCCATGCGCTCTGGGCAGTGGAGACTTGTGTCTGTATAGTCATCATTCTTGACTTGTATGCAGCATTTGATACAGACAATCACAAACTCCTAATCAACACTCTTTGAGGTAGAATTGGGATAAATGGCACACTGCTGAGGTTGTTATTCTTGTGCCTAGAAATAGATTCCAACAAATGAAGTTGAGCTCTACCCATCAGGCCCATCATCTGTAAACCATGATGTTTCCCTGGGTTTTATTCTATCTCCAACTTTTCTGAACCTGGAACCTGTGACCACATATCTTAAATAGTCGAATATCTCATATCATCTCTATCCAGACAAATATCAATTAATCATCAATCAAACAGTACTTGTAAAGTGCGGCTAATCACCCGACAGAGTATCCAGGTGCTTGCAGGTCCCGAAGGCTCATTCTAACAGCCAGGTATTGAGTGCCCTTCAGTATTCCAGAAGTAAGGTGGTGGTCTGGAGTTGCGTGGGGAGGCTGCACAAAAAAACGGGGACAATGCAAGGAGAAGGCACACAAAAAACCGGCCCGTGAAGCAGAGAAAACAAAGGAAAAGCAAGGAGAAGGCACTCAAAAAACAGGGGGAACAGCAGGGAGAAAGCAGTGAGAATGAGGGAAAAGCAAGGGAAAGGCACACAAATAAACAGGGGTGTGAGCGAGGGAAAAGCAAGGAGAAGGCACACAGGAAAATGGGGGGAAAGTAGGAGAAAGCAGAAGGCATTCAAAAAAAAGGCGGGAAAATTAAGGAGAAGACAGGAGCAATAGCGATGCAGCAGCACTGGGAGAGCTGGACCTGGGAACTGCTCAATCGGGTCGTGCTGCGGCCACCATTAATTAGGTCCTGGGAGGAGGGAGGGGCACTGGGAGGTGGTGGGTGGGGCTCGGCAGGAGGTGGGAAATAATAGGCAACACGCAGGAGTGGCAATGGGGAAAAAGAAAGGAGAAATCAGTGAAAACGAGGGGAAGGCGAGGAGAAGGCACACAAAAAATAGGGGGAAAAGCAGGAGAAAGCAGTGAAAACGAGGGAAAAGCAAGGAGAAGGCACACAAAAAATAGAGGGAAAAGCAGGAGAAAGCAATGAGAACGAGGGAAAAGCATGGAGAAGGCATACAAAAACTGGAGGGAAAAGCAGGAGAAAGCAGTGAGAATGAGGGAAAAGCAAGGAGAAGGCACACAAAAACTGGGGGGAAAAGCAAGGAGAAAGCAGTGAAAACAAGGGAAAAGCAATGAGAAGGCACTCAAAAAACGGGGGGAAAGCAAGGAGAAAGCAGTGAAAGTGGGGGGAAAACAAGGAGAAAGTACTCAAAAAACGGGAAAAAGCAAGGATAAGACAGGAGCAAGAGCGATGCAGCAGCATGGGGAGAGTTGGGCCTGGGACAGGGACCGTTGTACCAAAGAGTTTCTTCTCCAGAGGGCAGACTTCTTCTCAGTCAGTCACTAAAAGACATCCAAACTGGAATGTCTTTCCATCCATGGAAGTTAATCCCTTTGAAGATTAAATTACTTCTCATCTCCTCTCCACAGAACATGATCCTGGTCCAATCTTCGTTGAAATCTATAAATTATTGAATGAATCAAATTGCTCAGTACCACACTTAACAAAAATCGAAACCTACAAGCACACATAAACACCATAACAGACCACAGGATAGACATAGTCTTCTCAGAAGAACCAAACCATTTATTCCTGACCCACATTTTAAACCGGAGGCACAATCTTTGGTTATTACAAGACACAACTTGGGTGACTCGGTATTCTCAGGAATCACCAAAGAACACCCAGCCTAGATGAAAACAATCCTCCTCCTAGGAGTGAGGAGCATCTCAGGTGTGAAGTGCGTCTATTACATTCCTCAATTAGTCAAGTTGTCATCCAATGAAAGGATGAATCGTTTAAATTGGCCTGCCCGACTCAAAAAGTATTGCATTGTGGCAGACTAGAACAACTACTCCTAAAATTGCTTTATGAATTGCAAAACATCGTAAACTTACACAAAAGTGTAAGTTTTCATTTGTGAATGAGGCCCTGTGTTCCTAGTACTGCCCAGCCTACAGAAAGATTATGCAATCTCTCAATCATTCTCAGACAGGGAATCCAGTATCAGGAATTCAGTTCCACTAGTGAAACGAACACATCATTCTTTCAAAGCATTTAAGAAGGAACTAAAACACCTTTGAAGCAGACATGCCTCGATAGTTAACTCCCTACACCAATTTTCTATTCTCTATACAGAGAATTTTAATTGTCCTCTCGTTTATTTGATTAAAGTGTGAGCTGGTGTCATTTGGATGCACGTTCTTCCTATTTTGCACTTTTATGTGTATTGTCAAGTTGCCCTTGTAAACCCTCTCGGGACTAGTGAGTGCTCTTTTAAACTGCAAATCAATAACTAAACAAATACCTATTGTCACTGTCTTTTTCTTCTTGATCGGCTTTGTCAGCTTTTAAAAAATATAGATTTTGTCTCAATATTTTGATAATAATATCCACAAGGTCCACTTCCATATGTACTGGTAAAAGTTAAAACAAAAAATTCCTGTTGCAAAAATCCTCTATCAGTAAAAATAAAATAAAAAGTGAAAGAGACTGTCAGATACAAACATCTAGTTTCGGTCAATCACACAAACAAACATGCTGGATACTGCCCAAAAAAGTACATACAAACAATCATTCTTAATAAAAATCCATCAGGAGGAAACCTGCTCCCAAAGTTTTAAGTTATAAAGTGCAAGGGGAATGGGCGCCAAACCCTATAAACAGGTAATTAGAAAAAAGATGAAATTCAGAAAACACGGGCTCCAGAAAATAGGGGCTACGAAAAAAATCTACATTCTCAGCCCCAGGCTGTCGCTTTAGTACCTGCCCGTGTGCTTAAAAGTAAGCAGCACCAGTTTTGCTCAATAAATAGCTTGATTTTAGCCTCCAGCAGCTAGCTGGAATTTGCAACCAGGCTGGTCCTACTGTAGATTTAGAGTGAAATCCCATGCCTCTTTGACCTGTGACCTATACCCACTAAGGAACCAAAGATGGGGACAGGGAGAGAGAGGTGAAGCAAGAGTGCAACCCGAATTTTAATTTTGCAAGGATGTATTTGGAGCAGTCATGGTCACTTGGTGACCACCTAGGCTTTCCTCTCCTTTATTAATTAGATTTTACTTTTGGTCTTGGTCGGTGCATCTGTACAACACCTCAGATGATATTTTTTTCTGCGACTATCTGTGCTAAAAACTGAAATGCGTACAATATATATGTCTAGGCTTGAATCTGGCCTATATGGCATGTTATAATTATGAGCAATGGAACAAATGTTTGCACCGTTTTTGTGCACCGAAGTGTTGGTTAAGGGCACCAAGGAAGAAAATGGTGATATTAAATTCCACACCCCGAGTCGCAGAATCTGTATTTGTGGAATTATAGGATCGCACATTGCACTTAAAACAGCGGAATATGTGCAAGTATGGAAGAGTTATCACTGTTGTACATTTAGGCACATTGATGAGAAAGAGGGCTTTTTGGTTAGGGTAGAGCCTTGATGTGATCCTTTTTCTGGGGCAGTAACAAACCCTGCATCTCCTATAAGCTACTGATGCTCCCTAGAGATAAAGGTGGGCTGGAATGCCCAAACCCTATTGAATACCATTGGATGGCACATTTACAGTATATGCTAGAGTGGGTCGTAAGAGAGAGAAAAACATTGGCTACATATGGATTGTGTAGTAGCATGTAGACCCCTATTGGATCTTGCATGGCTCCCATGATACCCGAGGCCAAAAAGTGCTCACATTACAACACCAACTAAAACAGTTCTCAGATAGGGGACCCAAATCACAGTTAAAAAAAGGCTTATCCCATTTCTCTTCCCAAACAGACTCCTAGTAGGCAATCCTGACTACATGCTGGCACTAGACCCAAAGGTCTTTTACCGAATGAACCTGGGGAGACTGCAGAACCATAAGAGACCTCTTTCAAGGGACAACTAACAAATCCTTTGACCATGTAGAAAGGAATTTGAATCTCTTCAAAATCCTAACTCCAATCCTGTCGGTTAGGACACTGGGCTTACATCTACTAAATGGAGTTGCGGCTACCCCACCACTCACACACTTTGAAAAATTAGACTGTGCATTTGAAGGCATGAAGAAATTATTCTCACAAACCTATAAAGCCATACAGGACTTCAAACTGACCATCTTACACCCATTTCAAACCTAATGGGAAGGAGACCTGAAAAGGGAATTACAGAGTACAATCTGGGAACAACTATGGCGAGACATCCCCAAAACACTTGGAAGCACCCCTCAAAGGGAATCTGCACACAAAGTAACGTACCAGTGGTACATGACCCCTGTGAGACTGAATTGAATATACCCCTCCACAATAGCCCAACGTCGGTAATGCGATCAACAGCTGGGCACCTTTCGACACATATTGTGGTCCTGCACAATCGTACAGACATTCTGGAAGGAAATATCAGGCCTCATCAGGGGGACAATAGGTTGCCAGATACCCACTGACCCTGGAACTCTGAATCTGGGAATGAAGCCGGTCAACTTAGACAGATAGTGCTCAACTACTCATATGGCTAAACAGCTTATTGCCTCATTCAGGAAGAAAAGAGCGCACTAGCCAATAATAGTCTGAAACCAGCTTCAAACATAGGAGAAAAAACACATCAATAGATTTCCTAATTTTCCAGCCACGTCTTCATCATATCCCAAATTTCAGTGGACACACTTCCAGCAACTGTACTAAACCCCATAGCACATAAACTGATGTTAAGAATGTTTCAATAAACATACCAGAGCACAACTTCTCAAACCTTTTAAGATTTATAAGAAGAAACCAAGATTGCTTATTCTTAACCAAAAGGGATTAGCAAATGCAAAATATAATGTACATCACATTTTAAGTGTTTATTTTTCTAAATATTAGCTTAAAGGCTTTTGCAGTTCTCCACACGCTAGGGTTGTCTTTGTTTACGATTCTCTGCCCTGTGTGTAGTTTTTGTCTGTACTCTTTGCTTCATAAAACTTAACAAAGTGCTCTAGTTCTTTCATGGGGAGTAACTTTAGCATTCCCTGGTATGTGTTCAAGTTTGCAATCCAGGGTAATGCTTTACTGGAGCCTAAACCTAGATCTGTGTCCAATCAGAGCACCACGCAATGTGGCATTGATTATCTGGTACAAGGCGTGGCTGGGGCTGTCGATGATAACCACGAGGAGGCTGCAGTGGCCAATCATAATCTGGTGTGCTGGGAGCACACTGGAGATGGTGCTCAGCTCTTGCATTGCTGTGATAGGTACAGTATAGGACTAACTCTGCATATTCGTCTTCCTCTCAGCCTGTAAAGGGTCTCTTTTTTTATCTGAAAAGTCTACTGTTTCTCAACCTGGAGGAAATTTCGCTCTACTTGTAGATTTTGATGATTTTGCTCTCTTCCAGCCTGGAAGATTTCTCTCACTAACATGGGTGGATCCAGTGAATATTAGTACCCTGGTTTAAATATTAATCCTCACACAATTTCAGTCCAGTTCACTGAGCATCCATAGGGGGGAGGCACATATTTAGCAATGAGGTTTGTTAAATTATAAGGATATGGTAGTGCCCTGCTCCCTCTGCACACAGTCTCATGAGCTGGTGTTTGATATGGAGTTTAAAGGAAACATCAAAATCGGCTGTGTTTGTTGGGAGGGCAGAAATAGCTGTACATGAGCTACGGAGTATGAAAATGTAATCATTCAGATCGTTGGAACAGTGGCAAAGGCATGGCACCAAGAAAACACAAGAGCGGTGCATGGGTAGGTAGGGAACTCCTCTAATTTGCATAAGATGTTTTAGGAGAATAAGCCCTATCAAGGCCTCTCTTTGCCCTATGTCCTAGAGCCACCTTACCAGAGTTACTGCATTGCCTCAGTGTGCTAATGCCTTTACTTCTACCTAATCTCTGGGCAGGAAACAGGAGTACCTCACTGAAAATGAAGCAAAAACTTGATTCAGCCTTTTTACGCACATAAACCTTTCAATACTTGAGCACCAGTTCATGTATCAGTAATTGATGGCCATTTCTTTTTGTGGAACTCTTCTAGCCATTAACGCTTCACTTTTTCTGTTTCTTCACTTTGAAGGGCATGGCAATGCCCTACTTGTGATAACGCCGATTCTTATCTAATTATCTATAAGAACCTTCTGGTCGCCAAGATCTTTTTACCTGTTGAATAGTGTAAAGGAGAGAATCTCATCAAGTTAGACATCAGCATTCATTTTTATCTGAAAGGACCACTGACTCCGAATTCAAGTTTGAGAATTTATTATCGCCAAAAATAACTGAACGTGCAAGCACCTCAACACGAGGTTAAAGAAATAGATGGGCACTAATACAAATAATAATCTACGCAAGAATCTCATCCGACTCAGGATAAGAAGAATAGAAAGTTCTAGGAGGACCAACCAGACTATGATTGCTCCTATTTCTAAGTTGCTCTTCATTGGCCTAAACAAGCTTAAAATCAATTGCTGTCCCTACACTAACGCTAAGTGGCATCCCTGCATAACGATTTTCCCAGGCAAGAAAGAATAAAAGGTGTCAGCTGTGAAGACTTCCTAAGAAGTGCAATCACATAATACCTAAGCTCAGCTCTGTCCTTCTCTCAGGTCTCCCCTACCTCTTCTCTGGCCTCCTCCCTCAGGGCACTATCCCTAATACAAAACCACAATACAATTGTACACGCCTTTGGCACGCCTCCTTGGCCAGGTCTTCTTTCTTGTGCTTTTCCATCGAAACGGTTACTTCATCCTGGACGGTTGCGATGACCTTGAGTCCCAGGCACCTTCTCCGCCGAAAGTATCATCCCTACATTCCTTTTCACTCCCCGTACCATGCCTCCCCTCTCTCTAGCTTTCGAAAACAAAGAGTTAGTCTTGCTAACGAGACATGTGTCCTTGCACCTGCAACAAAAGATACTTTCAACAGAAACCTTCTACTGTGCAAATTAAATCTACCGTTTGTACCCTGAGAGCCTTACCAAGAGAATCTTTTCACTGCCCACAAAATAAGCTAACATAAGAATAAACCAGGCCTTCCCTAAGCATATATGTAGTCAGGCCTTTACATATAATTTTTAAACACACATCTTACTTTCCCCTATAAGCATTTTCATTACACTTCATATGCAAACAATGAATTACATGTGCAACTTTAATATGGTGCACGTTTAAACTACTGCAATTACATTACATCCACGAACTAATTTCTCTATGCATTATGTTCACACAATTCAATAAGCATTACATTACATCAATATCCTAACACCATTATGCTACTGGGTTCACTTTGTCTCAGCGAACTATTCATTCTTTACTAAACATACATGAATATGAAACTGAATATACGAATATATGTCTGAATACATGTGGGTGCGGCCTATCAGTGATTATGATGCACCCCTACAATTCACAAGAACATTTCGCTCTATCAGTTCCCCCCTTTGATGACTCCTGTCATCACATCTCATTCTACTCCCTCGGAGAAGGAACCGATCTAAACCGAACTTGTTCCCATCTTCCCTGATCTGAAATTCTCCATGCTCTTGAGCCTTTGATACTGATTGTCCTGCAATCTTGCCAATCTCATGTCATTTTCCCTCAAAGCTCTCTTAACTCTGCCTGCTCGATACCACTTGTAGGCCTTGATCATAATCCACAAGCCAGCCACACAAACCACCAAAATAAGGAGTGGTCTCAGGAAGTACCCAAGGAATCCCTTTCCTAGGTTCGCAACCCAACCTCCCACTTGACCAAAACCCTTTCCGACCTTTTCCCAGGCCCCTTCTTCGGTCAAATCCGCTATCTTTGTGTGGATCATAGTGATGTTACTTATATATTTCTCCAGATCCTTGCTACGGTCTGGTATATAAGTGCAGCACTCTTGAACCTTCAGCATTTTACAGACTCCGCCCTCTTTTGCCAATAGGACATCTAACGCAAGGCGATTCTGCAAAACCATACCCCTTATCGACAACATCTCTCCTTCCACCAACACCAACGACTTTGCTGTGTTCATCGAAAATTCATCCACCACAGTCGCTAACCTCCGGATCTTCACATCATTCAAGACTACTCCTAGACTAGGTATCATAGCTCCAAAGATATCCCCCACAACGATTCCTGCACTTGCAGCTCTTCTCGTTCTTGAATGCTCCCCACCCTCTAGAAGATTTAAATCCTCTGTATGGTAAATCTTTGGAAATATTATTGACAAATAACATATTCCATACCAATTTGCAGGCAACCTCACATAAGCATTCTTCCCACATACGTAATACACCGTAGGTATCACTTGTACAGGACCTTGGAGAAAATCTTTTGCCACATCTGCCATGGTGAAAACGTGATCACAAGTACTTTGTCCCACTGGAACCTTTTCGTAGTAAGTCTGATAACGCCTTATACACAACTTACCCCTCTGCTCCTTATCTAACGCTATAGGACCATAGCTTCCCTGGTCTTATGCAACCGTTCTTCCTCTGTCCAATCAGTCCTGTGATGTCCCATATCTCGGGATTCAGTCAACTTTCTATACCTATCTTCAACCTGATCTACAAACTTTCTCTCTACATCCGACATCAAACAAGTCAGATTGTGTCTGTGTGCAAATGCTGTATCCAATTCCAAACTCGGTATGAAGTACTTCCTCAGTCTGTCCTCGGTCTTATAATAGTCATACTTATTCAAATGCTTGTAAGCTGGGACTTCAGGAAGCACTGCGTCGAAATTGGAAAAGAAATACTCGAACTGCTCTCTCTCATAAAACAAACTAAGCAAAAGACTACATGAAATACCATAAGTCAGTGGAAGATGATGATACCTAATACCCTCATCCACCGAAGTAGGCAACTGCATACACACATAACAATCTTTCGCATCCATCACGTCAACATACTCATACAACAACTTAGCATACGCATTAAGCTTAAAATCACCCTTAGACAAATCTACATGTAATCTACGACTTTCTTCTAATAACATAGCTCTATCAGCTGCCCTGTCTACCCCCTTCTGACTAGGTGTGATAGGTGTAGGTGTCCCTGTCACCTCCTCTACTTCTTGCTCATGCGAACCAGTATATGAGACTATAACTACTATGATTATAGAAATTATCACACTACTTATAAGAATGCCTATAATCCACTTTGCTCTACGATTGGGATTTCCCGGCTCCATGATTTCGAAAGTTCTCAAAAGTCTTGGTTATCGCAAAGAACTCAGAAAAAGTCTCTGTCCTTTATTTGTGACTTGCTTAACCAGCTCGAGCAACCATGAAATCTCCGGACTTTCCCCCTCCGATCACAAACTTATTTACACAGTCCAGAAAAAGACTTCCCTAGTTTTCGTTCCTCTTCTGTGGAAAGTCCCTAAGTTTATTCTTCTTCCACTCGGACCTAGGTTATCTTCTTCTTTTAGACTTTTATTTACAGTTCATAACTGATCCACAATGAGATCCTCATTGAGCAAGACCAGAACGTGATACAAAAGTTCAAGACGCAAAATCAGCACTTCATGTGAAAACGGCTCAACTCCAAAAGGCGGGAATTCGAGTCGATGCAAAAGCAAGTTTCGGACCTCACTCAGAAGCGGGGGATTCGGAACCGTGAGTGTCAGTGTTCCTTCTATCTCGAGCCCTGGCATCCGCAGCACCACCTTCACCACCACATTCGGGCTCCGACAGACCACTTCCACTGACCTCAGTCTTCCCGTACTCACCACCCCCTGCATCAAACACAGTGTAAGTCCACTCAGGGGTAGAGTATCTGCGACAAGGCACTCTTGTTCTCTTTGACCTTCGCCGATTGTCTTGTGCTTGGTCTTCGTCACTTGCTTCTGTTTCAGATACTTCAGACACTGGAGCAAGGTCTCTCTCAGGTGCTAACCTCAGGTTCAGTCGCCTCTGTCTTTCAGGCCAACTTTCTGCACGTCTGTTCGTTTGTCTGCCTTCCCCTTCTATACCCAGTGCACTACTTCCTCTTTCGGCTGAATCGGACTCTTCTCCGCCCACTGCACCGTTTCTATCTTCGGTGTCTGTGTCAGGGTTCGAACTGTGGAAACCCCCTTCAGCTTGCTCTAGTGCACCACCAGCTGTGTCAGCGACCCTTACAGCTTGACTTGTCCTCTCATGTGGCCCTGCCACATCCGCTGGGTTTTCATTTACGAGAGGAGCTGTTTCTTCCAAGGGTGCTGGAACTCTGCGGGTATGGGAAGCATGCACCCAGTTCGGCAATCCTCCACACTTTACTGCTGTGTTCGTGATCAGAATCACCTGATACGGGCCACGCCAACGGGCATCCAAACAACTCTTCCTCACGTGCTTCCGGACGAGCACCCAGTCACCGGGACACAAGTCGTGGCACAGATCACTCGAGGCTGGAACCACAGCTGCTTGCACCTGCTGGGATACAGAACGGACCACATCAGAGAGTCCTTTACAGTAATCGAGAATCAAATCATCAGTGATGCTTATCAAGGCTGTAGCTGGTACTGCTGGCAGTCTCATTGCCCTCCCCATTAATATTTCATGGGGGGACAACCCGGTCTTTCTGTCTGGGACACTTCGCATGCTCATGAGCACCAGTGGCAAGGCGTCGGGCCATTTCAGGGATGTCAAAGAACACATTTTTGCCATCCGGGCTTTCAAAGTTCCATTAACTTGTTCCACCATCCCAGAAGCCTCCGGTCTGTAGCTACAGTGGAGTCTCTGGTCAATGTTCAATGCTGCACAAAGTAACTTCATGATTTCGCTATGGAAGTGCCCTCCTCTATCTGATTCCAAAGAGGTCGGGATCCCGAATCTAGGGATAAGCTCCCTCAACAGTAACTTAGCCACTGTGAGCGTGTCACACCTGCGTGTGGGGTAAGCCTCCACCCACCGTGAGAATACACATACTATCACTAGAATGTACCTCAAGCCATTGCACCTAGGCATCTCCACAAAATCCAACTGTAATCTATTGAAGGGCCCTCCTGACCTTCCAATATGACTCAATGTAACTACAGTTTTCTTTCCGGCATTCATCTGTTGACACGTAACACACCTCTGACATACCGTCTCAGCCATTGCTCGGAACCGTGGGTTATACCACGTCTGTCTGAACACTCTCATCATTGCGTCTCTACCCAGGTGTGCCTGTCCATGTATCAATCTTGCCATCGGACTCAGCAATTCTTCCGGCAACACAGCTCTCCCATCGTTTGATACCCACACATCCACGTCTCCTTTCTCACACCCAGCTTTGATCCATCCCTCTCTCTCCTGGTTAGAAACTTCATCCTGCAATCGCTTAAGCTCTTCCCAAGTGTCTGCCATGGTCAACATTATGCTGAGATCGGTTCCCTCTTGGCTCTCTTCTATCTCTCTTCCTGTGAATATGCATCCTTGTTCTGCGCAGAAGCGGGCTACCTCGTCCGCGTAGTTATTACCCAAGGATACAAAGTCCTCCCCCTTCCCATGGGCTGAACACTTTACAACAGCAATTTCCTTAGGATGCTGTAATGCTTCTAACAATTGTCTTACATATTCTCCATTACGAATGGGTGAGCCAGATGATGTCAAAAATCCCCTCTGAGACCATAACTGCCCGAAGTCATGCACCACGCCAAAGCCGTATTGGCTGTCTGTGTAAATCGTGATTCGAATTCGATCAGCGGCCAAACAGGCACGGGTCAAGGCAATGATCTCAGCTACCTGCGCGGAGCGTACTCCTTCTAGGCACGCAGCGTCGACCACTCCTGAAATAGTACATACAGCAAACGCTGCTCTCAATTGCCCCACACTGTCTCTTAAGCATGAACCATCGACAAAGAAAATTTCATCTGGGTCAGCCAATGGCTCATCGACAATGTCAGGTCTTGGTTTGGTGCAAAGTTCGGTCACATCGAGACAATCATGGTCCGCACAATCTTCATCATCTGTATTCGGTGTAGGCATCAATGTTGCAGGGTTCAAGACAGAGCACCTTTTCAGAGTCACATTCTCTGCGGCAAGTATGACTTGCTCGTACCTCGTTAACCTATTGTTCGTTAGGTGCTGGGTCTTGGTCCTGGTCATTAATAACTCAACCGAATGTGGCACATGTACAGTCAATGGATGTCCCATTACAATGCTTTCACATCTTTCAATGCTGACACCTGTTGCAGCAACGGATCTTAGACATCCGGGCAACGCAGAAGCTACTGGATCTAAAGTAGCTGAAAAGTAGGCAACTGGTCTATGGACACCTCCATGGTTCTGAGCTAACACTGCTAATGCACATCCTTCCCTCTCGTAACAAAACAATGAAAAGGCCTTGTTGTAATCAGGCATTCCCAATGCCGGAGCTCTGCACAAATCCTCTCTCAGTTTCAGGAATGATATCAAGCACTCCTCGTCCCATGGTACCGGATCACTCACGTCCTTGTGCGTAAGCCTCTGCAGAGGCTTTGCTCTCAGGGAGAAACTAGGAATCCACTGTCGACAATAGCCAACCATTCCTAGAAACATCCTAACTTCTCTCTGTGTCGTGGGTACTGCCATGCTCATTATTGCCTCAATTCGATCTGGTGACACCTTCCTCTTGCCTTTTTCCAATCTGTGTCCCAAGTACTGTACTTCTTTCAAACAGTACTGCAGCTTGTTAGGGGACACCTTATGTCCGTTCTCTGCTAAGTGGTTCAACAATGCTACAGTGTCAATTCTGCAAGCATCTTCTGTTTCTGCGGCAATTAGCAAGTCATCTATGTATTGCACGAGAACTGAGTTCTGTGGCAACACAAGACTCTCAAGGTTCTTCTTCAGGATCTGGTTAAAGATCGATGGGCTTTCTGTATACCCTTGAGGGATACGACACCATGTTAACACGCGATTTTCTAGCCTGAACGCTAAAAGAAATTGGCTTTCCTCGTGGAGCGGTATCGAAAAGAAGGCTTGACACAAATCGATAACCGTAAACCACTCGGCTTCACATGGGATCTGGAACAGTATTACTGAAGGATTCGGTACCACTGGACAACAAGGGACAACTATCGTGTTGACCTTTCGCAGGTCTTGCACGATCCTGTACTTCCCGCTCGGTTTCTGTAGTCCCATTATTGGCGAATTACAGGGACTACCTCTGATCTCTTTTAAAATACCCTTCTCAATGAAAGTCTCGATCACAGGTTTTATTCCTGCAACTGTTTCTGTCGACAGGTTGTATTGAGGTGTCCTTGGGAAATCAACATTCTGTTTCACCTCAATCCGCACTGGTTCAACCCCTTTGATTAAACCTATTTCGTCACCTGCGAAATCCCACACCACAGGCGACACTGCGTCTCTCAGATCGTGTGGAAGTTCTTCCACCGTCACCATTGGGTACAGATCTAGACACAGATGCTGATTGGCAATCTTAAAGTCAGCATCGTCATCTCTCGTCTGGACCTCCACTCCCCGTGGTGTACAGTAAATCGTGCAGTTCAACTTGCACAACAGATCTCTCCCTAAAAGGCAAACTGGACTCGTATCACACACTACAAACTGATGTCTAGTTTGGAAAGAACCTATCTTTACTAGGATCGGTTCTGTCAATGGGCTGCTCATCTTCTTGTTCGCTACTCCAACAACCTGGATCGATTGTCCCGAGAGGGGTAGGTTAGGGACTACTGCAGATCTTACAGTAGACCGGGTAGCTCCAGTATCAACCAAAAGTGTTGCAGGATTGCCCTCAATCTCTGCCTCCACAAAAGGTCCTCTCTGGTCTACCTCCAAGACCGCTCCAAGTGTGCAGTCTTCCTCCCCCTCAGGCACCGTCAGGATAAAGGGTCTGAGCTATCCTCATCATAACGTTCGAACAGGGGCATCTGTTGGTACGTTCGTGTTCCTTGTGAAATCCTTGGAGCTTGGGGAATCTGAGCGTGAGAATTGTAAACCCCCCTTTCATCGTTCTAGGCCTCGTTATTGTGTTAACTACCTCTTGCGCGGGTGCCTGAGCCCCTCTTCCTCTTCCTGCAACTGATTAGCTGGGTTCAAAGGACACTCGCGTTTCCAATGTCCGACCTGGCGACAAAGATGACACGCAGTGGTCTTCTTCAGTGTGGCCACGTCCACTCCTGTCTTGGGGTCTACTGGTTTTCCCTTTCCCTGTACCTGCCCATTCTGGTTTCCCTGGAAATTTCCTTGCTTTCTTCCTAAGGTCCCTCCACTAGGCTGACTCTGTGCTGTCTGCATCTGGACAAGCATCAATTTGTCTTTTAGCTTTCGATGTTTCGATTCCACCTCATCACTACAGTATCTCGCATATCGCAAAATTTCATCCAGTGGCTTGTTCTGCCAGCAGATCAAATGGTGCTGTATCATGAGGCTGATTTCCACTCTCAGACCCGTTACAAACTTTGAGACAAACTGTCCCATATCCTTAGGGTCCAAAACATCTAACCCACTATACTGTTTAAAAACTTGCAGAAGTCTTTCATAATATTCATGCACCGTTTCCTTGGGTTCCTGTACAGTCCGATCTATCTTAACCCAATCTATATCCTGAGGTGAAATCTTCGACTTCAACCATGTAATCACCTGCTCATACTTTTTCATGACATCAGGTGATGGACCATTTGTAACCGCCTCTCTTTTCGGTTCCGAAGTCGGCCACTCAATAGCGACTTTACATGCTGTCCACAAATCTCCTGGTACCACTATGTCAAACAAAGTGTTCAAATCAATCCACAATACTTTTGAAATCTTCACAAACCGCTCAACCTGCTTGTACCACTCCACCGGTTTTCCCTCAGCCGAGGAAAATCATTTGTAAATGCAGCCAAATCACCTCTATTCCACGGCACATGCACGTACCCTCCATTCTGTACTTCCCGTAAAGGAAAATTTCCAACACCCGTCGCCCCCCTCCTGGCGGCGGCGTTTCTCCTTCTGCTCTCTTTACTGGTTTCTTTTTGGACCACCTTTCTTCCCATTTGTCCAACAAAATCCATATTCTCATTCCTATGATCAGGTCTCTGGTGTGCGTCTTTAATCCTGTGATTCTTTTCTCCTCCAACTCCTGATCACTGTAATGCAATCTATGTGGTCCCTGCAACGCTTTAGTTTTGTTCAGGTCCACCTCATATCTTTTGGCCAATTCCTTCAATCTATCATGTGCCATTCTAGCTTTTCGAGTCACATCTTTTGCTACAAACAGCAGCTCATCTGATCCATAAATTTCTATCCTTTCCAAAGGCAGACCCCCACTGATCATTTCGTCTACCTCTGCTTTCAGCCTCACTACGTCTAGCAACCTTGCCTGTACTGCACTCCTCAGTACGTCTCGACAACCTGAGCCATCTCGCTCATCACAGTCACTATTCTGTCCTTGTGACCTATTCCCTTCTATATTCCTGGAACCTGGTCTGTCTTCCGAGACATTTTGTGCCCTATCTCTTTGCATCCTATCCTCTTGGTTCGTTACTGTTGGTGTCCACTCCCTCAACGCTGACTTAGATTCTCGTAAAGACCTCGGTCTTTCCGGTCTCTCCTCTTCTCGCCCACATGAAGAGTCCGCAGTAGCCGGTAACGGCGTACTTGTCTCCATTGGTCTTGGGAAATGAACCACCCTTACTCCAAACCCATTCCCACTCTCACTGTTTCCTTCTTCCCTTCTCATTGGTACGGAGCTCCCTTCTCTCACTCGGTCTGGGTCATATACCGGTACTATAGGGCCAATGGTAACCGGTACTGTCAAGGAGTCCGGTAATCTCGTGTTCCCCGCAGGAGGCTGTGTTATCATAGACGCCGTTGCCCCTCCGTTCCTGTGGAAATTCTTCCCACTACTCTCATGCTAGTCTGGTTCTGGCTCTCATCAACTATTGCCACTGCTGGGGTCGTCTTTCCCTCTTCTGAATCTGGGTTAAATGGTGGTGGCCTCTCCACCAACATCCTATCCAACAAACTGTCATCTAGATCACTGTCGTCCTCATCGATTCTTGTAATCTTTCCATTTTGTATCAGCAGTGGGTATAACTTATCTCCTTCGATCGTGTCTGCTCTCCACCGTTTCTCCAAGGCATCCCACCTTGCATCTTGAAATGCCCTGACCGATTTCTTCACCCTTTCTTGGCATCTGTCCTTCTTCCTATCATACGCTGCCCTTATCCACGCATGTAGTGCCTCAAACTGTGTTGGTCTAGGTAGTGGTCGTAATGAAGCCATTACACTCTTGAGCTGGTACAGCACCTCTAACCTGAAAGTACCATATCGAGGGAATGACAATTCTCCTTCTGCTTCTGTCATTTTATGCCAATTCTCAAGCCAAATTATGGTATGCAATCCTACATTCTTTGCCATATAATGTGCTGGTGTATCCTCGGGAGGAGCTTCCTCTCCCTCCCGAACAACCACATGTCTATCACCTCTACAAAGTTCCCTTAAAGCTTTAAAACATTTCATGATGAATCAACTTTGTATTTGCACTCAAAATGTCCGCTTTTACTTCCTGATTCCAATCCACCAATACCAGCGCGGTTCACACCAACCGGCCTATCGCAGCGCGGCTCTTGTCTGACGTCACTTTTCCTCCGCTCGCAGCAGTTCCCCTCCTTTCTAATTCACTTGTTCTCACTCGCATCTATCCCAATCATACTCTGAAATAATGTCCGTCCTACCGAACAATTACCTCTCTGACCGTCGGTCTTACCAATGACCGATCAGCCTCTTGAGCTTGTTGACCTCAATCTGGCAATCGTCTGTCCGCGAAACGACCGGACAATCGCCTTTAGCACACTCGATAGGATTCAATCATTCGATGTTCTGCACACAATAACCTACGACCTGCGTTGGTTATTCACACACTCACTCATGTGTTCCCTATCTTCAGTGGGTCTGTCAATGACGTCTCGTGACCCCCACAACTCTGGTCAACGTTCTCAACTCTGGGTGTATTCTACACCACAATAAATCTCCCGGTCCCGCGCGCGCTCACGGTCCGTTTCTCAATCACACAATTTTCGTTCCAACTCCGCAAGACATCACACAACAATAAAACACCGCAATCTACCAAACATCACTCTTTTCATACTCACTCTACTACGAACTGCTACTTCCGCCGCACCGGCACTCTCCGTCAGTTTTCCACGACCTCCGACATCCTTCTCCCGCGATCCTCTGGATCAGCGTCACTCGGGCTCTATGGGGCAACTTAGTCTCCTATCTTGCTCTAGATCTCCCCTTACCATCAAAGGTAACCATCCTACTCTGCTACCAACTGATAACGCCGATTCTTATCTAATTATCTATAAGAACCTTCTGGTCGCCAAGATCTTTTTACCTGTTGAATAGTGTAAAGGAGAGAATCTCATCAAGTTAGACATCAGCATTCATTTTTATCTGAAAGGACCACTGACTCCGAATTCAAGTTTGAGAATTTATTATCGCCAAAAATAACTGAACGTGCAAGCACCTCAACACGAGGTTAAAGAAATAGATGGGCACTAATACAAATAATAATCTACGCAAGAATCTCATCCGACTCAGGATAAGAAGAATAGAAAGTTCTAGGAGGACCAACCAGACTATGATTGCTCCTATTTCTAAGTTGCTCTTCATTGGCCTAAACAAGCTTAAAATCAATTGCTGTCCCTACACTAACGCTAAGTGGCATCCCTGCATAACGATTTTCCCAGGCAAGAAAGAATAAAAGGTGTCAGCTGTGAAGACTTCCTAAGAAGTGCAATCACATAATACCTAAGCTCAGCTCTGTCCTTCTCTCAGGTCTCCCCTACCTCTTCTCTGGCCTCCTCCCTCAGGGCACTATCCCTAATACAAAACCACAATACAATTGTACACGCCTTTGGCATGCCTCCTTGGCCAGGTCTTCTTTCTTGTGCTTTTCCATCGAAACGGTTACTTCATCCTGGACGGTTGCGATGACCTTGAGTCCCAGGCACCTTCTCCGCCGAAAGTATCATCCCTACATTCCTTTTCACTCCCCGTACCATGCCTCCCCTCTCTCTAGCTTTCGAAAACAAAGAGTTAGTCTTGCTAACGAGACATGTGTCCTTGCACCTGCAACAAAAGATACTTTCAACAGAAACCTTCTACTGTGCAAATTAAATCTACCGTTTGTGCCCAGAGAGCCTTACCAAGAGAATCTTTTCACTGCCCACAAAATAAGCTAACATAAGAATAAACCAGGCCTTCCCTAAGCATATATGTAGTCAGGCCTTTACATATAATTTTTAAACACACATCTTACTTTCCCCTATAAGCATTTTCATTACACTTCATATGCAAACAATGAATTACATGTGCAACTTTAATATGGTGCACGTTTAAACTACTGCAATTACATTACATCCACGAACTAATTTCTCTATGCATTATGTTCACACAATTCAATAAGCATTACATTACATCAATATCCTAACACCATTATGCTACTGGGTTCACTTTGTCTCAGCGAACTATTCATTCTTTACTAAACATACATGAATATGAAACTGAATATACGAATATATGTCTGAATACATGTGGGTGCGGCCTATCAGTGATTATGATGCACCCCTACAATTCACAAGAACATTTCGCTCTATCACTTGTGCATTGCCTCTGCCGCAGGTCACTAACCTGACCTTTGTAACCAAGCACCTTCCACCATTCATGGGAGCAACTACGCACAGAAATTCTGAGTTAAGTCTATGCATTTAGACAGCGCAGTCACATAAAACCAGACACAAAGGTCTGCCCTGTACAAGCACACACATTAATGATACCTCCCTGGTATAAACTCACACAGAAGAATTCAGACCAGGTAGAGTACACAGACGTGGAATTAATTTTATTGAAAAGTAGTGTTTAAAATATTAGAAATCAAGCTTATGCTAACATAGGCCAATGTTATGCTTTCTTCCACCTTAAAATGAAAGATTGAAGCTTTCCAAGTCACACAGAACTCGGTGTATCTAACCAAGGACAACCTGGCTGTCCCAGGCCATCTTACATACTATGGGCCCGATTCCGATCTCGGTCGGAGGCGCACCCAATACCATTCGGTCGGGAAAAAAGCCATGCGAATGCCTGTTTCCCGACCGATCCGTACAGCAGACCGAACGAGTAAGTACGATGCGCACAACAGCACAGAATCCGGCCGAGACGTACTCACCCAATCCAGGTCCTGTTCTCTGACCGAGGCGAATCCGGAAACGCTGAATCGAGTCGCACGGAAGGGAAAATGCTGCTCCGTCCGGCCGAACAAGTACGATGCGCTTTCCGTACGCGCCGAACCCGTCGCTACGCACGGCATGTCAAAGCATCCGGGAGAGGCGCACATAAGCTCCGATTCGCGCCACAACACGATCCACGGCTACGAGGCGAACACGCCAGCGACGAGGACGACGCAAAGCGATGAGGACGACGCGACGAGGACGACGCGAAGCAACGAGAAGGACGAACGACACGAACCAACCATGAATCCCTTCGTCCCGATCATACCAATATTCTACATTTACTACCGGAACAGGCACGGACGCGTACGGCGCAGAAGGTAAGTCAGACACCAACCACAAAACACATACAACACGTACACAACACATCACACACACACAGAGGGATGCAGAATTTACTCACACCAGCAACAGCAGCACCATAGGGGCGGGATGCCCATCACCAATGCCACATATGCACACAGGGGCCTGAATGTGCACCACCACCCCTACCCAGGGGGGGCCCGGATGCCAACCACTACTACCACCCTTAGCCAGGGGGTGCCAGATGCCCACCACCACTACCACCCTCACCCAGGGGGCTGGATGCCTACCACTACTACCACCCTTAGCCAGGGGGTGCCAGATGCCCACCACCACTACCACCCTTACCCAGGGGGCTGGATGCCTACCACTACTACCACCCTTAGCCAGGGGGTGCCAGATGCCTACCACTACTACCACCCTTAGCCAGGGGGTGCCAGATGCCTACCACTACTACCACCCTAAACCAGGGGGCTGGATGCCAACCACCACTACCACCCTTAGCCAGGGGGTGCCAGATGCCCACCACCACTACCACCCTTAGCCATGGGGGTGCCAGATGCCTACCACTACTACCACCCTTAGCCAGGGGGGCTGGATGCCTACCACTACTACCACCCTCACCCAGGGGGGCTGGATGCCTACCACAACTACCACCCTCACCCAGGGGGGCTGGATGTCTACCACTACTACCACCCTTAGCCAGGGGGTGCCAGATGCCCACCACCACTACCACCCTCACCCAGGGGGGGCTGGATGCCTACCACTACTACCACCCTTAGCCAGGGGGGTGCCAGATGCCCACCACCACTACCACCCTTAGCCAGGGGGGTGCCAGATGCCTACCACAAATACCACCATAAGCAAGGGGGGCTGGATGCCAACCACCACTACCACCCTTAGCCAGGGGGGTGCCAGATGCCCACCACCACTACCACCCTTAGCCATGGGGGCTGGATGCCTACCACTACTACCACCTCTACCCATGGGGGGCTGGATGCCTACCACCAACACCACCCCCACTCATAGGATGGACAATGCATGACACAACCAGCACACCACAACCTAGGGAATGCAAGAAAAAGACATCCCCCAACACCATGACAAGCGTGTGTAGACTGTGTCAAATGCCTACAACACTGAACATGACTTTGAACATACAATGTGACCCCCTAGCACATGTGCCACACATATATGTGTGTGGCCCCCACAATGCAAGCAGGCCATGACCATTGTGGCAATGGGGTCCAAACCCCCATCATCACAGTGACCAAAAGGTAAGTGTGGGGTCCATAGCTGAAGCACATTTTGAACATTGTGGCAATGGGGTCTAACGCCCCATCACCACAGTGACCAAAAGGTAAGTGTGGGGTCCATAGCTGAAGCACATTTTGAACATTGTGGCAATGGGGTCCAACCCCCATCATCACAGTGACCAAAATGTAAGTGTGGGGTCCATAGCTGAAGCACATTTTGAACATTGTGGCAATGGGGTCTAACGCCCCATCACCACAGTGACCAAAAGGTAAGTGTGGGGTCCATAGCTGAAGCACATTTTGAACATTGTGGCAATGGGGTCCAAACCCCCATCATCACAGTGACCAAAATGTAAGTGTGGGGTCCATAGCTGAAGCACATTTTGAACATTGTGGCAATGGGGTCTAACGCCCCATCACCACAGTGACCAAAAGGTAAGTGTGGGGTCCATAGCTGAAGCACATTTTGAACATTGTGGCAATGGGGTCCAAACCCCCATCATCACAGTGACCAAAAGGTAAGTGTTGACAAAGAAAGAGCTGCAACTGACAAACTGCATGGATGATTCCTGGTCACAGAACATAAAACACATCAGTGGCAAAGTAGTGCATGTGTCCCATTGCAACATAAATTGGGGGAGCCAAATACTGCAGTGCAAATAAGACATACCTTTGGCCATGTGCAGACAAACAACACCCATGGGGGCTGACACTGTCAACATTCATCAATGATACAATGACAGAAGTGACCATCAGAATGCAGACCCACATATTTGCACCAATGGGCACACAAATGCAGATACCCTGTGGAGACTGTAGATGTGAGGTGAACAGATACCATACCATGGCAGCAATGGGACACACAAACCATGATCATTGTGCTGACCGATGACCTAGGAGTCCCAGGGACAGCAGGGAAACCCACCAAACTACATACAGCCAATGGCACACCCAAGATATGCCAATGCAGTGGTGCAGATGCACAAACACAAACAGGCAGACCCACACTGCACATCATACACAACAGGTGAGGGGGGGTGCCAGTGTCCCCAGGCAACCACACAACACATGAGGAGACCTGAATACCAATCATACAGATGTGCATACAGTGCCACACAAAGGTAACTCATGGATCCAAATCCCCTATGTGGGCAAGCAGGCATTGTCAGATGAGAGGGAGCACAAATCACACATGTCACACAGGCACGTAGGAACAGCAACTGACACAGCAAGACACAGACACACCACAGCACTACCCCCAGGGCCCCCACAATGTGGTGTCCCTGTGCTTCACACAACATAACCCAGGGTGGTGGTTCTTTGTGGGATCTTGAGTTAGGATGTGAGGCATTGCATTCTCCCAGGTGGGTTCTGTGGAGTTTGTGTTGAGGGGGGGTGTGAGGGGAGGTGCTTGTGACTATGGTCAGTGCTGCAAGTCCTCCTTCCCACCCAGCCAGCCAGATATCCCACCATGGAACGTGCTTCCATTGCAGGGAGTGGAAGTTGTCTCTCAGGATGTCAGTCAGTGGTGTCCTGCTGTTTGTTGGTGCACAGTTGCCAGCAGGGCCTTGTGCTCCCCACAGCAGTAGCCAGTGTCAGCCATCTTGTGAGTCCTTTTCCACTCCCTGTGATGTGCGCATGGTTCATGGTGGTGTTGATGGGACAGTTGTGGGGGGACAATATGTGTGACTACGACTCCCATGATGCTATTGGCTACACTGACTTGCCCAGCATACACAGAATTCCTTTCTTTCAGTGGTCTTCACTGTGTGTTGGTGTTGTAGTGGTGGCTACATGTCTGGATGTGTTTGTTAGTTCTATTTGTGCCACTGCCTAGCTGTAGTTGTAGTTGTGTTTGTACATGTGATGGCACGGTTAAATGTAACTTTGAGATGGCATGTGTTGTGTTTATCTGACTCAATAAACACAAGGGAGATACCCTACAAGTCCAATCAGGGACAGGGAAAGTTCAGACAGAATTAACAAGCGAGTCCCTACTAGATACTATGTACCAAAAGAAGTTTCAAAAATGTATTATATATATATATATTATGCCGGTATTAAGGGAATAACAATAATTATCACAGGGAGTCAGAATCAACATAAAAAATACAATAATAAGTGTAAGAATAACTAAAATTCACATGGACATATGTCAAAATAGATATTTATTAACATAGTTATACATAGTATATTTACATAAAAAGTTTAAAAAACATTTCATTGTTATATACAATCAATGTAAAAACAAATAATATGAAAACAGAGTTGTCGACGCTGCGTTTCGGTGAGTAGATATATAGACACCTTCCTCAGGACAGTTTTCTAAATAGTAAAAACATCATGACATAATCAAATCACAAATCACAAAATAAGAACATTGCACAAACATATTTTGCTGACTCCACTGTGTTATTGCTAAAAGTTTTACCAAAAGACCTTATCAAAACAATTTTTTAAAACAATTTTTTTATATACATCAGCTGTTTGCTGCACACAAATTATTAAGTTCATTACCAGCACATATACATTTCTCTTTTCTATATATAAAGCATTTTGCAAAAAACAGATAAACTGCCAAGCACCATAATCATAAGCAATATTAATAACCACATACCTAAAAAAGTGTAAAGAGCAGGACTAGAATGTAATACTTCTAGTTCTTTGTAAGTCACAATTGGTTGAGGTGAAGGAGTAGGAATGATCACCTCATCAAGATTCCTTAGATACCAGAAGAAAAGGAAACATTTTTCTAATTAATTAATGATAATAATTAATCCACAATCAGTCCTACTTAAATTTTGAACCAATGTGAAACAACGTACCTTATGATAATGAATTAAAACAGTGTATGTATGTACATTGATGCCACCGTGAATTTCTCATGCACTGGAATCCCCAAATGCTGAAAAATAGATATATAAAGGTATCAGTACCCATGATCTACAGGCTTGGCAAACTAATGCAAGGCCGGTACTAAAACAATGTCTTACCAGAATTTTTGAGAAAGCTGGAACCAATCATAAGGTAAATGATACGTCGTGATAACGATCCCCAAAATAGACAACAGTGCCGATAGTTTCGATCAATTCCTAAGGCAACAGTTGTTCAGGCAGATATACAGCCGAAATGATAGGTACCTATGATCAAATAAGATATACCAATCAAAGTGAGACTTGTATCCTTGTCTATTTTATAGTCGTTCTCAGATAATTTAATTGATCTATTCCTAAAACAATTTTTTAGGCATCTACTAATAGATGCCCAGTAGGAGGACGTTAATATCAAATTACACATGATATACGGATTGCCTTATGTTCAATAAAAATATGCCCTCATTAAAAGATATTTATAATAATAAAAATCTTTTGTAAATTTTTTTGAAACTTTTTAAATTATCATGTGGCCTGGTCGTAACACGTCCATCTAAAATCATTAAAATCATGAATGTTCATTAGAACTAATTGACAGACTAACAGTAATTGTAGTCGATGTTAAAGTACATGAGGCTCATTATATCCTTCCTACTTAAAGATGGCCGCCATCCTGTAGAAACGATTATGCGATATGCCCAGGAGTGGTAAGTCAGTATTAAACTGTTATACCATTCGGTTTTCCCCATGTTAAACAGGTTTTGAATAACAATCTGTTTCTGCTTCAGGCCGCTAATATAATTGAAATAAGAAATAAATATTTCAAAAAACCATTGCGTGCTCGTAATTATTCCGATCACGTGACTGCATCGGAATTCATTTAAAAGCAGCACCGGGTTGAACACCTCTATAGGATGTGACCCGGAAGCTGTACATTGTTTGCAAGGAGGCCGGATTTCAACGACGAGGTAAGCGGGAGGTTCATCGTTTGAGTGTCCTGATTTTATTAAGCAGTTCTTAGTGGTTTTTACCATCGTGAACTCGAGGCATGTAGTCATATCTGGTGCCATATAGAGAACAACTCTGGCCTCGCCGACTTTAGCTTTTGCTCTCGCTCATTTTGAGCGCTGCGATGAGAGCCTGGCGGTAACTGAATGCCGTACTCTATTAATATCTGTAGTTTGAAGATATTCGATGTCGCATAGATATGGCCTATATATTAAGAAGCCATAGGGTGGTTACGCCGGGCACATTCAATCTCAGCGGCATAAGGGTCATTATTGATTAAGATAAATAATGATGTTTAACTAAATAGATCCCTTCCCTACCCTAACACTTATTATGGCTTACAATATAAGATGAGAGTTTATAGTATACGTAAACAACATAGCTGTTAATAAAGAACACGACTTATTAGAACATAAAAATAATACCATTTTTATAAACAAAGATGTTTATTTACAACTTTTAAATCTATTAGTAGATGCCTAAAAAATTGTTTTAGGAATAGATCAATTAAATTATCTGAGAACGACTATAAAATAGACAAGGATACAAGTCTCACTTTGATTGGTATATCTTATTTGATCATAGGTACCTATCATTTCGGCTGTATATCTGCCTGAACAACTGTTGCCTTAGGAATTGATCGAAACTATCGGCACTGTTGTCTATTTTGGGGATCGTTATCACGACGTATCATTTACCTTATGATTGGTTCCAGCTTTTTCAAAAATTCTGGTAAGACATTGTTTTAGTACCGGCCTTGCATTAGTTTGCCAAGCCTGTAGATCATGGGTACTGATACCTTTATATATCTATTTTTCAGCATTTGGGGATTCCAGTGCATGAGAAATTCACGGTGGCATCAATGTACATACATACACTGTTTTAATTCATTGTCATAAGGTACGTTGTTTCACATTGGTTCAAAATTTAAGTAGGACTGATTGTGGATTAATTATTATCATTAATTAATTAGAAAAATGTTTCCTTTTCTTCTGGTATCTAAGGAATCTTGATGAGGTGATCATTCCTACTCCTTCACCTCAACCAATTGTGACTTACAAAGAACTAGAAGTATTACATTCTAGTCCTGCTCTTTACACTTTTTTAGGTATGTGGTTATTAATATTGCTTATGATTATGGTGCTTGGCAGTTTATCTGTTTTTTGCAAAATGCTTTATATATAGAAAAGAGAAATGTATATGTGCTGGTAATGAACTTAATAATTTGTGTGCAGCAAACAGCTGATGTATATAAAAAAATTGTTTTAAAAAATTGTTTTGATAAGGTCTTTTGGTAAAACTTTTAGCAATAACACAGTGGAGTCAGCAAAATATGTTTGTGCAATGTTCTTATTTTGTGATTTGTGATTTGATTATGTCATGATGTTTTTACTATTTAGAAAACTGTCCTGAGGAAGGTGTCTATATATCTACTCACCGAAACGCAGCGTCGACAACTCTGTTTTCATATTATTTGTTTTTACATTGATTGTATATAACAATGAAATGTTTTTTAAACTTTTTATGTAAATATACTATGTATAACTATGTTAATAAATATCTATTTTGACATATGTCCATGTGAATTTTAGTTATTCTTACACTTATTATTGTATTTTTTATGTTGATTCTGACTCCCTGTGATAATTATTGTTATTCCCTTAATACCGGCATAATATATATATATATAATACATTTTTGAAACTTCTTTTTGGTACATAGTATCTAGTAGGGACTCGCGTGTTTATCTGACTGACATACACATTTTGGGATGATTCTGTTCTGGTTGCTGTGTAATTGCTATGAGTGCATGGTTTGACTCTCCCCTTGACAGTGATGTGTGTGTGTATTGTGGCAGAATATTGTGTAGATTTGTTGTGTACTCACCAGGCTCTGGGATGTTCTCTAGTCCATATACGCTCACTGGCGGAAGGATGGCCCGCACCTTCTCCTCCCAGGGCCTGAGGTATACTGGCTTGGCAGGAGGGCCACTGCCGGTGTATTGGCTCAGGAGGTAGTCTTTCTTGAGCAGCTCCCGGACCCTCCTGCGCAAGTCATACCACCTGTTCTGGATGTCGGTCTTTGTGCGCAGACATGGTGATTGTGCGTTCACCCTGTTGATGATCCTCTCCCACATCTTGGTTTTCTGGGAGATGGGGGTCTGTTGGACCAGTGTGCCAAACAGCTGTGGCTCTACCCTGAGGATCTCGTCTACCAGGACTTCCAATTCACAATCTAGGAACTTGTGATTCTTCTTGGGGGCATGGTGATGGGTGGTGATGTGAGTGATGTGTGTGTTGGTGTGCAGGTGAGGGTGTGTGGGTGTGTGTTTTGCTGGGTGTATGTGAGGTAGGTATTTGTTGGTGTGCTGATGGTGTGTGGCTTGTGTGAGGGATGAGCTGTGGGTGTGTGGTTGCTGTCTGTTGGGTGCTGGCAGTAGAATGGCATTTGCAAAGGATCATGGTTGGGATTTGTGTCCTTTATATGGGTGGAGTTGTGGGTGTGTCTTTGTTCTCTGTCCCCACCCCCCAGTATTTATTGGCTTTGTAATTGCTTGTTTGGCCTTTTTTTGTGTGATTTTTCCTTTGTACTGTCTGTGCATGTTGGAAACGTTCTTGTGACCGAGTCGGACCCTGCATTTGTCTCGTACGGTGTTCTCCGTTTCGTTCACGCTGTGTTTGTGCAGTTTTCTATGCTGCGTACGCGTCGGTCGCGGTGTTTTGTGTTACTTCGGCTCGGTTTTGTATGCGTGTCGGTCGTACGGCTTGTCCTCCGTACGACTCGGTCGTGGTTTTCGCGCCTTGCATCGTACTTTGCGGTTTGGAGTTCGCGGGTACGTTTCGGTTGGATTTGTTCCGGGTGCGTGTCGGTCGGTTCGATTCGCGTGTTTTTCCGGCCGGATTGCTGTTTTCCGTGCGGCTCGGTCGTTCGGCTTGGGTTCGGTACGTGTCGGTCGGATTTTGCACGCTTTGCATCGTACTTGGCGTGTCGGGTGCCACAGGTACGTGTCGGTCGGAATAAATTCCGGCTCCGAGTCGGTCGGTGCTTTTTCCGGCCCGAATCGGAATCGACCCCTGAGTATCAATTCATGTTATCTGAATAGACTCTGAGAACCACTGAATTTGATGTAAATGTATTATGAGAGAATCTTCGAATGTATTCTGTAGTAAAATGTTTCTTCTTGCTTGTTCCCCATTGGTGCACATCCTGGGAACTATGGGTGTACAACCCTACCAATTTGCGACTCGCAAATTGCGTTGTTTTGCGACTCTCAATTTGCGACTCACAAATTGGAATGTACAACAGTGTCTCAGATACTGTTTGTGATTCCTAATGGGGTCGCAAGTTGCATGCCTCATTAATATTCATGAGGCAGGTGAATTTGCGACCCCATTCAGAATGGCTAGCACTCCCAGGGATGGTGGCCTGCTGGGGTCAGCAGACCACCATGTCTGTGACTGTTTTTTTAAATAAAGCAATTTAAAAAAAAAAAAAAATGTATCCCGTTTTCCTTACATGAAAACGGGATGCATTTAAAAAAGAAAAAGGAAACATTTCTGTTTCATTTTTTAAGGGCAGGCAGTGGTCCCTGGGACCACTGCCTGCTCTTAAAAAGTTTTTCGCATCCATTCACAAAGGGGAAGGGGTCCTTTGCGGACCACTTCCTGTGAACCGGAAGCCACCCTTACTCGAGAACACTTTGGGACGCACTGGCGTACTCGCCTTGTGATAATACCGCACACCAGACGGCTTATCTCGCAACTTCATCTATCGTAAGTCGGCACTCGGATTATGAGCACCTTTTCTTGACGATTTGAATACAGACCAGATTATTTTTAGAGCCGGAGAATCTTTAGATTGGAGAATAAAATTTTGCATGTGATTAGAAGACAGCTATATACCCAACCGGGTTGGAATTATCACCGGTGGAGAGATTGGGAGTTTTGATATGAATGCAGAAGAGCCCTGAAGAAGTCAAGGGGTTTTCACCCACTGACGAAACGCGCGTTGGCTGGTCATGCAAGAAAATCTACATTAAATGAACTACAACGTTGCCAAGATCTGTTTCTCTTTTATGAAATTTAAGAACAGAGCTATATATCTGTGTTACTGATTGCGTGTGCATAGGAACTTTATGTTTTGCGAGTGTTTTGCGGCCGCAATACAATGGTATATTCCATTGTGACTCCCTATTAGGAAGGGAAGCGAGAGTCACAAACGCTATTTTGCGAGTCACTGACTCACAAAATAGCGTTTGTACATGCCAGGGCCCTTTTTTGCAGTCGCAAACGGGCCGATTTCCCATTTGCGACTGCAAAAAATGGTTGTACATCTGGCCCCATGGTCCTTACTTATGAAAAGTGGAGCATCTCTGTGCTGGTGTAAAAATGCGTCACAATTACTTACGATACGCTGCGTCACTTTTTTGCAGCATGGATGCATCAGATTTATGGTTTGGCCCACCATGTCGCAAGGGATGAGTAAAGTAAAAAAAATGACGTTGACGTGGCCGTCTTGACGTAACAAAAACTGACACAACTGCTGAAAAAGTGTCGTATGTCAGAATCGCGTATTCCGATGCAAGACAAACTCGCCTTGCACCACTTTTTCGTTGCATCACGATTCGCAATAGGCAAAAAAACCGCATCTACCTCAAAAATAATTTTTAGAGGCAAAGAAAGGTTCCATGGAGCAGGAAGGAGACACCGGCAGCCAAGAGAACTACCCACATACTAGCCAGGATGTCCAGTCCGAAACCCAGGGAAAGAGAAAGAGGAAAGTAAGTTTCAGTGCGGAGGAGAATGAAAAACTAATCAATGAGGTCACAGACCGCCAGCATCAGCTGTTTGTCACCTCTAAGTTACCGTTATCCAGAAAAGATGCCATTTGGCAGTCCACATTGGCTAAGGTCAACTGTGTGGCTCAAGCAAAGAGGACAGTGCCAGATTTGAAGAAATGCTGGCATGAGATTAAGCACAGGACCAAAGAGAAAATGGCCCAAAACCTGAAGGCAGCATGCAGACTGGAGGAGGGAGCCCAACAGGACAGGCGGAGCTGGATGCCCTGGAGGAGCATGTTGAAGACGTCATCCCAGGGGAGTTGGTGGCAGGACAAGACAGTGCTGAGCATGAGAAACTGCAAGACCCAAACGGTAAGGCATAACAAGGGGCAATGTGGCTAACAAGCTAATGTTGTGGAGTGCATTTTTGTAGGTACCAGTCCTCATTAGCGATATGTGTTGTGCAAAGGGAAGTCATGTATGTCAATTACAGTTAAGTGTCACATAAATGCCTTTTACACTGGAAAGTCACATGTTGCCCAAGTCACTCTAAATCCATCATGTAACTCACAATATTTGTCAGACGTGAAGTACCAGGCCACTGCCACCCCTGTGAAGTGCCACATGTAGGTGTATTCACTACAGAACCCATTTGAAGTACAAATCCAACAACACCCTGCAACAGACATATGGCCTCACACATTATCCCCTTGCGCCACTGGAGTGTCATTTCTGGCACATTTTAAATTTGAAACACCAGACGTGCAAGGTGCAGGTGTAAAAGCTCCATAGGGTCTTATGAAGAATAACACATCACCACTTGTGCGTCCCTTCATGAGTCATACTGGTGGCACAATTTTTCAGCACTCATTTCAAGGTCATGAAGAGTCACCCTGTGTGGCTTCCTGAGGCCTTGTCATAATGGTTCCCTTCCAGCCAGTACCATGTGGGACTGTGTTGTAGCATGGGTGTTGATGTTGGTGCTACGACACAACATCCATGGTCTACTACACACACTTGGAGCCACACAGGGCTGGGCAATGCTGCAATGAGTCCTGCTGCGTGCCCTGTGTCAAACTAAAAGGTGCGAATTGTGTTCAATCTCCAAGATACCGTGCGTTCCTTACCTTTGGCCCTGCATGGTACACAATGCGCTGCCATGTGCTAATGTACGCATCCTTACACTATGTTGCAAGGGTGCCTGTGGAGTGGGTGTGATTGAGTCAGTGCCAGAATGGAAGCCTCCCTGCTCATAATCATTTGCAATTTGCAAATTACCATACTGATGTGCACTGCAGAATGCAGCACACAAGTAACACGGAAGAAAGACACAGCAAGAAACTAATTTCATCTCATAGTGCCTCCATAATGGCAATGAAGGTGTGTGTACATAGTGTTGTTCCCCTTGGAAAAATGTTGATAGTTCACCTTGCCGTAACATCAACTATGTCTTTTGATGCATTTAGAGACCATTGAAAATGCCTTAGGGGGGCATTTCCTGCAAGTCAGTGCTACCTGTACCTCACTTCTTAACTTTTCAAAAGTAATGCACCAGTGGTGCAAGAGGATTCCAAACTAGTCCATAATGTCACCTTTAATTGCACATGTAGGTCTCCTTCCAAGCACAAAAGTAATCTGCTTTGCAAAGGAGGCACATTTGCACCATAGTGCACAGGTGACTACTTTACCACATGCCTAACCAGTCTGTGCTGTTGTTGTGCAAAAGGAACATAGTGTATTGTTTTGCTAACATAATGGCACATTCATCAGCTTTTGTTTTGCTGCAGGCAAGGGCTGGAAGATTTCTTGTGGTGCTTCCCGTGGCTAACACCTCATAAATGAGGCACACACTGTTTGCCGCAATTTGTAACACACATCACAAGACAGAAAGGCCATCATGCCATTAGCATTTGTCAGGAATGTATCTCTCCTTGCACAACACCAATCACTCCTGCAACTGAGTCACACTTGCAACATGGCACACAGCTGTCTCCACTGGTGTAAGGCCTGCTGCCTGTTTCATGCTGCAGAGTCAATGGTCAGGAATGTCCCGTAGCTTCCATAGATGTCACATCCTTCTAAGTAACAACTATGAAAAGACTCAGACAACTAATGATGCTTATCTAGAAACTAGAGGCATGTACTAGGATCATAAGAGAGACAAACAATACAATAAATAGAAAAATATTTTCTTTTTTATTATGTTATTAAAGATGGATATGACAATATATCTATAATGTGCAGATACATGATATTGGTAATAAATCATACAGACAACCATTCATACTCTACTAACTTCACACAATCATACTAATACACCTCTCTCTTACATACTTAAAACAACAACAATCATTATTAAAAAAATTATATATTACAGCAGACTGATTACAGAATAGTAGCCTAATTCAGTTATTATTCATCATTCATTGCAAAGTAGTGGCCTGATTGTTCATCATTCTACACACGTTTCGGCACATCGCCTTCATCAGGAGCCACAAAATATGAACACTTTGCAATGAATGATGAATAATAACTAAATTATGCCACTATTCTGTAATCAGTCTGTTGTAATATATACATTTTTTATAATGATTGTTATTATTTTAAGTATGAAAATGAGGGAGACATAGCAAAAGTAAGTGGCTTAATCACAAGGCCCTTGTGTGTCTGGTATGTCACTAATGTCCATGTCAACAGTGAAGTATCACTGGCACAAGGGCCAACATACTATGGTCCTAAGTCTTTTCAAATCCCTTTGTTACCAATTTGCTGCTACAATGTCAATTTTGATTTTCTCCAGTGTTGCATATTTTTATGTGGCATATTAACAAGTCTACGTATAGAGATTTAGTGTGCCTTTTCATGTGCTTGTAAACATGTGACACTTTCAAGTAAAAAAATGTGTGATCAGGTTTTTCCATGGGTGTTGATGTGTGTGACTTCACACCACAAACTTTGTTTGCCTTCTTTACAAGCCCCTTGCGCCACCGGTTCATCAACCTCAGTATGTGTAAAAGGCTTGTACTGGCAGTGCAAGGGGCTTGTAAAATGTCCCTGAATCTGAAGCATCACTAATTATTTTTAAAATCTTGTAAACAATGGAATAGGACACATCCAAACACCACACCAGGGGTGGCGTTGAGAGGTGCGATGATGAGAAAGGAAAATATTTCTATGTGTTCATTCCTCTTACAATGTTTGCTGATTTGTGTAACACACATAGAAAGTGTATACTGCTACTTCGGATTG
The DNA here is from genome assembly GCA_963921515.1 of Calotriton arnoldi. Taxonomy (NCBI): domain Eukaryota; kingdom Metazoa; phylum Chordata; class Amphibia; order Caudata; family Salamandridae; genus Calotriton; species Calotriton arnoldi. Next base: position 1,054,877 of record CAWUFW010000327.1, read on the forward strand.
CTTCTATGTAGGAAGTTGCCCCTACCTACCCATGAACAATTAGCCCATCAAGGCATGCACCCTTGCACCACGGTGTAAGGGTGCTGCGGTGCTCCAGGGCAGGCCTGTCTGGGCATGTGCTATGGTAGAGGAACCAAATTTCAAAAACTACTTAGATATGGTGATTTCATGACCTGAAATTTACATATCATGCTGTGTTGCATGAACTTTGCTCTTTTGATCTACAGTTAAAGTTATAAAATGATGAAAAAAAATCAAAAAATGTAGACTCTTGAGAACAGCTGTCAAACATGCATCAACCTACATTGTGTCACATTTCAGAGCATGCAATACCTACTCCTGAGCAGCAACCTGTCTTGGAAGAGGATCATGTGGAGGGTGACAGTGAGCCAAGCCTGGACCCAGACCTCCTCCAGGAACTAATCCAATCCATTCAAATACCCTTTCCGGTCACAAGAAGGTCAAGCTGCATTGCGGGGTCTACACATGACCTGTCTGGCACCCGTCATACACCACCGCCCACAACATCGGAACCACCAGACTCACAGGACAGGCCAAATGTCTTTGAACAACGTGTTGTTGAAGTGCAGAGTCAGTTGGCACAGGAGGTGCGGACAGGGATGGAGATCATGGCAGCCACCCTAGATGAAGTCCTTCATTGTCTCAGCTCACATTGTGGCAGTGCAGAGCATGGAAGAGGCACCAACCCTCCGTGGCTTGTACCGGGCCCTGGATGACATTGCCGTTGTCATGCGGCAGAGGCATGAGCAAATGCCCAGCACAAGTGGCACCATTGAGGTTGCCAACAGGCTGGGGGCCATCCAGAACATTCTTGAAGCCATGGAGTGGAAGCAGGATACATACCTCACCACATTGGCTGCCTACCAATGTGATGTAGCTGCAGTGCTGGCAAACCAGCAAGTCCTGCTCAGTGCATTGCTGCCTTACCTGTTGGCACAGGGAAATGCTGCCAGGAACCTGCCTTCCACATTTTTAGCCCCTGATGTGTGTATGCCTCCTTTGTCTCCGGGACCCTCAAAAACATCAGCTGAGTCAACACATACATCAGAGGAAGAAGATGTTGATGTTACTCCTGTAGTTAGGAAAAGTTCCCATTAGCATTTCCTGCTGCCACATGGGCCAAAAGCTACAATGTCCTGCGCTACTTGTCATGCCAGTGTACACCAAAACTGTAACCGTCCTCCTTTGCTTAATCGCTGGTTTATCACTCACATATCTGTGGACTGTCTATGTGATGTAGATGGATTATGGTAATTGTCCATTCCTCCATAATGAAATACTCCTCTCCCCTATATGTCCCATGACATGTATTTCCCCTGGACTGTGCCTGGACATTCTCATCCTCACTGTAAGTGCTTCTTGCTGTTTTGGCCTGCCAGTTGAACCTTGCTCCTTGGTTTCTGGTCACAATAAAATCACATTTGATGTTTAGCATGCATGGTGCTACTTATCCCATGAATTGAGTGAATAGTACATCATGGAACACAGAAATTGCACTGCCGAAGATATCACATGATGTACTATGTTGGTATGACAACCATTTAAATTTTTTTAAAGAATGTGTAAATGGTACAAGTAATTCAGATTGCAAGCTTGAACTTCCGGCCCTGCCTCAGAGCTAAAATGTGTTGTGACTCAGAGGCTGTGACAAAAAGCCACGGATGTGGCAGATAATGCCACCAGCTACACCCATTGCCCGTCCCTGACTGTCTGAAATATGCAATAAAGTGATTGCTATTGACAAGGCAGGAAGGAGTTAGACAACAAATATTGGCTTAGTGCTGAGTGGGAAATCTTGAGCTTGCTGCGGTGCAAATGGATTGTGGCTAAAAGCGACACAGCTGCGTGACAAGGAGATTATGCATGAGCCCCTATGTACTCTGTGAATAAAAGCAGTCACAGACATGGTGGTCACCATCCCTGGGAGTGCTAGACATTCCTAATGGGTTCCCAAATTGCACCTGCCTCATGAATATTAATGAGGCATGCAATTTGCGACCCCATTAGGAATAGCAAACAGTGTCTGAGACACCGTTGTACATTCCAATTTGCGAGTCGCAAAACGACGCAATTTGCGACTCACAAATTGGTAGGGTCATACATCTGGCTCCAAGAGCTTTATGCAACTCACTGTCATTACCTTGTGAAGATGCCACTAACTCTCATGCTCATCATGTCCAGTGTGTAACTGTACAGCATTCACTGATCAATGTGACATACTTTTTGTCTCGTAGGTGGTCCACAGCCATACACACGTGAAGAGGTGCGAGCTTCCGGGATCCTAATGCCACTGGTGAGTGTCATCTCATTGAAATTATTGCCTGTTTGCTAACAATTTCTCCACATACATGCGTTCCTCTGAGACATGCCAGACGCCTCAGAATCTCATGCAGCATGGTTGCACCTCACATATGCATGGAAGACCAAAGGAGGTCCTAGTACAATGTGCACATGCATGACTAGATTCATCTGGACCACATCTATGATGTGTTGATGCATGACAGTGCAGAAAGTTTCTCTGTTGCGCTGGCCTACGTCCAAACCTCATAAATGAAGCCCACATTGTCTGTGACAGATATCTTGGATAATCAATGTCAACCTGATACATGAAAATAGTAGAACCAGAAATAGATGATGTAGCCAGTTACTTCCTGAACATAAATTGTGTTCCAAAACACATATACTGTTCAGGACACAAGTGTTTTGGACATGTCACAGATGACTGACACCTATCCACAGACACACAATTTGATTAATGTCCAGGTACAATCGTGTTCCCTTGGACTCTCTGGCCGTATTTTCTCAGAGCAAAATAGTGAAGCGTCCTCAAATTGTGTGTACGGAGGCTGTGAGCCCCTACTGTTTCAAGGAAATGTTTGATGAATGCGAACTAATGATGACCCCGAGCGCATGACGCCGGAGATGTTCTGTGAGCACGCTGAGCCCGCCTTCTTGATTTACCAATGAGCACTTAACGGAGAAAGCATAAGACTCCCACACAAGGAGGACGCCATATGTGACAAAATTTCATCTCTTTGGTATTCATTTGGAACCAACTCACAAGGCAATACACAGAGATTCCCTTTTTAGGTCGAGCATTCGAGACCTCTTGTATATACTTTAGTATATACTTATATATTAGTATATCCTTATAAGTGTATGTACTTTGTGGGCTCTGGAGATCAGCCCTAGGACTTGTCTGCTTCCGCTTAGGGACTTTTTTTTCTGTTCAACTGCCTCTATTTAACTGTCGTAATAGAAAAGGACGAGTAAAGGTCAGTAAAATACCAGAATTGCTTTCTGCTGAGGGACTTTCTTTTTTTATTTTTCTGGCAACTGCCTCAATTTAACTTTCTTGATAGAAAACGACCAGCAGAGGTCAGTAAAATACCTGAATCACTTTAGCATTCTCTAGATTCCAGTCCATAGAAATTGTCTTCCACGAGCACCCATAGACAATAATATTTTTTTCAAATCTTGTATTTTCAGTGATATGACCACCGAAGGCCCTGATTTTATATTGAAAACAGAGCTTTGGACTAAACCATTTCCCGCTGAAAGGCAATATTTCTCTCCATGTGTTCCCATACCTGGCATGTCACACAGTTTGGTGCTTACTTTCCCTCCGTGTTAAAGAACAGTAGATATTTCAGCACCCAGACTAATGTGCAGCATAGCTAAATATATATAAGGTCACTAAGGCGAGACCGATTGCATTGTAAAGGCTTGTTTTAGTCCTCATGAAGACCCTGTGTTGATGTTTGTTTAATCGCACACAATCCAAAGGGGTCGAAACGTCGACGTGTATTTATAAGCGTTACAATCCAACCTGACCATCATAAATTGAAGGATAAATTCTAGGTCTTGTTGAGAGTACCTTCACCATGTTATTCACGCTGTGCCATAGATCCCGGTATGCAGGGATTATTTATTTGTTTTCCCAGTTGGGAAATGCATTCCCTGGCTGCCCCAAACAAAAAGCACAATGGCATGTCCTCCCAAAATAGGGCTCATAGTTTGATGCATTTTATCCAGCAGCCTAATGCCACTTAGGCTGTCTGTCTAAGCTTTCCATCAGAAGATTCAGCAGAGGCTCCACCGGCAGACATATGATGGTTCTCTAACTAGAGCAGGTTAACTGGGAGTTTGATGGATGGGGTACTCCACCACATTTGTGGCACAGTACCCATTCCACCAGACTCAACATAAGGCCCTAAGATTTTGTTCTGTAGATTTAAGTCTTTCAGCAGTCAAGGCAAGAAGATGAAGCCAGTGAAGGTGCCTTGAAGCCACATACATCATCAATGAGCTCCCACTGTAGCCATTGATTTTGGCGACAAAAGGTGTGAGCCGGGCAAAACTGGATTCTATAGTCGCTTCACCACTGGGATAGATTTGCTCCTCACTCTGGTCCATGATTTCATCTTTCTTTGCTCTCAAAACTCACCAGCGGGGTAAGGCTGGAAGCTGTAGCAAAGCAAAGTTCCTTGAGACCAGATACCCCCACAACGATGTTCCACAGAAGATTTTTTCAGTTCAACAAAAAGCTCAGAGCTGCCAGAACCTCATTTTCTTATCCAAGAGTGCAACCTTCCTGGGGAAGCATCAGGATTTTGTCCCGCTCCTCCAGAGGTGAAAGAATTAGTAAGTACACATTTTCTCCTCCTGGTCACTCCTGCAGGCCTCATATTCTCAGTGACGGCACCTATGTACTATATCGCTCACAAGCCAGGCCACCTGGATAGTCCAGTCCAAAGTGATCCACTAGGCCTTCATGGAGTCAGGAGTCACTAAGCCTTTTGTGCCCCTGTAGCAGGTAACAAGAGGCCAACCACCTAACCTACAGTTCCTGTCAGTGAGTGCCACAAGAATTAGGTATCATTACGTCTTCTTCCAGCAGTCAGGCATAGTCTTCTTCCTTCAAGATGTCTTCTTCCTAGGTCCAGGACTGCTCTGAGAAAGTGATGGTGAAATTCAACTTTTATCCTGTGCAGCAGCTAGTGATTGGAGAATTCCCTACACTCGATTCTGGCTCTTTTCTTATAGAAATTTAATGACGGCCGGGGAACGGATGCGCCTTCAAAGATGGCTAATTTCATGAAGGCCTGGGCACGGACGTGGCTTCAAAGATGGAGTAGGAGTCAGACTGCAACTAAGACTTCATTGGATTAGGTGATTAGCTGACAGTCACATATTAAATCTTTAGCTGTCACTTGAACTTCTTGTGATTTTTTAGACCGAATCAAAGTTTCAGTCTAGACATTGTCTTTTTAAATTGTACTTCATTTTCTGTTTACTTGTATTTTGCACTTTAAGTCTGTGTTGCACTGAGTAAATTTGGTGTTTTCCACCTGCTCTCTGGTCTGCGCTGCAATGGTGAAGGGAGATTTTGTCACCATCTTGTTGGGACACACAGAGATGGCATTTTTGTTTGTAATGTAGCTTATTTTTCCTGCCACACTATTTATGAAAGGCTGGGGAGCAAACGCGCCTTTAAAGAGGAGTATGAGTTAGACCTTAGCTCTAACCTCATTGGAATAAGTGATTACTTGTAGTTTGCACACTAATTCTGTGTTACACTTAGTACATTTGGTGTTCTTCACTTGCTCTCCAGTCCGCACTCTCTCTGTGAAGAGAGATTTTGTCACCATCTTGTTGGGACATGCAGAGAAACACATTTTTTTTGCTCTTTAGCTTATTTTTCCTGCCACAATAGTTAATGAAGGCAAGGACGCGGGCACGCCTTCAACGATGGAGTAGGAGTCAGACCTTTGTTCTAAACTCATTGGATTAAGTGATTAACTGCCAGTCACATATTAAATCTTCATTTGCCACTCAAAATCTTTTTGGTTTTAAGATCGAATTTGAGAACTGTGTTGAGGGGCGTGGCTAGCAGCTGAAGAAAATGGCCGCAGCCTAGAGAGGCTCCGCAGCTCAGCCAGCGTCCCGAACAATCCGCTCACTAATCCGTTGGTATAAACCCATGAAAAGCACTGGGCAGAACATCGGAAGTCGGAAGGAATTCGAGACACTAGCTCTGAACCCCGTCTGATGAACACCAGCGAGACCGCATCGAGTGGAAGAGGTGCGGCCTAAATCACGCTCAGGGGCCGGGGACTGAGGTGCGTCTGGGACCTGAGACGGCGAACACGCGTAGATCAGGCACAGAGGCAAGTGTGCGGCAGTGGAAGCAGTAGCGAGACGGGAGCAAGAGGTGAAAGATGAGAGATGAGGGACGAGGGCCGAGGAGCCTGAGACCGCACTCCCATCTTCTCGGGCGCCTTGTCAGCATGGCGCCCAGCGGCAATTTCCAACTGGCTCTCCCGTCTTCCTCTGACCCGGATGCCGCTCCCGGGCGAGAGGACCCTGAAGACAATCGCAGCAGGTGCGGCAAGCGCGGCCGCCCTTTAGCCGGCGGACGCAGTGAGTGCGAGCCCTTGGCGGTATCGCGGAGGCGGCCTGATTAGATCGGGTGCGGCCTGCGGTCCCGCCTTGAGTGCCCCGCTTGCCCTTTATCGTGCCGACCCTCCGCCGCCCACTGGAGCACTAGAGTACCCTCTCCGGTTCAAGTATTGAGCATCAAGCAACCTGTGCTGCCAAGGGATGAAAACGGGGCTGAGTCACCTCCATGGCTTCCCCAACCCTCCCAGAGCTAGAGAGCTCAACTGTCCTGGGCCCAACGTGGCCGGACATGATTGCTTTCAGAACTGCTCAGGCACAGAGACAAGATCGCGCCACACTGACGATAACGATCACCCAGTGGGGATCGGGGGCGACAAAGACCACGCAACGAGATGCTGGGGGGAATACTCCGACTTGGGCCCGGCGAGACGGCGCTGGGGCGAAGAGGGGAGAGAGAGGGGACACGGCCTGCGCCATGAACTGCGACCGGCGCCTAAAGTGAAACCGGATCTGATTATCCTTAAGGCGGCGAGGCGGAGGTGTGAAGGCAAAAGTATGCGCGCCTGAACCAGCGAACACCCAGCGGTGGACCATGCCGCCGTGGGAGGGGTGAGAAAAAAGGTCAGTGAGACACAGCGTGGACCTACTGGGGGCAGCCTGGCATAGCAAACACCAGTCAAAATCGGCAGATTCTCAGCATACCTTCAAGAACTGCAGTGGCGGCGCGCTGACCCAATTCAAATAACGCAGCTGCCTGATTTGACATCGGAAAACCCGGGCTCTATGTCCCAACTTCCCCCCCCCCTCAGTACAGCGCCCCTACGCATTCCACACGGGCCACACTGCGGCAAATGGAATACGACTGACCTCCTCCAATAAGGCGCCCATTGAGGAGTCTACTTGGAAGGTATGGGTGCAGCAGCAATGAATGGGCACTAGCGCTCAAGAATTTTTAAAAGTGAACAGAGACGAGGGAGCTACAGTGCAAGGCCCAATATCACGCGTGCAGCACAACTAAAAAGACTTGCAGAGCAGTGAGGTGTTCACGAAGGGGGACCGGGCAAGGTGCCCCCTGGCTACTCTGCCTACTGGGGGCTAACGCGCGTTACGAGAGATCTGGGGTGGAAAACCCAAAAGGCCAAGTGTGGCTATGCTACACACAGGCAGGCAGCGGTGAGTCCCATCCCAGTCCCGCTTCAACACGTGTGACATTGGTCAAGAATTGTCACGATGGGGGGCAGAGGCCAGCGGGGCACGCATCAAACAAAACTAGACAAATACGCCTGCGCCAAGGCTCCACCAGAGCTCACAGACCATGAGGCTGCCCAAGCGACAAGCCCAACAACATCGGAGGGGCCGGAAGTTACACTGCAAGACATTCTAATTACCCTGAAAAAGGTACATGCCTCCTTAGACTCCTGTATTGGTTCGATATCGACAGAACTCTCACTGATTCGTGCAGATTTTCATAAAATGTCGGCTAGAGTAGTAGAAGCAACCACGACAACCCTCACCAGCGACACAGCCACCCTCAAGAAACAAATACGACAACTTGAAGCAGACAATAAGATAATGGCCGCCAAACTTGACGATCAGGAAGGCCGCTCGAGGCGCAACAACATCAGAATTATTGGTGTACCGGAAAAAACAGGGGGACCAGCGCTCGACCTCTTTGTCGAAGACCTCATCAAGAATCACCTGCAGCCACGAGGTCTATCAAACTACTTTTTGGTAGAAAGTGCCCACCGTTTCCCAGGGGGGAAACCCAGACCGGGAGCCCCCCCGAGACCAATACTAGCTCGTATTCTTAATTTCCGGGATCGCGTCTTGATTCTGCAAACGGCCCGTGTTGCCCCTGCCCTAAGCCTTGAACACAGTAATATAGCAATTTTTCCGGACTATACGGCAGCAGTAACACAGCAGCGCCGTGGATTTCTTGAGATTAAAAAGGAGCTTCGAAACCGTGAACTCAAATATTCAATGTTATTACCGGCTAAACTGAGAGTGGAGGCTGAGGGAAAAACATGGTTTTTTGCGACGCCTGCAGAGGCCCAAGAGTGGCTTGAGGGATGGCGCCGGACCCCGGGGTCTGGACGATCTGGTAGACAACATAGACAACACTCGCAGGATGAGATACCAGCGGAATCGGAAGAGGCAAGAGTAATCGGAAGACTGTTGCAGGCGAGCGGAGAAGAGTAAAAGACCTCCACACAAACAAGGACTTCCGGAACTGATAGTAATACTTTACGAAAAAGCATGCATGGAACGGATAACGTACTCACGGTTCTCGCATGTCGAAACAACACCCTGAAACTGCAGGTTAGGAGACACTACGGCAGGCGCACTTTCAGAGATGGCCGTGAGAAGACCAGACAAATATTAGACGTCAGACAATGTTAATGTTGATTCACTATGCCCACTTTTCTGTTTTTCAGTATAATGTGTCAGACAGTATGAGTATGCCAACAAGGTACACTGCAGATATGGGATGCACTGCAGGGGTCAGCGGAAGACTCTCCCCCCCATAAAAGTACCAGGGTATGGGAAATAAGCACTCTGCGCAGTTGGGGAGGCGGGTAGTTCTACTTCCGTCATGCAGGGAGGAGGGTGGGCAGGGGGGGAAGTAATTGTTTCTTGTTTATTTTGTTAGGTATGTTTGAGCAACCCTGCATAAGATAGGGAAGGCCAATAACCAACTTTGTTTGAGACAATGCGGGGCAATCAGTACCTTCTACCATACTCTGTGGGAATGCCCAGTGATAATGACCTACTGGGAAACAATTATGCATGCAATTACACAAGTTGGCGGAGTGACTGTCACACCAGAGCCCAAGAGATGTCTCCTAAATATATGGGAGCCAACAGATCTCAACCACGCGGCTCAAGACTGGGCAACGTTGGGTATGATGTTGGCCAAACGCAACATAGCCAAACACTGGGGGGCACAAACCTCACCGACGTACCGAGAGTGGTGTGGAGATATGGACGGGCTATGGTGGCAGAAAGGGCGGTATATATACACAGAGGGTGCCCTAAAAAATGGGTACGGATATGGGGCAAATGGAACACCTATAGAGGAAACATCTGTACTCCACCTATGAATGAGCCAGAATCGGACTCCAGTTGAATCAAAGGGTGTGGAACTATGTCACTTAAATTAACATGCTATCAAGGAAGTAACTATGTACCTTTAAAGGGAAAATCAAGTGTAATGTGAAGCGTAATTTCTACAACAATATACTACTCTGTAACCGTATGACTGTAAGTTTGAACCTGTAACCAATAAAAAGAAGTTAAAAGAAAAGAATTTGAGAGCTGTTTTTAGCCTAGACATTGTGTTTTTAAACTATACTTCATTTCTGTTTACATGTGCTTTGCAATTTAACTCTGTGTTGCACTGAGTAAATTTGTTGTACTTCACTTGCTCCTCGGTCTGCGCTCTAATTGCGGAGGGAGATTTTGTCGCCATCTTGTTGGGAAACATGGAGAAGCCATTTTTGTTTGCACTCAAGCTTATTTTTCTTGCAACACTATTTAGTGAAGGCTAGAACACAGATGTGTGCAGAGATCGCGCCGCTGCTGCGCCAAAGGCAAGCCTGGGCCAATAACAGCTAGAACAGCTTGCTTACTCTGCATCCCAACTCTTACAGCACAGGGTAAGTGTAGAGACCAAGGGCCTCATTATGATGGCGGTCACACGAGCATCCGATCACCATCGTTTCAGGCTCGAGACCGTCCAACAAGGAGTCGGCGGTCCCGACAGCCCAATTACTATACAACCACTGTGTAGGTGGGCGTAAACATCCCTTTTTCCATTTCGGGTTTGCTACGGAAGGGAAAAGGACGGCAGCACAAGCCGCAATAGAAACAAGCATTGGAAATGCAATAGGTATCGCATTTGCTTGAGTTAGGGATATTGGTGTTGTACATGACAATGTCTTTTACCCATGTGTTATGGAGTGTTATGTATGTGGTGTGTAGTGGAATTATGTGGGTTGGAATGGGCGGAGTTAAATTTATCATGGATTTATTTTTGCCCCTTATGGGCTGTGCTGGAGGCAGGCAATGACCTCCCACACCCTTATGCACTTAACAGCAGCGATAGTGCTCTGCACTGGGTCTGATCTGCTGCCCGAAAAACAAAGCTAAGTTGAGCAGTGAGCAATAATTGTGCACTTCCTGCTGTGGCACCCCCTGGCACTGTTGCTTCGAGGTAATTTGGTTTTGTGACAGGAGCAGTGACAGCCCCCACATTCCAATCTTTGCCTGTAAATTATTGAACAAGGCTTTTTATCCTGATGATGAAAGGCTGAGCTCACCCTTTCCACTTTGAAGTAATAATACCCATCCTGGAGCATATCAAAGCAGATGTAAGCATTAAAGGCTTTTAACAACAGAGTCACTGCTCATATTTTTTCTGCAGATTGACGCCCACCCCAAAATAAAGTCTCAGTCACAAACTGTGAAGTTAATTCGGTTGCTGCAGCCCCTGAATAAGTGGTGTCATTTTACAAATGTTTTCGAAAGGCTATACTACACATTCGAAGGAAATCTGACGATCAACGCTTTTGTATTGGTTAAAAGTTAAAACAATAAATGTCACTGCTCTGAAGGCCTGCAGAGTTTGCAGTGGCTGGCGCTTCTGAAAAAGGGGTTGTGGGAGGGCGTCACAAGCATGATGGCAGCTTTATTCAAACATAAAAACATGCCTGACACGAGAAGCAGATTGTTCGAGGTAAAGAGCGGGAGTGGAGGAAAGCAACAATGAGCTGGGAGGTAGGGGCGGGTGGCAACAACGATGGGAGGCGGGCATGTGCAAGCAAATAGGAGGATGCAACGCCAAGGGGAAAAGCCAGAAGAAACAACAAGGAACAGCAAAGAAGATCAGTTTAGCAGTTGAGTAGCAATGATAAGATGCTTTCTGCACACTATTACATTCAACCTGCAGGCAAGTTTCATTTAGAAAGCTCAGGATGTTTCCACGGTTGTTGCAGAGATCCTTATGTGTTTTGCACTTCACAACTTGGATTCACGGAAACAGTTCAGTGGCTTATGTGCATGGTACAAACACCGTCACGTGGCATGTTGGGCAGATCCAGGCTTTCACTATTAGGACCGTGATAACATGAACATTGAATTGTATTACACTGGTTTTAAGTGTCAAAAACATTCCTATTGTGTGCTATGTGAAGGACTGTATTAAAGTCATAAGAGGCGAATGTTCGTTATATACAGTGCTTTCTGGTAGCTTTCACGGGCATGGGAGAAGCAAAATTGGAGACAGTATAAAGGATTAAAAGGTAAAAGTGATGATCTCTTTAAAACAGATGCATGAAAATGTTAAAGGAAGGTACAAGGTAGAATTATAAAGATCAGGAAAGAAATAAAGAGAAGCGAGAGACACTATAATTAGCATTAGATAGAACAGAAACCATGATTTGGAGGTATATGAAACATATTAGAATACAGTTAGAGGCGGAGTAGGTAGCGAGGACGAAAGAGAAGAGGGAAGAGCTACAAGAAATATGAATAACATTTGTCAAAAACGGAACAAAAGAAGCAGCGAAGTAAAATGAGGTTATTGGAGAGAGAATGACAGAGAATGCGGAGAGAGGTTTAAAATTAATCTTGCAGTGCACATGTAGCCATTACTTCTGCTCCTCCCATCCCGGGCACGGGGAATCATCATCTTCTGCATGCAGACTTTTCTTCTTGCTGTCAGGAGTAAGGCAGCTGAGACCCAATGGGAGGCTGTGCTTTCTAGTTAACAGCGCTTGCGTCTTAGAGAATGCCTCTTGTCTTCTAGGCAAATTGGGTTAGCAGGGTGCAGGGCAAAGGTGATCAGCCGCTCTGAAACTACAACCTGGGACATGTCCGTGAATAATTCCCAAGCGCAGATGCCTGGGAAAGGTAAGTAGCATTCCATAAGCCCTAGGATACCACGATTGCTGAACAGGGTACTCAGAACAGAGGAGCATGACCAACACAAACTGCAGCCCTACCAACTGCTTAAGCGACATGGGTCAGCACTAGAGTAGACAGCACATCAGCTACCAATGCCTGCAACCACCACAAGGCCAAGCTACCAAACGAACACACAGCTGCACATTCAAGTGAAATCCCATACCAACCAGCACAGACAAAAATAACAACACAAAAGACAGACTGCATGAGAGGCCCTTCGAGAACTGGGGAAAATCGTGGCGGCCATCATGAACTATGACTAAGGCTTCACTGAAAAACCTTAATTGAAATGCTTTGTATGAGGGGACCAGAACGACAATTATGAGCATGCAAGAAAACAACATAACGATTGCATGCCCAAAACTGAAGCCAGGAAGTCAGAAAGTTGACAACCGGAACTACAATAGATGCCGACAGTGAGTGTCAAGAAGAAATTAAAGCAACGCATTGCCTGACTCTAACAAGTCCACCATTGTGCTACCGACCTATGTGCATACAGTTCATAAAAGCCAACCTGTCCTAGCAGGTAAAACCAGCAAGTACAGTGAGATCCTAGGGTGGCACCATGTGAGGCTGCAACTGTAGGACAAAGCATTCACATTTTTATTAATGTACAACAACGTTGATTTTTGACCGTTCTTAATATGCCTGCTGCAAAGGACCTGGCTCCTCCTGCATGGTGGGCTGACTTCAGCATTCTATTCAGCCCTACTCTTTGCAGTCTGTCTATATATTTTGGATTAGCGGTGAACGACGTAGGTTCTGCCTCTTTCCCCTGTTGTGGAGGGCACCTCAGGATGCTAATAATGGCTTCGGTGACCGGATTGAAAAGATGGGACTGTCTTTTCTATCCGGTGCTTTGGCCCGAGCAGCAGCTCAGCTTGATGCAGGGAAAGCAGCTGTCATCCTCACACAGAAACCAAACCGGCTTCTCAATCCGGTCATCGAAGCCAACAGGAGGCCGAATCCGGTTGGGCGCAGACAGGAAGGAGAAGATGTGCACGATGAGCTCGCTGGGTAGCCATGCAGCGCCCATCTCCCCGCACAGAGCGGCCATAGCATCCCACGACTGCCACACACCCTTTGATGGGCGGAAAGCAAAATTAAAAAAAAAGAGTTCTCCCAACAACAAAATGCAAGGCAAGAGTAAGGAAACTGTACTTGAGCGGCACTCATATGCGAAAACGGAAGTGACTATCGCTGTGTGACCCAATTAGGAGGCAGCAAAGAAGAGCGACACTGGACTGAACCAATGGTAAGCAGCAGGCGAGAGCAAAGTCCTTTATCGAATTCAGCAGGTCCTGCAGACAGTGCATGCACGCTGTTAGGCTCGACCTAAAGGGGATGTTTTTGAACATCCATGCGCGGTGTGCCAGGCACCACATGGTGCCTGGCACACCGTGCATGAATGTTTAGGGGGGCACCACATGTGTCCCACAGGTCACATCGTGGAGGCGTAAAGGGGCCCTGCTAGGGGCCCCCAAAGTCCCGTTCTGACAGCCTTTCCATGGTGGTGGGACCTCCATGAAAAGGCTGTCAGAAAGGGACATCGAAATCCCTACGGCGGTGCCTGCACAGGCACCGCCCCTTTTGTAGGGATTACAGTCCCTCGGATGACTGTGGTCCAACCGACCGCATTGTAATGCGGCAGTCGGACTGCAATCCTGGCTGTCATGCGCGGCACCACCAACGGCCTGTCGGTGGCGGTCCAGCCGACATCCTATTCAGGCCCAAAATGTCAGCACTCTATAAACCCTAATTATTACCACCAATCTGCAAAACTTGTGCCTGTACTCCAAGGTCTTCTATTGTACCCAGTGGTTGTGTATGTAATATAACTTGCCACCTTTTCTTGATAAACTGTAGATCTCTAGCGAGGCATAAACTTGATCTGTTTACTTATATTGAGAAGGAACAACCTGATGTAATGCTTTTAACTGAGATTCAGCTTCATGAGAGCTCCATCCCAGACATGCTTTTGGCTATCCCCTCAGGCTACAATATATTCAGGTGCAATTGTGTAGGCACAAACGGTGGTGGGATCGCAAAAGTCTTCAACTCTGCATTAAGCTGTGTAACCTCGCCGCACAAAGTACCGGACTGTGAAAGTTCATTCTTCACTCTTAAGTTCTCTGCTACATATGTGCTCTCAGGGGCTCTCATTTATTTCACTCCTTGATCTCTGATACAGTTTTTACAAGCATTACCCAAGGGGATAGCTAAAGCAGGCCCTTAAAACATCCACCTTCACAATTTTAGGTGATCTGAACATTCACTTAGACGATGTACATTGCACGGAGGCTACTAATCTATCACAAGATTTAGCTGCAATTCAACTTACGCAAATGGTGAATTTCCCCACATATAAGAAGAGCCATCTTCTTGAAACTCTGTTTTCCAATGTACATGATATGACAGTCATTGCACATTTTCCTCTTTGTGGTACGATTTTGCTACTATATCCTAATACCCCAGCCTCCCTCCTAACACGTCAAGTCTGGGTAGATGTTGGTCGAAATTGGAGTCTGAAGAGTTTGAGCATCTAATATCTCTCACAAAGACAGGAGTTAGAAAGAATGTAATAGAAGCAGTACAAAGAGAGACTGCATCACAACTACGCTAGATAAAACTATCCCATCTTGAGAGTGCTTGTGCTTTGTGTCCAAGGGGCCTGGCCCTTGGTTTTACTCCCATCTTCAGAAGCTAAAAAGAATGATAAAATCCTAGAGTGAAAGGGGAGAAAGACTTACAATGCCTCTAGTAAATGTAAACACGGGAAGTCATTTAAAAACTATCACTATGTTTTTAGAAGAAGACATATAACAAAACAATGGTTCCCTGCGGAATAAATAATACATTTGATATGTACATTAGCAGCTAGGGACTAAGGCAATTAACCCTGGTAAAACTCTAACTTGGAGCACATAGAGAATAATACAATCGATGAATGTAGTCAGCTAGTGAAATTGTTGAAAATTTCACTAGCGGACTACATAAATGTATTATTTATTCCTTCTGTACAGCACTGATGCACACTTATCTCTCTAATGTCACTTTAAGCTTGCACTGCTTTAGTTCTGGAGCACCTGTGTTACTATCTTTATTACTGCTAGATTGAATTAAATGATTTATCAAAATTCATATGATTTGACAGTGAATTTTTCAGCCTAGCTAGTCTAGACTTGTGACTTCCCCACAGGGAACCATTGTTTTGTTACATGTTTACGAACCCAGGTTCCCAGGGTTGTAGGGTTGCCCCTTTAATGTTTTGAATAGTCAACTTTTTTTGCTAAAAAAATAAGGTTCTAACTCTACGATGGAAGTGTTTACAATAGTGAAATCTATGACCGAACCAGCCGCCAAAAATCCAGTTGTGGCACCTTCAACAGCCCGCTGCATTGATTTAGCTAGATTTATCTCTAGGAAAATATCAGATATCTATGTGTTTTTTCCTGGTCAAGTATTTGATTCCCCCTGAGTGAAAATTCCAGTTGACCTAAAGTTTTCAAAGAAGCACTTTCTGTTGTTCTCCCTATTGAAGATGAAGACATAGCGGCCCTTGCTAACAGAGTCAAATCAGGTTCTCCTCTAGACTCTACACCCCCCACATTCTTAATCATGCTGCAGCGATTATCCATCCTGTACTAACGTATACCTTGAACTGCTCCCTCTCTCATGGATTGATGTCTAAGGAGTGGAAACATGCTATAGTAAAATCTCTGCTAAAAAATCTTCTTTGTATCCCCTACAATTGGTAAATTGCAGACTAATCTCATTTCTTCCCTTCACTGGGCAGGTTCTAGAGAAACATGTCAATAGTCAGCTGTCTGAATTTCTGTAGCAGAACAGCCTCCTTCATCCCTCTCAGATGGGATTTCTCTGGCCCACAGCACCACAGCACTGAGTCTTCACTCCTGGCTGTGCCTGATGACCTCAAATGTACATTGGACTGGGGCGACAATGCAGCCTTAATCCTGTTAGATCTTAGTGCTGCTTTTGACATTGTTTATCATACAATTGTGCTTGAGAGGCAGCGCTACTCTGAGGTAACTTTAGTTGGCTTGAAAATGGTTTGCCTCCTACATTCAGGGTCAGAGTTTCAAGGTCTGCGACAGGCTCTTCTACTCAGATTCCCTGCCTTTGAAGTATGGGGTCCCACAGGGATCCCCTATGAGTCAGACAAGGTTAATATGTATACATAACCCCTTAGTGGATATTTTTCAGTCCTTTGGTCTTACCTTGGTATCCTATGTGGATGGCACCCAGCTGGTCATTTCCTTAGCCCAGAAAAGCATTTGAAAGCAGATCAGTCAAAGCCATGCCTTACAGCAGTTGTGGAGTGGTTGGCCAATGGCTGTTGAAAACTCAAAGGTAGAAAAAAGTGGTCATGATAGTAGGTAACATGTTAAAACATGATCATTCAAACAGCAACGGTTGGCGTCATACAATCTTAATATGTGATTAATGTGCAGTTGTGGGGGTGGAGTGTGTCGGGGAGGGCGGCGTTACACTGCAGCTGGCATATGCTGTTATCCCATTACGTTGAATCAATGGGGCTTTACCCTTATGTTTTCTTTGATAATATTAATATTCTGTTATATTTGGCACTCCAAATGCTTCGCATAAACAAAATGCTGACTATGTAATGCTTATATGAAAACATCTGCTTTGTAAATTCTTTTATCAATGTCAACATGCATTTGATTGTCAGCGGTGCCTGTCTAAATACATAAAAAGTTTAAAATTCAATAAAAAAATGTAAACAAAAAAAATGATAGTAGCTAACAATTGAAATTGCTGGACTCCTGAGACAGCATTGTACCTCATCCTCAAATTAAATCAGTCATCAAATGTATAGGAATCTGGTTTGACGACAAGCTGTCATTTGAAATTGAGGTGAGGACACTGGCGCACGTTGTTTTTCCATTTTAAGAACCATTAGAAAGTTTCTGGGAATTCTGACTTGCTCGACCCATAGAACTGTAGTCCAGGCCCCGATTACATCCCGTCTGGGTATGGAAATGTACTATAACTGAGTCTCTCTCAATTTGCACTAAGAAGACTTTAGATTGTTCAAAATGAGGCAGTTTGTCTCTTGCTGAGGCTGCCTAGACACGACCCTGTGTTTACCTCTCTGGCAAAACTTCATAGGCTTCTGGTTACAAAGTATTAAGGGCCACATGCATCAAGCATTTTACAGGTCGCAAACGGGCCAATTCGCAGAATCAGCCCGTTTGCGACCGGTAAAATGCCATTTGCGATGCATCAAGCCCAAAGGCATTCGCAAAACAGGTAATCGCAATTTTTGCGATTACCTATTTTTCGAATGCAGTTAGGGAATCGCAAATTGCGATTCCCTAATTGCAATGCATTAGGCATTCACAAATTGCATTTTTGCAATTTGGAATCGCAAATTACCATCAACTTTAAGTTGATGGTAATTTGCAATTCCTTTGAAAAATGCACAAGAATGCATTTTTCAAAGTGTAATGTGGTGCATACACATGCCGGCATGTGTGTGCACCACTTGTGCATTCTTAGCTTTGTTGGGGTGGCACAGGGGGGCCTTTTGGCCCCCCTAGCACCCTTGAAATTGCATGCGCAATTTGCGAGCACCTATTAGGTACTCGCAAATTGTGCATGCATTCCTATTCATTCTTATGGGCCCCTAGGCCCATAGGAATGAATGGGAAGGCATTCCTTAATAGCGAGTCGCAAATTGCGACTCGCTATTAGGAATATGTAGGAATCGCAATTTCTTTTGCGATTCCTACATGCATAGGGAATTGCGAGTCCTAAATAGCGATTTCTTAAAAATCGCTAATCAGGAATCACAATTCCTGACTTTGATGCATGTGGCCCTAAATTCAAAGCCTTATGTTTCACTTATTAAGCTTTTCACAACAAGGGCCTGAGTCTGTTGCATCATCTGGTCCATCCTTATACTCCAGCAAGACTTCTTAGATCCAAGTCTTCCTACTCTGCAGTAATCCCCAGATTCCATAAGAGCAGAAGTGATGGCGGTTCCTTCTACCTTCTTGCTTGTAAATTATGAAACTCTCTTCCATCTACCTTATGGAATTCCCCTGATGAATGCCTTTTTACAAAATCTCTTAAGACTTGGTTGTTTGAGCATCCATGTTAAGATCTAGTCTGGCTCATACTTATCTTATGCTGGGAGGTCCTTTGTGACTAGCCATGCACTTTAGAAGACACCATAGAATAGAATAGAATGCCTACCTCATTTTCTGCACTTACATTTTGAGTTTACTGCATATGTGCCCAGTGTCTCTCAACCCAACCAAGATGGCTCTAGCCTGCTTCCATTTGTAGGACCCTTTGCGCTCCCTCTAACACTCTCCTTTGAAGGTGAGGTGTCCCCCACTCTGGTAGTGCAAGAACAAGTTTTCCCTCCTACTGGGGTACCTATGTGGTGTTCCGGATCCAACAGGAATGATGTTAACCCAGGGTGGCTACAAGTTCTGTAAACCCTGCTTCGGGGTCTACAAACCCATATCAAAAAATAGTGGACCATGTTGGACCCCTCTAGTGTTGGAAACCCTAGCTCAGTGTCCGCAAACCCACAAAGATTTGTAGGCCTTTTTTAGACGCCCTGTAGGATTAGCAGCCCTAGCACTTGGTCCAAGGACCCTGTGGGTGGTCTAACAAGGGCCCTTACTGGACTTCCTCTGAGTTCATGGAACCAATACTCGCCTCTGCCCAAAGGCCATGCACAGGGGGAGTTGGCCACCTGCAGCAGGTTGAGGACAGGGCCTGGCCAAAAGCTGGTCCCTGCTGCCAACTGCCACTGAGCAAGGCAAAGGCCATGAGCATCTGTGGTTGGCTCCATGCAGCCAAACCCTGCACGTCACGTGCAAGGCTTGTGACCCCAATATTTATACCAATAAGTAGCTTCCTTAGTGTTAAAGGTAACGTGATAAGTAATCTCACCAGTAAGATTATTTACAACATTTATAATTGCACCAATTGCATCAAAAGTGAGGACAAGAACATTAAATTTGTTGGGCAATAACAAGCATCAAGGCACAGCTTGTGCAGCAACAGTGGATGATTCCCTAACACAAAAACAGTTAGATGACAGGTTTTAGAAGCATAATCTTCCTGTCACACACAAAGCACAGGTGAAAGATGAGAAGCATGGATGTAAGGCTTTTTTCCCAGGGCCTATAGTGGCAGGGGCCACAGGGCACTCTAAAGGCGAAAATACAATGGATCCTGTGAGAAAGTAGGGCCTGTTTGCAGTGTCTCCCCACTTTATGGCCCCATTTTTACTACTAGGTGCTGGTTTTCTGACTCTGATAGTGCCCTGGGCTCTGCTAACCAGACCCCGGGACTGTGTTCTGATTAAAAGTACATGGTTAGATATAATTATAATTAGCAATGGCAGACCCCTGTAAGTGCAAAACACACAAGATGATGGACGGAATGTTGCACATTGGCAAACATTCACCCCCAGTCACAGATCTGGGTTTAATCCATCGTTATTTTGCTTCACCACGCCACCCCAGTTCAGACATAGCCATATGCAAATCAGTCTTGACCCTGTGCCTCATGGGAACAGTCCAGACCGAACTGCCAAGCCATGTCTTCCCTGGACCGGAATCAAGCATCCTAGGACCGGTTTCGGGCTTTCAGCCCTCATCAGCCAGGATAGCTTGACTCCAGTGGCGTAGTGAGCACGGGACCCACGTCTGGGCATACCCTTCCCACTTAGGCTGAAATGCAAAACACACAAGATGATGGACGGAATGTTGCACATTGGCAAACATTCACCCCCAGTCACAGATCTGGGTTTAATCCATCGTTATTTTGCTTCACCACGCCACCCCAGTTCAGACATAGCCATATGCAAATCAGTCTTGACCCTGTGCCTCATGGGAACAGTCCAGACCGAACTGCCAAGCCATGTCTTCCCTGGACCGGAATCAAGCATCCTAGGACCGGTTTCGGGCTTTCAGCCCTCATCAGCCAGGATAGCTTGACTCCAGTGGCGTAGTGAGCACGGGACCCACGTCTGGGCATACCCTTCCCACTTAGGGCAAAATGCAAAACACACAAGATGATGGACGGAATGTTGCACATTGGCAAACATTCACCCCCAGTCACAGATCTGGGTTTAATCCATCGTTATTTTGCTTCACCACGCCACCCCAGTTCAGACATAGCCATATGCAAATCAGTCTTGACCCTGTGCCTCATGGGAACAGTCCAGACCGAACTGCCAAGCCATGTCTTCCCTGGACCGGAATCAAGCATCCTAGGACCGGTTTCGGGCTTTCAGCCCTCATCAGCCAGGATAGCTTGACTCCAGTGGCGTAGTGAGCACGGGACCCACGTCTGGGCATACCCTTCCCACTTAGGGCGAAATGCAAAACACACAAGATGATGGACGTAATGTTGCACATTGGCAAACATTCACCCCCAGTCACAGATCTGGGTTTAATCCATCGTTATTTTGCTTCACCACGCCACCCCAGTTCAGACATAGCCATATGCAAATCAGTCTTGACCCTGTGCCTCATGGGAACAGTCCAGACCGAACTGCCAAGCCATGTCTTCCCTGGACCGGAATCAAGCATCCTAGGACCGGTTTTGGGCTTTCAGCCCTCATCAGCCAGGATAGCTTGACTCCAGTGGCGTAGTGAGCACGGGACCCACGTCTGGGCATACCCTTCCCACTTAGGGCGAAATGCAAAACACACAAGATGATGGATGGAATGTTGCACATTGGCAAACATTCACCCCCAGTCACAGATCTGGGTTTAATCCATCGTTATTTTGCTTCACCACGCCACCCCAGTTCAGACATAGCCATATGCAAATCAGTCTTGACCCTGTGCCTCATGGGAACAGTCCAGACCGAACTGCCAAGCCATGTCTTCCCTGGACCGGAATCAAGCATCCTAGGACCGGTTTTGGGCTTTCAGCCCTCATCAGCCAGGATAGCTTGACTCCAGTGGCGTAGTGAGCACGAGACCCACGTCTGGGCATACCCTTCCCACCTAGGGCGAAATGCAAAACACACAAGATGATGGACGGAATGTTGCACATTGGCAAACATTCACCCCCAGTCACAGATCTGGGTTTAATCCATCGTTATTTTGCTTCACCACGCCACCCCAGTTCAGACATAGCCATATGACCCCTGCAAGTCCCTAGTATATAATAAGGCAGGGGGGTTCAAACTATCTATAAGTCCCTAGTATATAATAGGGCAGGGAGGTTTAGAGGCCCAGTAGATTTCCTGCACTAGAGTGTGCACTTCTGAGTTGCCTGCTGTCACTATAAAAGCCAGCCCTGCCTTGCAGGCTGCTTTTAAATTATAATTATGTGCAAATTTGACTTTGGAATTAAAGGTACGTCCAAAGTGGTAATCTACCTTATTTTGACATATAAGTCACCCCTAAGATCTCCCCTTGGTGCCCCGGGGATAGGATGCCTTGTAACTATAAGCAGGGACATATAAAAGATGCTATATAAGCCCTAGTGAGAGAAAAACTGCCAATTCAGTTTTTCCCCATTGTAGTGAATTGCTCCATAGGCTAACATTGAGATATTTTATTTAAGTATAAATATTGGCAGGAGCCACATAAAAATGCTTCAAGGTATCTAATTAATAGTTAATTAAGATAAATCCAACAACTTGCCACTGTTAGATTTATAATAACTATTACAGAAAATAAGTTATTAAACGTTCTTTTCTTTGAGCCAAAGTCCATCTTTCCAGCTGCCTTTCCCAGGCTGGGTCAGAGCTGCTTGATGAGGTGTGAAGTGTCCTGTCAGAGTAGACAATGGATTTCCTGTGGGTGGAGAACTTTAACTGCAGAAGCCAAAAGGTAGGAAGAGGGTGGGGGAGCCAAACTGGTCTTCAAAGGGAGAATGAGAGTTTAGGACCAGCACAGGCTGACCCCCAAATCCTGCACCCCCAGCCACACAGGAGCCTCAGTAATTAGATTAGTCACGGGGTTGGAAAGGGTGTGTTAATGAAACTTAGACACACCAGTTGGTTGGCTTAGCCAGATCTAACCCCAAAGATGAAAATTTCTCCATGCTGTATTTAGAGAGAATAACGCTTTCTGGGACAATAATGTGCCACACTTTGGAGGAAGTGGTCATACACCTGAGTGGCACCCTGCATCCTATTGGTCACTGGTTCCACACTTGCTTAATGCCCAGAAACTGTGAACAAATATGGGAGAGCTGCATAGCTCCTCAGATCTGCTGCCTGAAACTACACGGAGAAGAAGGACTGCCCTGCTGGAAACCTGATCTGCACCCCAAAGGTTTGCACTCTGAAGGACTGCACCTGCTGCACTTTCTGGAACTACAGTCCTAAGGACTTTGCCTTGCTTCAAGAAGGATTAAGGAGTGAACTCCCTGCAAGCTACGGGTTAACAGAGCCCACCTGCATAATTTCCACCAAGACGTCCCCATCCTGGAGTGCGTCCAATGGACTTTTAAGGATTTGGCCACGCGCAGTGTGGGAATTGTAGTCGCAACATCCCAAGGACCATCTCAGATTCCAGACCGCTGAATTGGTGTTGTGGACACTTTGAACCCTCAAGGAGACCTTTTGGGAGCAGTTACAGAAGTTTGGAGAAGTTTAGAGCAACTTTTGTAAAAAGCTCCATAAGCTGACCAGGTGCATTGTGGGAGTTGTAGTCCCAGACCCCAAGAGGCAAACCCGAGCATCTGCACCCTTGGTTGGTGCTGTGGAGCACTTTCCTGCATCAAGAAACACTTCTGGAAGTAAGTGTAAAGAACTCTTGACTTTGTCCCGGTCCAGCACAACCTTTCTTAACCCTTTGAGCTCTATTTGCTTCTAAGCACTAGTTTTACTTGTAATCTTTAAAAATTCATATCTCTGGTTCTCTACATTGTTTTTTTGTAGTTTTGGTGTTTATTTGTCCATAAACATATAACCTATTTTTATGAGTTGGATTTTTAATGTATTGGTGTTTTTAAATGCTTTACACACCTGTCTCCGAAGTTAAGCTTGCCTGCTCATGGCCAGCTTTCAAGGGTTGAGCAAGGGAATCATTTATTCAGACCCTAACTGAACCTTTTATTGTGTTTGTGGCCTTATTACTAGTGGTAAGCCACTACTTATCACTCCTAATAATCCACTTTCCAATAGATCCTTACTTATCAGGGTACCGGATAGTCAGTCTGCGGTGTAAAGGTGGCCTCACTACACCTGACTCTCAGTAGGCATGAATGAGTAATCAAGGGTTAGGTCCAGAGAACTGGTGAAGAGTGAAACTGGGCGTGATACAAGACAATTGCCATAGTTGCAGTTAAGGCATCAATGTCAGATAGAGATGTGAGTAAACAACACTGTGATAATACAAATATATATAAATATATTTACAGCACTAGTGTTAACTGAAACGATAGAAAGTACACAGCACAATACCCAGTAAGAATTGACCATGAATGTAAAATAATATAATAGTAAACCCTGATTACCTAGTTATGCAAACTATACTGTTCATGATAACCAAATGATCTACAATTTTGCCACAATTCTACTAATAGCACAGTGCCACAATGATGCAGTTGCAGAACAGCTGATAATTTTACGCAAGATCTGCAAACAACTAATGTGGTAATAACAGGCTGACTGGGAGAAATCCACTGGAAAAAGAGAGTCACAACAGTCCCACCAAAATTGAATTACTTTATGTTATTGACTGACTGACTGACTGATGCATTTATAGAGCGCTCGATTGCCGAGGCGTCTTGGCGCTGAGGTGAGTTCATACTGATCCAGATGCTTGCTTATTTAAGAGCACTTAGGAAACAGCCAGGTCTTAACCTGTTTCCTGAAGATAGTCCTGTTGGGTTGCAGTCTCAGCTGTGAGGGGAGGGAGTTCCACAACTTAGCAGCTTGATGTGAAAAGCTCTTACCACCCCATCTAGCCATTTTTATTCTGGGCACCAGTACCAACCCTGTGTCGGCAGATCTCAGGCTTCGCAGAGGTTTGTACCAGGAGAATAGCTTTTGAATGTCAATGGCACCGCCTCCGTGGAGCGCCTTGTGCACTAGGCAGAGGGCCTTGAATTTTATTCTTTCCGGGATGGTAAGCCAGTGGAGCTTTCTGATACTGGTAGATGTGGGATGATATTTGGGGAGAGCGAGCAGCACGCGGGCCGCATTCTGCAGAGATTGTAATTTAGCAGTTTGGCCTTTGTCTATACCTAAGTATAGCGCATTCCCATAATCAATTCGGGAAAGTACAAGGGCTCCAATTACCGTTTTCCTTAGAGTGAATGGGATGAACGGCAAGATTTTGCGCAAAACTTTCAAAGTGAAAAAGCAGGCAGAGGTTACTTGATTGATTTGCTTCCCAAGCTTTAATTCACCATCGAATATAAAGCCTAGGTTCCTTGCCTTGGTCACCGGGGCTGGACAACTCCCAGCCTCCGCAGGCCACCAAAGTTGATTCCAAACTGAGGGGCCCTTCCCAAACTCAATAACCTCGGTCTTATCAGTATTGAGTTTGAGGAAATTTGCGTTAATCCAAGCCATAACTGCATTAAGACAATTACGGAACTGGGCCGCTGTGATGTCCACCCTCTGCGAGACCGACACCACTATCTGGGTGTCGTCTGCATATGAAACCAGATTAAATCCGTGCTGTTTGATTAACCTGGCCAGAGAAGTAACATAGATGTTGAAAAGCGTTGGCGACAGAGCCGACCCCTGTGGGACTCCACACGGGAGGCACAAGTTTGCAGATTTAAGACCCTCCCAGTGGATCAGTTGTTCCCTGGATGCCAGGAAGGATGAAAGGAGGGCTAGAGCCGTCCCTCTAATACCTACTGCCTTCAGCCGCTGCACCAACACCGTATGATTCACGGTGTCGAATGCTGCCGATAGGTCAAGCAGGATGAGGACGGCTCTGCCCCCTTCATCCACCAGTTTGCGGATTTCTTCTGTCGCCATTATCAAGGCAGATTCGGTGGAATGTCTTGCTCTGAAGCCGTATTAATATTTGTGTTCGTCATATTCGTGAACCTCTAAACAATATAGAAGCAAAGCAAAATCAATGGCAAATGACAGACATTGAACCTGATAATCTGCAAACAAAAGGGAGAGAAAGTGCATTTAATGGCTGAGTAAGCCTATCTTCTCAATTGAAGGTTAATGGTGTTGGTTTATCTACTGTGGGGATAACATGCTAACTGAGGGCCTAGAGGGTCAGTTGTTCCACACTGAGTGGAACCTTGATTATGATGTGGGGACAGGACACTGTCTGACCCGCAGAAACAGTCTTAAGCCCAAATGCGTGTAAGGTTTCTCTCAGGCCTCTCTTGATCTGGCTAGTTAGCAAGACAATCTAGCAAGTTAGCAAGCCAACCGTGGGCTAGACTACTGCAAAACCAGGGGCTAGACCACTACTGCAGAAGGTCAAACAAAGGACAGAATAAACAAATAGGAGGGGCAAGCCGGCAGAGATTCGGCAGGATTCCTCTTACTCGATCCTAGTGAGGAGGAAATAGACAGCCCTAATCTTCACATAGTGAAAGTAAAAAAAATCCATGCATGCTCAGGTCCAACAGTATCTTACCACGTTTGGAAAGAAGGCTATATCTCCGAGTTCAGGCAGTTGTGCAACAATCCACTGCAAGTCCAAGTGAGAGCATCTTCCAGGTTTAAATGTCCATCCAGTCAGGATGGATCACAATTTATCTCCTCAGCAAGAATTTTGGAAAGACCTTCTCTATAAAATACAATGCTGTGACCACTCCCTAGATGAAGATGACGTGGTACACCGTAAAATGGGCTGCTCAGGAGGGAAACACTGTTTATTCACTCCAGACAGCCATTACACAAGGATCCAGCAGAGGAAGAACAACATTTAACATTTCAGTTTCTGAAAAAAGTGATGTTGACAAATGTTTGTAAACATTCTAAAGACACAAAAAAATGAACAAGAAGGGATGCCCTTCTATTCCATGCCTCAACTTATTTTGCACAGGGAGTCCATTGGGAAGCTCTCTTGGATGTAGCCTTGGGTGTAACCACTGCTCCCCAAACACTATAAAAATGCTGTCATCCATCGAGACCTTGTACAGTGAACAAATGGTAGGGTGGGTACCCCCTTCAGACGAATGGTGGAATCAATATGATGATCTCCCTTTCTCAGTGTATACCAAGAGTGTCCCTGAGGAGCAACTCTTTGGTGTCCACAAGATCACAGACCTCATAAACTAATGACTAAATCAAAAAGACAGGCAAGCATTCAGATGAGAAGAAAAATCAGTTGAGTGTCACAGCTGTAAAGTTTATCAAGGACTATCCTTCTTATAATGAGCAAGATTCACTCTGTGTTGAAAATAAACATCTATTACTGCTACTCATATTCTAACTTTTCTCCCTATCACTCTAGTTTGAAAAGATATTTTCAGTGTATAAAAGCCAAAAAGATTGACATTTTAATAGTTATTTCATTGTCTTGTACGATGTTACGCTGATCACCCAGATTTTGGCATACATATACTTTCAATGATATGAAGGTTACTGTCCACATCTTGGTTTGAGATGGTGTGCTTTTGTTCATTCTGTCTGACTTTGTCATCCTCCTCTTTGTTCTTGCCATATGCACTGCTCTGTTGTTGATCTCAGCACTGACCATTTCTGGTAACCATATAACATTAAAACCGGGTTTAGAAGCACTACTGTTCACAGTTGTTACAGCAGGGTTGTATAACAATACAGCGCATGCTTTTTCCACACAGCCTTCACCATGCATGCCTTTATCGAACAGATGCCTTTACCATGGATAGAAAGAAAAGAAAGAAAAATAAATTTGTAAAGCGCACACATACCAAAAGGCGTCCGAGCACTATAGCCATTAGATCTACCTAAGCTAGGGACTAGACCGTCACCATGGAGGATCTAGTGCTGTGTAGATCCTACCAATTCATATGACTTGTGCATTGTTTGGACAACATAAACTAAGGGTCTGGTGTCAAGACTGATTCCGGACACCCCCGCAGGATACGTGGCCTATAGATCAGCTATCTCACAGTGCCACCGCAAGCACCCCTAACCTACCAAGGAGCGAATGGTTTCTGGCAGCCACTGAACATGACAACCCTGACCCCTCAGGGATAGTGGAAACAGTACAGAACCTTTCACTCAGACACTCGTGCTCAATTATTCTCAGAGAAATATACAGAGAATACACAGTGGGATGTTTTCAATAATATTTATTGAACCAACGTCATTCTTGCATAAAATACGTGTGCTGCAATGATTAGTAGACAGAGGCAGATAAACGTGATTACAGGCACCAAAAATTGTAAATAGTAGATATAGTTCTACCATGGTGCTAAAACAATGTATAAATGCAGGCATATAACCAAGACAGTAATCTAGCGTACTCCTACTATGCGGACCCTACTCTAAGTGTAACTAGAGTGTGTGTAGGTTTAGAGCCAAGAATCCCCCCAAGGGACGATCCAACCCCATTACCTGATGGGATCGAGTGAAGGACCTCGTCTTGGTCACAAACTGGTCACCCCTCACGAGATGTCAGATCGCTGCTTGGTGATTTCTGAGCATGCAAAGACCCTCGGTGTCAGCAGAAGTCTGCTAATCTACCCTGAGGCTAATTTTTTATAATAGAAAGCAGCCTTGCAATGTACACATAGATTAGTGATGTTATGGATATATAAATAACCCTGTCGCCCTGTGGATGAAGATAGTGATGACATTTGTACGTAGTGTGAAACGGGACCTTGTACATGATGTTCAGGGCGTTGTGATAATGTTGTGCGAAGCTAGATGTAAAAACAAGTTTAGTTTCAGTGAAACTAATCCAACATTGCTGTGCATGTAAATGTGTGCAAAAGGTCACAGCTGAAAATGTTATTTGTGAGGACAATGTAAGAACTAAGCTGCTTCGCTACATGGGCCTAACTCGGGAATATAACACTAGGGAACCCTAGATCACTGTGAAATGAAAGGCCAGGTTTTAAGAGCACCTCTAAAAGCCATATGATTTCCCAGGCATGTCAACTGATGAGGAAAAGAATTCCACAGCTTTGTTGTGGCCATTGAGAAGGATCTGCCTCCCCATCTCACCTTTCAAAATTTCGGGATCACCAGCAGATTATGTTTGGCAGAACGAAGATGCCTGGTCGGCAAATAACAATAGAACATGGATCTGATAGCCTGGGGCCCTAACATGTGTGAGCCCTATGCACAATGCAGAGGGCTTTGAAATTGATTTGCTACCTAACAGGAAGCCAGTAAAGCTTAACAAGCTCAGCTGAAATTATGTGATTTTTGGGAATATCTAAGATAAGCCTCACTGCTGCATTCTGGACAATTTGAAGTTTATTTAGAGAGAACTTATTGATGTTTGAGTACAGGGCATTACAGTAATCGATTCTTGAGGAGATCAAGGCCAGAACCACTGATTTTTGGTCTGTTAAAAGATCCTAGGAAAAACTTTCAGAAGTATCCTAATGATATTGAAACAGATTGATACCATTCGGCTCACCTGTAAAGGAGAGATGTTGGTCTATAATGAAGCCAAGATTTTTCGGTGATTAAGTTGGTAAGGGCAGGGTTCCCAGTGCATCTGGCCAGCAATTGCTGTTCCAAACCAAAGGCTGACCTCCAAAGATAGTAACCTTCATTTTGTCTGCATACAATTTCAGACAATTACACTTCATCCAGATGGAAATTGCCTTCATGCAGTTATTTAAGTTGATGGCCATGGAAAGTCCATCATATGTGATGGGTAGAATAATCTGTGTGTCATCGGCATAGGAGAGGGCCTGAAGACCAAAAGAATGAATGAGATTCACTAGAGGGGATACATATAGATTAAACAATGTGGGGTTAAGGAGGCTCCCTGAAGTACTCCACAAGGGAGAAGAAAGGGACTTGATTTAAGCTGACCGCAAGTTACTGTCTTTTTTCTGTCCGTTAAGAATGACCTCAGCAGATTCAATGCAGTGTCTTTGAAACCTAGCTGAGCTAGACAGGAAGTAAGTAGCAGCGGGGAGATGGTATCAAACGCTGTGGACAGATCCAACAGGATCAATGCTGCTGCCTGATCCGCATCAACCCGTGCTCTAATGCTATCAACTTCCGAGACCAAGGCAGTTTCAGTACTATGGCAACCACGAAAACAGAATTGGGAGGAATCCCACAGTTCATGGTCCTCAATGAATGTCATAAGCTGGCCACTAAGATGTTTTCTTGAGGATTTTTGCAGGAATTGGAAGCAAGGATATAGGGTGATAGTTTTTCAGGTCTTTAGGATCCAGATTCAGCTTTTTTAAAAGAGGCCTAACTTCCGCTTCTTTCCATGACTTTGGAAAACATCCTGTAAAAATGGCTCTGTTCATAATCGAGTCCAGAGGCACAGCAATGGTACTAGCCACTCGATGAATAGTTTTAGGTGAGTAGGGTTCAAAAGGAGACCCTGACTTTACGCTAAGAAGATACTTCTCAGTCTGTTCCTCTGAAACGTGCGAAAAGGAGGACAGCATGAGGTTGATTACTGAAACTTTTTCGCTTCGCTCACCTTCATGCCTGGATATTGTCCTGCGGAGTTATGTGTTTCCTCATTTATTATATCAAATTCCAAATAGATGGTCAGAATTTTAGACTGAAAATGGTGTTCCAGGTTATCAAAGAACTCTTGAGTCACCTCTAAATTGTTCAAGCTCTTAG
This sequence comes from Calotriton arnoldi, assembly GCA_963921515.1. NCBI lineage: Eukaryota > Metazoa > Chordata > Amphibia > Caudata > Salamandridae > Calotriton > Calotriton arnoldi. Next base: position 1,084,986 of record CAWUFW010000327.1, read on the forward strand.
GAGAAGACATAAGATTTATAATTTTAAACAATTCCCTAGAGGAATTTGGAGCACTACCCAGGGGCGGCTGCTCCCGGGAAGCAGCAGTGGGGCAGTGAGGGGGGAAAAAGGGGAGAGGAGGGTTAAAAAAATAAAATAAAAAATCATGTTCTTGCCGGCCGACTGACCAGCTGCTGCCACTTCTCCAATGTCCTCTGCCTGGCTTCTTCTGTGGAAACAGGAAGCACTTGGGCTCCCATGCTCAACATAGCCAATCACAATGCTGCAATGCAGTGTTGTGATTGGTCTGAGTGCCATGGTTCAAAGCTCAGCCGGGGAATGGGAGCCTGGGCATGTTCTCCATGCAGGCTATAATGCAGCTTACATGGAGAGCATGCAAAGTGCGCATGAATGTTTGGCCATCCCGGGAGGGCCAGTCAAACATTCATGTGCACTTACATAGTGCCCACCACTCCTCCCCCTGCTCTGAGAGCAGAGTAGATCCTCCCTGCCCCGCCCCACCCCACCGAGACGCCGCAGAAGGAACAAATAAAATGATAATATCGCAAATTATTATCATTTTCTATTTCTTTTTTTTTACTGCTAAAGGCAGTGGGTCGACGCTCCTCTGACTTACCAGAGGAGCCGCCACTGGCATTACCAGTTGTGCCCATGCAGAGTTTATTTTTTTCCTCAGCAATCGCTAATTTGTCATCTTTGATCAGGGCTCTATATTTGTTTTTTTCCTGGGGTTCATATTTATTTTTGCCTGACCCGTTCTTGTCTACCACAGGCTTGCCTTAGAGATCTAAGCCGGTCAGAGAGCCACAGAGCTGTGGGTGATTGCTTGTGGCACTGAGTTGCCTTAAAAGGGGCAACTGTGTCCAAAGCCGAGCTAAGCCAGGCTGTGAATTCTTCAGCTGCTAAATTGACATCGTCATGGTCAGTTCTGTTTTCATTTTTAAGGGCGCTTGAAAGTGATGCCTCTAATATACTCTTCCAATCAAGTTTAGCCCGTTTCTTATTCAACTTTCCACAGCCACCCTGAGGAGAATTCCAAGTAAGAGAAAACCCAACTGCATGGTGATCCGACCAACTTAGTGGGAGCACCTCCTTAAACTGTAACTGTGGATTATTAAAGAAAACTCCATCCAGCGTGTGCCCCACACAGTGCGTCAGAGCATTAACTAATTGAGATTGGTCAAAACACAATAAGGTGTCAAGTAGAGAGACCGAGTTTGTATAGATTAGGTCCTCCAGATGAAAATTAAAGTCCCCTGCAATATTAAAGTTTATTTTCTCTAGATAAGATTTAACCAGTTGGCCTATTTCAAAAGTGAAAAAAGACATAGGACCGGGTGGGTAGTAGACCAGGATACCCAAACAGGACCTCGTATGACAAACTTTTAGGCTAAACCGTAAAGCCTCACAGGGAAAAGTGCACTTTATAGGTTCAATGGAGGCTTTATAGATAATGGCAAGACTGACTTCTATCTTGACTGAGAATAGAATAACCTGGGGGAATCGCATCAATCAAATCAGGGCCAAAACAATCACAGGTCCGTTTCTCAGTTACCAAGATATAGACTGGATTATAGTCATCAATTAATTCTGAGAATTCCATCTTATTCTTAATTAAAGAATGAGCATTAATCAGAAATCCCCTGATCTCCTCTTCTGTTAAACAACTACCCCTCTCCACCTCCCTATTCTGCTGTGCGATAGAGACCTCCTTGGGCAATCCTGTGCTAGAAAGGAAGGGGGGGGTACTTAAATCCAAACTGAAGTCTTGCAACTCCAGTTTGCTCCCAAAGGCTTCTATCTGAGGCAAATTTACATGGAAATCAAATTTTAAACTAAATAAACAGTGTGAAAATACAAATCATAAACATAAAGTAAAACTAAAAGCTCCTTTCCAAGGTGGAGCCTACCTAGATTGGAGCCAGGCACCTCCTTGGATAATTAAAAAATGTGCCATCTTGCAACTTCTTGCAACATATAGGAGCAGATATACAAGAGCCCTCCAAGTATACTGTCACAATCCCAAGCTGGTTTCACAGGCTGGGCGGTAAGTGCTGTGCTGCATGGTAAGTATAACAAAGTAAGTGAAACCTGTTAGGTCTGCGGGCCCACCACTGAACTGCCTACCACTTGTGCCCCCCTAGCGCCCCTCCAAAAACCTTTGTCCAGCAAAACACATGTTGCAAGTGCCGTTGCGCTTGAAGAGACTCATGCATCATGAGAGGCAAAGGAGCTCCGACAACTTGAAGGATCCCGTGAGATTTGGCGGCCATGTTGGACGTAGCCGGGTGTGGCCGCTATTTTTAAGGCCATGCCCGTTTCTAGAAGCAGCTTCCTGTTGAAGAGGCTTACCTAGGAGCAGCATGTCCCATCAACTGTTCTACGGTGGCTCCCACTGACCGGCGCCAGCCGTCCGATACCTGTGGAAACAGAGAACTACAACTCTGCATTAACAAAAAGGACTTGTCTCGGTGGTAAAATTGCTTAGACTTACATGGCGCCTGACTATGAACCTGTAAAAGAAAGAGAGAATGATTAATCATGAGTTATTAATTGAGATGTGATTGTATTAAGATGGAACTTACTTTGTGTCTGATCCTGATTGTTAACCTGGTAGCCAGGCATTTTCACGGGGTACATTTTGGTAACAGAGACTTACTGTCTTTCTTCCTGGTATAGCAAATTCCTAAGAAAATGAGAGGAGGTAATAGAACTCTTGCCCTCAGAAGATGTGAATCCAAATACATTATAGACCTGGAGATGAAAAGTCTTCAGGAATTGAACTGTGAGGAGGAATTAAGAGTACACCTAGAATAGTCTTTGAGGTCCCTTGGACATGAGGGTCTTGTAGATCCACTAGCTGGCAGGACACTTCATATTCCCTGATCTTCACCACTCCATTATGCTCTTTTTTTCAGCACTGTTTCATTTTGATGGTGATGGATCTATGACACAGATAAGACTTTTAGGTTTTTTATATTTTTTCTGTCTAAGGAGTAAGCAATACAAAAAAAACTAACTGTGGGATAGATGTTTGTGCCTTTGCTGTTGGATACAGGATTATGTGTGCATTTGATACAGTTGGGGTGAAACGTATCACGTGGACTGGAACCGATTGCTGTGAGATTTTGGGAATTTTCTTTAGAGGGGTCATGTTACAACCCTACCAGTGGAGAGGAATACTAGTATTAAGCTACCCCACATGCACAAGGTGTACTGTATTGAACATTACATTGCATTCCATGGTTGGGTTTTAGTTTGCCAATGGGGCAGGAGGGCCTTGATGATGCATCTTACCAGTCTGTGCATCAATGTTATGAAGAAAGTTGTACACGCAATAAGCATAATTTAATGGGGTGATAATTTTATGCAATTCATCAGGTTTGAGGCAACCCAAGATACATGGTGTGGTTTGCTTCAGGTAATTTTTTGTTGTATGTACATTTCCTCACTTGGGCTGGATGAAACCTGTGATGGTTTCTATATATATGTTTTACTTTTTTGGGGGAACGCCCTTTTTTCAATTAACTCCTAACCTGCCTTTACTACTACCCACCTCTAAACCATAAAATTACCCTTAATACGCTTTACCACAACCCACCACTAAACCCTACCATTACCTTTCCCACCCCATAAACCCTAAAATTACCCTTACCACCCCTAATCACTAAAATTGCCCTTGGCACCTTTTACACTACCAACCCCAAAAACCCCAAATTACCTTTACCAATACCCCTTTAACACTACCTATCCCAACCACGGTTCTCCACGCAAAAATCGGACACCGACACGGGGAGATTTCAGAAATGCAAGGTTTATTCCTCCATTACGCTGTGACGCGTTTCGGCATTCTCTGCCTTGATCACATATATATATATATATACACACAAACACCTCCGAGCAGGGAGCCCCCGACCCAACAGGGCATCTTCGACGAACAGCGGGAACGGAGCAACCCGCCAATCTGTGAATGAAGGAAATGTCGAAGCACATTCAAAACACGGAGCTCTTTATTAACTCTTGGGGCTGCAACATTTAAATTTACTCTGACGTGTTTCGGCCAATGAGCCTTAATCATAGAGCAGCACTTGTTTGTATAAACCATCCACATCTGATACATATGAATTTTCACGCTTCTTGCTCCCAGGGTACTTCATTGTCCATAATGCATCATAATGGAATTTGAATACTTTCGGATGATTCAGTTTTAGGACTGTAGTACATCAATTCATAGTCCAATGCTTTTTTATGTGTACTAAAGTCATCTTATTTCCATTTTTTAGGTCGAGCCTCGAGTAGCGCGCAAGCGCTGCTCTGCGAGACTTTAAGTAAGGGGCTTTTCAAAGCTGACCAGACGCTCGTGCGTCATGGCCTTTTCCCTGCGGTTACCCGCACGGCAGACATCTGTTTGCAATTATCGTGCCCAGACGCGGGCGCGATAATTGAAAACAGATCGCTCGCTGTGGCGCGCGCGCGCGCACCACTCGCGTCCTTGAATTCCTTGTGTTTTTTTTCCCTGTTTCTGCTCGGGCCGCCTGTGGGTGCAGCTCTGGCCCCACCCCTGCATGTCTCATGCTTTCAGCCGGCACTGCAGTGCGTGGCTTCCTTGTTATTCTTGTCTGGGTGTAGACTCATCGTGCTTCTGACAGGCCACAAGGAAGCAAATTAAAGTCTGTTAATAAAAACAATGTGTGGCCTTGCTGTTTACGTGGGAGAATGTTCCATCACAGTGCAGCTTTAAAAAAAAATCCTCAAGCGTCTTTGTAGCCCCTCTCACTCCCCAACCAGCTCCTCCATAAAATGTGCTTTATGCCACTGAGTCCACGGCCTACTTAAAGCCCTGCCTGTGTTCCCCCACGTTCTGCATGTGTGACGGTAGCAATAGTGCTGCCTGCCCTGTACTTCAGCTTGTGCGAATGAAGCTTGCACTTCTGCCGTCCCGGGGTTTCTGCCATACTCAAACTTACTTTCTGAAACAAAACACTTTCAGATTACAAATCCACGAATCCAGAGCGGGAGCAGTTAGCTCATTAGGCAGTTCCACACAGGCCAGAAAGCACGCATAAAGGTCTGAGATACGCTTTCACTTACGAACGCCTGAATGCGTCTGTAAAAGAAAAACAAAATGCACACTTTTTACCTTAACCGCAGAAAGAAACCATTAGTTCCACATGCGTGTCGTGTTAGTGCAGCCGAGCTTCATGCTGCATTGCCGCCACCTGGGTTCCAGGGAGCTTGGAACGTGGAAGACGTTTTAGCAGCTGCGACTCGTGCCACAATTACGCAGCTCCACGTGAGCTCCGGGCCTAGCTCTTCTTTTGCAGTTCTCACCTACCACGTGGGTTTAGGCGCAACCTCCTCGTGTTTAGGGGAAGGGAGGGGCGAGTGGAATATGAGCAGCCTCGCAGGCAGAGGGAACCTTGTCAATAAAGTACTGGGTTAAATTCAGAGGCGCTAAAAGTGGGGTGCCGGGAGTGCAGCAAAACCCACCCACCCCCGCCGCACCCCCAATAACCCTGCAGAAGTTCAAAAGGAGAATGATAAAACGAGGGCTTTAAGGTTAGTTTTATTGTGTTGTATCTCCTTTGAGTTCACTTACAGAGATCAAAATTAGTGTACTCTTCCTTTCCATGGTTGCAAATGAGGGACTTTTATAATGTGAACCAAGTGACAATCTTCCTGGAGGACAAACCACATGAAAGGAAAGACTGCAGGATGTAGGTCAAGCATATTTTACACCTTCTGCGAAAGCCTTCCTCCTCCTCCGCCCGCCCACTGCTGAAGATACATCAACTTAACAACTAGAGCGCGTAATTAGCTGTTACTGTGTCTGGCGACTGACGATTTTAGAGGTAAGTATGCACGTTACTGTCTGTGTGAAGAATACCATCCAGAGAATTAATTGGAAGAGTCCGACCAAGGACCTGGAAAGCTCTAAAGACGAACCAAACCAACAAAGTGAACGGTTTTGTGAGGTCAAAATGTCATAGTGGCCACGTTTTCAGTTTGCTCATCTGTAACATCCCCATGTTATTATGTGTGCTAATATATTATAAATCAATGCCTTTTGTAAAACGAAGCAACCAGAGACATAACAGCACAGCATCAGTCAGCACCACCACAGCATCACACAGGACCACCACAGCATCACTCAAGGCCAGCACAGCATCACTCAACGCCACCACAGCATAACTCAGGGCCAGCACAGCATCACTCAACGACACCACAGCATCACTCAGTGCTTCTTACACTTTTTAATTACAACTTCTCAGCATGCTGCACAGCAGCCACACTTCTCTACTGCACAGCTTAGAAACATTGGCAAAGTCAATAGCTCTACCTAAACACTTATAAGGCCCCCCAATGCATAGCCGATAGGTCTCGCCTTTAGGACATTATAAGTGTTTAGTTATCCAGCACAATATCCTTGATTAAACAACATCAAGTGTTGCATGACTAAACACTTATAAGGTCCCAAAAGCGAGACCTATTGGATATGCCAATGCTTGTTTAAACATGCATTCTCCTTTAACTTTTCTAGTAGCGTTTTATCCGTGCTTCGTGTTGCTGCGATCCTTAAACTTACTTTTAAGGCCCTCGTTTTGAATCCGCAAGAGGTGGTCAATACCCCTCTCGCATCCCTTGCTCTTCGACGTATTTTCAAATTCTATTCCACTATTGTATTTCAAGGTAAGTCTTCCAGCGAGAGCGGGTCATGCTCCCATATTAGATACACACAAACACCTCCGAGCAGGGAGCCCCCGACCCAACAGGGCAGCTTCGACGAACAGCGGGAACAGAGCAACCTGCCAATCTGTAAAAGAAGGAAATGTCAAAGAACATTCAAAACACAGAGCTCTTTATTCACTCTTGGGGCAGCAACATTTAAATTTACTCTGACGCGTTTCGTCCAATGAGCCTTAATCACGGCGAAGAGCAAAGCTAGTATGACGCTCATTCCAGCTGCTGTCTTGAATGTTTTGTGGTGATACGTCAAGTGGGGGCCAAGAAAAAGGGGGTTCCCAAAACGCATTCTCTACATGTTAATTCCCATAGAGATTTTAGACACGACTATAGCCTGAACTGCTGAACGGAATTTGGCAGAAAGGTAGCTGTTAGTCCAGAAAGTGACTTTTTTGTAATTTGGCGTAAATCTGTTCAGTAGCCTTTGAAATATTAAGGAAAATTCAAATTTGTATATATAGGGGCGTGGATACTCTGAGGATCCGACAGCCCCTGTGCTCAAACCTGATTGGCTGCCAACACTTCAAACTAGGAAGTGTTGGCAGCCATCTTAGGACTCGGCTTGAGCCAAGTCCCAGAAAAAAATGTTTAAAAAAACAGAAGGGGGCAGTGTAGGAATACCCTGACCCCCTAGGCCTATTGGGGGAGTCCCCCCAATACTCACGCCCAAAAATAAAAAAACAGAAGAGCAGGCTCCCACGCTTCTCTATTGTTTAACCCCCGGTGGGCCAGGACCCGGGGGCATGCAGCTGTAAAATATGTGGGGGTTATCACGACATCCCAATGACGGCCACCTCCCCGGCGCTTATTGATAACTAATGGGTGGGTTCTCGAGGACCCGCCTGTGCCCCGGGGACCACCACCTCCTCAGGGCAATATTAAAAAAAAAAGTGGGACCTCGTGGACCTCTCATGCCCCGGGGACCACCACCTCCCCAGGGCCATATTCAATTTGTACTGGGATGGCCTCAGGGACCACCCCCACCCTTGGGCCAACTCTTTTTTTTAAATGGGAGGGGGCCGTGAGGCTGTTCTCATCTTTGGGGACTGCCATCTCCCCGGGGCAGGTCCTACAAACAAGAAAGGAGGGAACCATAGAGAGCCCTGGGGACCGCCACCCCCCAGGGCTGGGTCCTGCTATGTCCCTGGGTACCCACAACCGGACATAGCTGATTGCTATGGATTGGAGGGAGCTTTACCACTCTCACCATGTCACAGCAAACGCTCTGCTTCCAGCAAGCAAGAGTGAAAAAATGCTCTTGCTTGCTGGAAGCAGAACTAAATTTCTTTCAGACACAGGGAGCTGCATGTATAGCAGTTCCCTATATCTGAAAATAATGTTGGCTTCTGCAGGAGGCGGGAAGCTGGCAGGGACCACAGGGGAATTTAGGTTCCCCCCACGATCCCAGTGGAGTCTGTGTACCCTGGGGGCACCCAGCAGACATGGCTGGTCCCCAGGGGATGGGGTCGCTGGGGCCAAAATCAGCCCATGCCGCTCCCTCCTCCATTTGTAAAAGGGAGAGCTCTGGGGAATGGGGTCCCTGGGGCTTAATTAGGACTGTGGAGGGGGGCCACAAGGCCCCCTTCCCCTATTTGAAAATTAAAATTAAAAATAAAAAGGCAGGGCCCCGGGTGATGGGGTCTTTGGGGCGGACATTAGCCTGGGATGGGAGGGCCAAGCAGCCACCCTTCTCCATTGAAGAAAAGTCTGGCCCTGGAAGATGGGGTCTCTGGGGCTGAAATCATCCCTGGGATGGGGGGCCACGCTGCCACCTTTCCCTAATAAAACAAAAAAAGCCTGGCCCTGAGGAAGTCACTGAAGGCCTTGCTCCCTTTCTCAACCACTCTGCAATGGGGCCTCTGGGTGCACAACATGTGGGGGGAAGAAGTCCCCTTGGCTCATGAGGGTTCTTGGGGGCCAACAATTCCACCTGTTACCTCCAGTAAGTCCCACACAGCGGGATTGCTGAGAGGTCTTCAGAGGCCATGCCTCCTTTCTACATCACTCTGCAAATGCACCTCCTGGCACACTACTGGTTGGAGGATGAAGTCCCCTTGGATGCTGAGGGTCCTTGGGGGACAGGACCCCCTGGTACCTCCAGTAAGACCCACACTGTGGGATAGCTGAGAGGTCTTCAGAGGCCCGCCCCCTTGTCCAACACTCTGGAAACACGCCTCTTGGCACACTACCGGTTGGGGGATGAAGTCCCCTTGGATGCTGAATGTCCTCGGGCCAAGAACCCCTCCTGTTACCGCCAGAAAGTCCCACACAGTGGGATAGCGGAGAGCTGGTCGGAAGCCCCACCACATTTCTCCACTACTCTGCAAACGTGCTTCCTGGGGCACTAATGGTTGGGGTATGAAGTCCCTTTGGATGATCAAGGGTCCTTGGGGGCCAAGAACGCCTCCTGTTACCCACAGTAAGTCCCACACAGTGGGATTGCTGAGAGCTGGTAGGAGGCCCGCCCCATTTCTCCACCACTCTGCAAATGCACCTCCTAGTGCACTACTGGTTGGGGGATAAAGTCCTCTTGGATGCTGAGGGTCCTTGGGGGCCAAGAACCTCTCCTGTTACCTCCAGTAAGTCCCACACAGCAGGAGTGCTCAGAGCGGGTCGGAAGGCCCACCCCCCTTTATCCACCACTCTGCAAATGTGACTAAAAGTTAAACAACCTTAGATATTCACTTTAAAAAACCAAAGGTTACAGGAGCATTATAGTTAGGAAATAGAATTTAAAAAACCTTAAAAAATCACTGGAAAAAACAAAGGTTACAGGGACGTTATAGTTAGACTCAGATTTCACTAGTACAAAACCATAGAAATTCAGCAGTTACAGTTACCTGAGCTAACTAAACTTACGCCCCTGTAATGCACTGCTTATAACCTCATATATTACATCACTCATGACATGGTCAGTGACATCACTGATGACATCTCAAATTACATCACTGATGACATCACTGATGACATCATTGACAGAAGAATACCTACCCTGCCCTCTTTTCTTTTTTTCCACTTTTTGGGGGACTTAGCTGAAGCCAAGTCCCAAGATAGCTGCTGACAATTCCTGGTTGAAATGTTGGTGGCTAATCAAAGCACCGCAGATCTCTGCATGAGCTTGTATTTGTGAATTAGCCGCGATTGCAGATAAACAAACTTGAATTTTCTTACATTTCTCAAGAGCTACTGAACGGATTTACACCAAATAACTGAAATTATGATCTGCGAACCAAAATCTACCTTTCTGCCAAGTTAAGCAGTTCAGGCAGTAGTCGAGTCTAAAGCTCCTATGGGAATTAACATGGGAAATGCACTTTTTTTGACCACCCCTTTTTTCTCGGACCCAGTTGACGGAAAACACCTTGAAACTTTCCATGCTCAACAAGAATCACCGGCACACTATTTTTGGAAGATTTCGTGAAGATTCGTCAAACAGCACCAAAGATATAGGTAAGTCAAAAACGCTTTTCCTATGGAAACAGGGTACTAACTATAACTACCTACTGGCAACTGCCAGTAGGATATATATGTATAGCATATATATATATATATTACCTACTGGCGGTCGCCAATAGGTAGTTATAGTTAGGACCTAGTTTCCATAGGAAGAGCGTTTTTTGATTTGCCAATATCTTTGGCACCGTTTGATGAATCTTCGCTAAAGTTTCAAAACTAATGCCCTGCTCCGGTCAGCTTCTGTCTTGAAAGTTTTGGGGTGATTCGTCAAGCAGGGGCCGAGAAAAAAGGGGGGACCCAAAACCCATTTTCTCCATTTTAATTTCCATAGGAAACTTTAACCAAAGCTACAGCCCGAACTGCTGAACGGAATTACACCAACTTTGGTAAAAAGGTAGCTCTTGGTTCAGAAAGCGTTCTTTTTTTAAATGGTGTAAATCTGTTCAGATGTTTCTGAGAAATACATACATAAAAAAATATCGAAATCTGATGACCGCGGTGGATCCGCGAACCCTCGCGAGCACGAGCTTGATTCTGATTGGCAAACCAGAAAATGTTCGCAGCCATCTTGTGACTCGGTTCTACTGAGTCACAAGAAAAAATGCAAAAAACAAGATAAGGGGGCAGGGTAGAAACACCCTGACCCCCTAGGTCTACACAGGGGGTCCCACAGGGACCCCCAGGGACAAATAAAGCATTTTTATTTTAAAATTTTCAGCGAGATTCGCATAGGGTCCGCAAATCCGGCAGAACATTTTTTTAAAAATGAAGCACGGGCTCCAACACTTTGTTTGTTATAAGCCCCCGGGTGGGCCAGGTCCCGGGGGCAATCCATAATTGTGTAGTGGGGGCCTGTGGGGGCCCCCACAGCCCCGGGGACCGCCACCTCCCCGGGGCTTTGCTAATAATGCACTGGGGCACGCTGGGCTTCTTGGAAAAAATGCATGGTTGGGGGCTCCTACCCCCCCACGCTGCCCCGGGGACCGCCACCTACCTGGGCTTGAATTTATTATGGGCAGGGGGCCTCACGGGCCCCCCCAAGCCCCGGGGCCACCACCTCCCTGGGGCTACTTGTAAAAAATAAGTGTGGGGGGCTCTAGCTCCCCCACACTGCCCGGAGCACACTTCATTTAAATATGGGGGTCTATTGCGGACCCCCGGCCCCGGGGACCACCACCTCCCAGGGCCATGGAGCCCTCCATGGCACTGGGGACTGCCACCCCCCAGGGCCGGCCCAAGCAATGTCCTGGGGTCACATTGCAGTTTGCAATGGCAGGGCGGGAGCACTGCTCCTGCCCTGCCATTGCAAACTTCTGCTTCGCTTCATGGAAGCGAGAGCAGAAAAACTGCTCTCGCTTCCATGAAGTGAAGCAGATCTGCTTTTGGGCAAAGGGAGCTGCAAGTCAGCAGCTCCCTTTTCTCCAAAAGCAATGCTGGCTCCAGCAGGAGGCAGGGAGCCAGCAGGGACTGCTGGGGCACTGAGGCTCCCAACGCGGTCCCCAACGTGAGGCCATGCCCTGGGGGATGGGGTCCCCGGGGCCAAAAGTGGCCCAAGGAAGGGGGGCCAAGCGGCCCACCTCCCGTAAAGTTAAAAAAAAAGAGGCAAAGCCCTTAGGGGATGGGATCCCGGGGACCCAAAAAGGCCCCAGGAGAGGGGCCGCTCCTTTAAATTTAGTTTATTTTTTTATTTTAAAAAGTGGCTATGCCCCGGGGGATGGGATCCCTGGGGCCGAAATCGGCCTTGGGAGGGGGGCCGCAAGGTCCCCCATATGTTTTTTTTTTTAATTAAAAAAATGCCTCAGGCAAAATACAAAGAAAAGGGGGTCAATCAGCCCCCAGCCCCCTTCGAAAAAAAAAAAAAAGAAAAGAGAAGTCGGCATCTCGCCGGAGCCCCCGCCGCCTCCCTGCACCACTCTGCAAACGTGGCTTCTGGCTTGTTCTGGGTTGGGGGATTAAGTCCCCTTGAATCCTAAGGGTCCTTAGGGGCCAACTAGCCCACCAGGAACCTCCAGTAAGCCCCACACAGTGGGATTGCTGAGAGGTGGTCCGAGGCCACGCCCCTTTTTACACCACTCTGCAAACGTGCCTCTTGGCGCACTGCTGGTGGGGCGATGAGGTCCTCTTGTGTCCTGAGGACCTCAGGACTAAAGTGGTCTTCATCCCACAAGTAGCAGTGTGCCAGGAGGCGCGTTTGCAGAGTGTTGTAAAAAGAAGGCGTGGCCTTGGACCACTCTCAGCAATCCAGCTGTGTAGGGCTTACTAGAGATAACAGGAGGGCTAGTTGGCCCCCAGGGACCCTCAGGATTCATGGGGACTTCATCCCCCAACCAAGAGCATGGCAGGAGGCGCGTTTGCAGAGTGGAGGAGAAAGGGGGCATGGCCTGTGTCCACCTCTCAGCAATAACACTATCTGGGGCTTACTGGAGGTATCAGGTGGGCTAGTTGGCCCCTAAGGTCCCTCAGGAGGCAAGGGGACTTCAATCCCCATCCAAGAGCGCGCCAGGGAGCGCGTTTGCAGACTGGTGGGCAAAGGGGGCATGGCCTGGTCTGAGAACTTACCAATGCTGCTGTGTGGGACATACTGGAGGTAATAGGAGGGGTGGGTGGCCCCCAAGGTTGTCCTTGGGGGTCAACTACCCCTCCTGTTACCTCCACACAGTGGGATTGCTAAGAGGTCTTCGGAGGCCAAGCCCCCGTTTTTCCACCACTCTGCAAACGCGCCTCCTGGCACACTACTGGTTGCGGGATGTAGTCCACTTTACTCCTGAGGGACTTTGGGGGCCAAGTAGCCCTCCTGGTACCTCCTGTAAGTCCTACGCAGCGGGATTCCTGAGTGCTGGTCGGAGGCCCAGCCCCCTTTCTCCGCTAATCTGCAAATGCGACTACTAGTTAAAGAAGCATTTGCAATGTAATAGGTCTCTCATTTGCGAGAGTCAGAGCTATTGGCGTTGTAAATGTAAAAGTTTTTTACTAATGTTTTTTGGAGTGGGGTGGATGTATGTTGTGTGTAGTGAAAATATGTGGTATGTTGTGCAGTGAAATTATGTGGATAGAAAGTATGTGGTATTTAGTGTACAGCAATTATGTAGAGTGGGATTATGTGTTATGAAGAGTAATTATGTGGTATGGTAGTCTGTGTTGTTGAGTGGTAGCCTCAGGTTTAGTCTTCCTCATTCCATAGAAGCTAAACTATAAACTCAATGAGACAAAAAAGAAGTAACCATTGAGGAGCACTTCTGGACCAAGGCAGAGGTATGAGCAGTGCCACTGGAATTATGTGACTGTTTGGCTGCACCAACTTTCACACTATTATACATTTTCCGCATTTGCCACATAATCCATCATCTGCTGCATAATCTGCAGATTTCAACCAAAAAAACCTTGTTTCTAGCTCAAACGGCTCAAACGTTACCAAAAATGCAGCGACAAGTGTTATAGCATGGTGGAAGGCCCTTTACAAACCTAGAATGGTCACCTGTTACTTATTGCTAAATATGGGTGTTAAATTGGTACTAATGGTGTGCAAACCACTCTTGCTTGTTTCTGTGCCTCTCTTGCCTCTTTCTGTATTTCTCTTGCTTCTTTCTGAACCTTTCTTCCTTTTTCTGCACTTCTCTTGCCTCTTTCTGTACTTCTCTTCCGCTTTCTGCACCTCCGTTCTTTCTGCACCTCTCTTGCCACATTCTGTACCTCTGTTGCTTCTTCATGCATTTCTCTTGCCTCTTTCTGCACCTCTCTTGCCTCTTTCTGCACCACTGTTGCTTATTTCTGCACTTCTCTTGCCTCTTTCTGTACCCCTCTTGCCTCTTTCTGCCCCTCTGTTGCTCCTTTCTGCACTTCTCTTTCTTCTTTCTGCACCTCTCTTGCAAATTTCTGCATCCCTCGTGCCTCTTTGTGCACCTCTCTTGCTTCTTTCTGCTCCTCTCGTCTCTTTCTGCACCCCTCATGCCTCTTTCTGCACCTCTTTTGTTTTTTTCTGCACTTCTGTTGCCTCTTTCTGCACCCCTCTTGCCTCTTTCTGCACCTCTGTTGGATTCTTTCTGCACTGATCTTGCTTCTTTCTATACCTCTATTGCTACTTACTGCACCTCTCTTGCCTCTTTCTGCACCCCTCTTGCCTCTTTTTGCACCTCTTTTGCTTGTTTCTGCACTTCTTTTGCCTCTTTCTGTACCCTCCTTGCCTCCTTCTGCACCTCGGTTGTTTCTTTTTGCACTGCTCTTGCTTTTTTCTGCACCTCTCTTGCAAATTTCTGCACCACTCTTGCCTCTTTCTGCACCCCTCTTGCTCCTTCTGCACCTCTGTTGGTTCTTTCTGCACTGCTCTTGCTTCTCTCTGCACCTCTTTTGCCTGTTTCTGCAACTCTCTTGCCTCTTTCTGCACTCCTCTTGCCTCCTTCTGCACCTCTGTTGCTTCTTTCTGCACTTCCCTTGTCTCTTTCTGTACCCCTCTTGCCTCTTTCTGCACCTCTGTTGCTTCTTTCTGCACTTCTGTTGCTTCTTTCTGTACCCCTTTTGCCTCTTTCTGTACCTTTCTTCCATCTTTCTGCACCTCTCTTGCCTCTTTCTGCACACCTGTTCCCTTTTTCTGCACCTCTCTTGCCTGTTTCTGCAACTCTTTTTCCTCTTTCTGCAGTTCTCTTGCCTCCTTCTGCACCTCTGTTGCTTCTTTCTGCAACTTCTCTTGCCTCTTTCTGCACCTCTGTTGGTTCTTTGTGCACGAGTCTTGCTTCTTTCTGGACCCCTATTGCAAATTTCAGTACCCCTCTTGCCTGTTTTGGCACCCCTCTTACCTCCTTCTGCACCTCAGTTGGTTCTTTCTGCACTTCTCTTGCCTCTATCTGCACCTCTTTTGCCTGTTTCTTCAACTCTCTTGCCTCTTTCTGCACTTCTCTTGCCTCCTTCTGAACCTCTGTTGCTTTTTTATGCACTTCTCTTGTCTTTGTCTGCACCCCTCTTGCCTCTTTCTGCACCTCTGTTGCTTCTTTCTGTACCTCTCTTGCTTCTTTCTGCACCCCTCTTGTCTCTTTCTGCACCCTTCTTCCCTCTTTCTGCACCTCTTTTGCCTCTTTCTGCACCTCTGTTCCCTTTTTCTGTACCTCTTGCCTGTTTCTGCAGTTCTCTTGTCTCCTTCTGTACCTCTGTTGGTTCTTTCTGCACTGCTCTTGCTTCTTTCTGCACTTCTCTTGCCTCCTTCTGCACCTCTATTGCTTTTTTCTGCACCCCTCTTGATCCTTCTGCACCTCTGTTGGTTCTTTCTGCACTGCTCTTGCCTCTTTCTGTACCTCTTTTGCCTGTTTCTGCAACTCTCTTGCCTCTTTCTGCACTTCTCTTGCCTCCTTCTGCACCTCTGTTGCTTCTTTCTATACCCCTCTTGCCTCTTTCTGCACCCCTCATCCCTCTTCCCTCTTTCTGCACCTCTCTTTCTTCTTTCTGCACCCCTGTTACCTTTTTCTGCACCTCTCTTGCCTGTTTCTGCAACTCTCTTGCCTCTTTCTGCAGTTCTCTTGCCTCCTTCTGCACCTCTGTTGCTTCTTTCTGCACTTCTCAAGCCTCTTTCTGAACCCCTCTTGCCTCTTTCTGCACCTCTGTTGGTTCTTTCTTTCTGCACTGCTCTTTCTACTTTCTGTACCTCTCTTGCCTCAGTTTGCACCCCTCTTGCCTCTTTTTCCACCTCTTTTGCTTCTTCCTGCACCTCTATTGCCTCTTTTCGCACCCCTCTTGCCTCTTTCTGCACCTCTGTTGGTTCATTCTGCACTGCTCTTGCTTCTTTCTGCACCTCTCTTGCAAATTTCTGCACCCCTCTTGCCTCTTTCTATACCCCTCTTCCCTCTTTCTGCAACTCTCCTGCCTATGTCTCCACCTCTGCTCCCTCTTTCTGCACCTCTTTTGCCTGTTTCTGCAACTCTCTTGCTTTTTTCTGAACTTCTCTCACCTCTTTCTGTACTCAAATGGGAAGTGCAAGCTGTCAAGTTTAAAGGTCTGCGTGCTCTCGTGACTGAGGTATATGTCTAGTTGTACATGTATTCTTACATGTGTTATGCATCTGAAGATGGTAGCTTAAAAAGCGGGTAACTTCTCCTATAGGTGGTCAAATCTTCTCAGTTCTGCTCTGTCATTCGGTTGCACAGGCAGACATTATGAATATATATGTGTTATAGAGCCCCTCAAATATACTATTGTACCCATGTGCCCTGTATTGTGAGCAGAAAGAAATGCATGCACCTTTTTGTACACAAATTTACAGCATATACTGTTTGAAACACAGGTATTCAAGTATTTGTATGTTTATTTTCATTTAACATGTCAGTAGGTAAAAGCATAGACACGCATGCATACCTTCACAAACTTGGTCAGACTTACAACAGTGATATGCTTAGGATTGCTGTTTTATATTTGGTAGGCCTAACATTCTGAGCAGTCGATTAATAGTGAACCTTCAAGAGAAAAGTGAGGTTTAAGACATCTTGGGAGAAGGATTAGTGATTAAGCTACTTTGTATGAGTCTGTTGTAAGGTACAGTCAAAGTAGGCCTCTTTCTGCACCTCTGTTGGTCTTTCTGCACATCTCTTGCTTCTTTCTGTACCTTTCTTCCTCTTTCTGCACCTCTCTTGTCTCTTTCTGCACTTCTCTTGCTTCTTTCTGCGCCTTTCTTCTTTCTGCACATGTCCTACCTATGTAGGCATAGTTACAAAGTAGCATTTAAAAAACCTTAGAAATTCACTGAAAAAAACAGAGGTTTCAGGGACGTTATAGTTAGGAATTAGCATTTTAAAAATCTTAGAAATTCACTGAAAAAGCCAGAGGTTTCAGGGACGTTATAGTTAGGAATTAGCATTTAAAAAACCTTAGAAATTCACTGAAAAAAACACAGGTTTCAGGGACGTTATAGTTAGGCTGACATTTCACCCGTACAAAACCAGAGAAATTTGGCCGTTATAGTTAGCTGAGCTAACTATAACTCGCGCCCCCGCAATGCACTGCTGATGACGTCACATATTACATCACTCATGACATGGTCAGTGACATCACTGATGACATCACTGATTACATCTCAAATGACATCACGTATGACATCACTGATGACATCATCCAGTGACTGTGTGTTTCTAAAAAGTTTAAGTATATTATATATATATATACACCAAGGTGTATTGAAGATTGAGTGGGTGTATGAGTGTCTGAATGGATGAATTAGTGGGTGCGTGACTGACTGTATAAGTGAGTGATTAAACATGTCTTAGTGAATGCATGGGTGAATGATTAATCTGTGTGAATGTCTGTATCAGTCTGTCAGTTGGTGTGTAAGTGGCTGCATGCATTGGTGAGTAGCTACATTAGTGTCTATATGGGTCAATGATTGATTGTCCGAGTACCTGTATGGGTGCCTGAGTGTCTGTGTGGGTGGGTGGGGGGTGTGACTCCCTGCATGGATGTGTGAGTGGGTGATTCACTGGGTGTATGGGTTCATGAATGCGTCTGTGAGGGGCTGTATGGGTGGGTGCGTGTGTGTATGGCTGTGTTGGTGAGTGAATGGATGTCTCAGTGGTACATGTGTGAGTAACTACATATGTGAAAGGCAGTATATGTGAGTGTTGGAGTATACAAGGGACTATATGTGCGATGAAAGTGATTGTGTGAGTGGCTGTATGGATGAGTGTGTGCTTGTGTCAGTGATTATATAAGAGAGTAAGTATGTGTAAGTATCTGTATGATTAAGTGAGGTGGTGTGTGTGTATAACTGTATAGGTGAGTAAATAGGAGTGTGATTGATTCTTTGCATGACTGACTAGGTGTGTGAGTGACTCTATGGGTGAATGGCAGTGTGTGAGTGTCTGTATGGGTATATGAGTGCATATATCAGTGGCTGTATTGATGAGTGACTGCGTTTATGAGTGACTGTATGGGTTAGTGAGTGGGTGTGTGTGTGTAGACCTATGAATCAGTGAGTGGGTTTGTACTAACTGGTATTGGTGTGTCTATGGTTTCGAGAATGGTAGTCTGTATTTTAGAGTGGGTTTATAAAAGGTTATATTAGGGTGTAAGGAGGTGCATCAGATATTAAGTGGATGATGTCATCAGTGGTGTCATCAGTGATGTCATTTGAGATGTCATCAGTGATGTCATCAGTGATGTCACTGACCATGTCATGAGTGATGTAATATGTGACATCATCAGCAGTGTATTGCGGGGGCGTGAGTTATAGTTAGCACAGCTAACTAAAACGACCGAATTTCTCTGGTTTTGTACGAGTGAAATGTCAGCCTAACTATAATGTCCCTGAAACCTGTGTTTTTTTTCAGTTAATATATATATATACATATACATACATATATACACATATATATACAGAAGCAGAAACAAGTGCGGATGAAGGCCTGAGCGGGCAAGCCATTGGTCCAGCTCCATCTGAAATTGAGGAGTTGGGTTTTTTACGCGAAGAGAGACGCTTCAATTTAAGGCCACAGCAACCGCCGCAAAACCCAAAACCTCAAAGAGGCAGAGGCGTAAGAGGCGGCAGGGGGCAAGGCGCAGAAATGCCAACAGAGAAGAAGAAATGGAGCAAGAAATAAACAAAGAAGATGCAGCAAGTGACAACACTGTCATCAATCTTACTGACATTGTTATCACTAAGGAAGAGTCAAAGATTCTATCTTTGGGATTATTGTACAGCGTTAAATCCAATATGAACTATGTGCAAACCAGAATTGATTTATTCAAATTCATGAGAGTGCTCAAATTGAAAAAATATTTTTTGACACAACAAATCAAGCCACAAATTACCAGCCACGATACTGTAGCAGATGAAGATAGCTTGCAAGTGCGTGATATGGGACTGTTATTAGACCTGCGAGATTTAGAAGGCGAAACTGAAGGAGGGATACCTATCTCCAGTGATGAAGCGGTCATGGCAACAGAACAAAGTGCGGATCTATTTGGCACAGAACCAACAAATTTTAGACCAACTTCCAGATACATGCCAATGACCAATCGTGACTCTATCGATATATACAATGATCTGGTGACCAATGAACTTAAATGTTTATATGAAAATACAAATAAACATTGCAAAAGTAATTCGCAGCAACAAAAAGACTACTATGCTCTGATTAACAAATTATCAAGTAATGGCAAATGTATAGTGAGGAACTCTGACAAGGGGGCAATGTAGTCCTCTGGTCAAGGGAGAAATATCTCAAAGAAGCATATACCCAATTGAATAACATTGAATGCTATGCACGAGTGACCAAAGAAGGCATGTTAGAGTTCCACTCGAAATACAACATAGAATTGCATGAGTGGCGAATGCAAGGTCTAATTAGCCAGGAGGAGTTTCTATATCTTAAAATAGATGCACCAATAATCCCAGTTATGTACCTAATACCAAAGGTGCATAAAGATTAAGAGAATCCTCCAGGTCGCCCGATAATATCAGCCATAGGCAGTGCCTTTGAGCACACCTCAGAGTATGTCGACTCATTCCTAAGTACATTTGTCAAAACATTACCGTCATATGTGCAGGATACGGGAGACTTCTTGATGAGAATTTTTGATTTCCCATGGGAAGATGATTTGCTATTAATAACAATTGACGTATCAACATTGTATACGAGCATTGCCCATACAGATGGTCTCAATGCAGTTAGACACTTTTGGGGGCTAGATCTTTGAAGCTGTGGCACCATACATTGATGTTGGTTAGAATGGTGGAAATTTGCCTTAACAATAATTTTTTCATTTTTAATAATGAATTATTTCACCAAAGATGCGGTACTGCGATGGGCACCTGCTTCGCCCCCAGCTATGTGAATTTACACAGGTGATCCAATCGCGATATCATGAAATATGGGAAAACAATGTTGTTCATTGGTATAGATATATCGATTACCTTTTTGTTATTTGGAGAGGCACCGAAGCAGAAGCGGAAAACTTTTTGGAATTGATTGAGACTAATAATTTGAATCTGCACTTTACCAGTACGATTAGCCCACACAGTGTTAATTTCTTAGATTTAACAGTGTATGTAGCCAATAGTAGTCTAGAAACTAAACTGTACAGGAAGCCAACTGCGGGAAATACCCTTTTGCATGCTACTAGTTTTCACCCAGCTAGTCTAGTAAGAAGTATCCCTTATGGGGAAGGCCTAAGGGTAAAAAGGAATTGCCGCAAGAAGGCTGAAGCACAAAAGGAAATCAAAACTCTTAAAACCAGATTCCGCAAAAGAGGCTATCCTGAAGATTGGGTGAATACTGCACTAGCAAAGGTAGACAAACAAGGCAGGGAGCAAGTACTCTTTAAACAGAACAAAAGAAAGAATGGAAGTAAGAAGGAAGAGCAGCAGTCACAATTCAGATTAATAACTACATATAGTCTGCAACAAGCCAATATAAGAGGAATCATAAGCAAATATTGGTATCTGATACGCAATGACCCAATTTCGGGTAAATTGGCACCACGTAAACCAGCTATCACATTCAGAAGGGCTCCTAATATGAGTCGAAGTTTAGTGAGCAACACACTTAAAGAAGTTAAGACTATCAGTGGCACAACATGGCTTAAAAGAAAACAAGGGTTTTTAAAATGCTCCAAATGCAAAGCTTGCCAATTTGGTAAAAACATGGAAGCATACACGACAGAACTCAATCCAAGAGTCAAGAAAATTAAGGGGAGATACACATGTAAAACTGACCATGCAGTCTACGTCTTGCAGTGCCCCTGCAAGTTGAAATACGTGGCAGTACGACACAGCTACAGCATATACGTGCTATTAAAAATGGGGATAAAGCTTACCCCGTAGCACGTCATTTCGGAGAAAAGCATAATCAAGATGCCAAAGGCCTCACATACTATGTAATTGACTCAGTGCCCCTTAGAGAAAGTGGCGGTAACCGAGAGAAAGCACTGAGGAAGTTAGAGTCTAGATATATAATCGAACTAAATACAAAGAGCCTGAGTGGTCTCAATATAGGGGAAGACCTGCATACACATTTATGAGATACAGTGAGGGCCTAGCGGAATTTCTCTTCCCTTCAGCATTCAGAAATAGCAATAAGTGTAATTGCTAATAGAGTTTTTAATGAAAGTTTTAATTCACTTGTATGTAATGACATGGGCACTTAGAAATAAGTTTTGTACAACTTTCACCCGCAACAAGCAACTATCCATAGGTAACAGACATGTAGAATCAGTTAGATACTGTGCACAGTATATAGACTGTCATTTAACTGCCCACTTGGGCTGTATACAGAAAATGTAGCGTTCCATAAGTTTTATTGTGGTTGGACGTTAATAACGCAGCGCCATTTAATTGCCCACTTGGGCCAGCATTCCATAAATTTTAATGTGTTTGGACGTCAATAACGCAGCGCCAACCTCTTGTTGCATAATAATAAAATGTGATGCAATGTTTAAATATTTATGTGCTTTAAAACAATGGGCACTATAAATGTCAAACAATAATTATTCAATATGAATTTAGGTGGCTGCTATTTATCCGTGGATTTAACCCGTGATTTATAACAAACTACAGTTCTGTTGTTTATGTCTATGGACTTGTAGTTTAAACTCCAGCAAAGGTGGATCTGCTTGTAAAACTACGGGTATGTTGTTTATGTCTATGCACTTGTAGTCTCACATTTTTTAAAGTGGTGCCGGTTAAAAGAATGCCGGAAATGCTACCTCGCCATTGGTGAGCAAGGCTGGGATCAGCCGAAACGCGCTCGATGGCAGTTTGACAAATAATTGAAGTTTAATCGCACATGGCGTCGTCTTCCTTTCTAAAGGATTTCTGTAATTAATTGGATTTTGCTGCAAAGATCCCCACGACGACGCACCCTTCGATTTGGAGCACAGCGTGCAAGTGCAGAAACGACTCGAGAAATATATACATATATATACACACACATATATATATATATATATCAAAGCTCCAAGGTTCCCACCTGTTGGAGACGCACTCTGACATCCACTGTAGCAACCTTCATGAGGTAAAAGCCGGATCGGCGGGCGGATCCAGTTTACAGCATGCCTGTCGATTCACGCCTGATGCGTTTCGTGCTCATTGCACTCTTCAGAGGCGCGACAGTCATTTTGGCATAAAGGCCACACCTCCCACTTAATAATATGAGTCCTCCAATGGGCGACTCAAATGAGTCCGCGTTGGTTTGTGGGTCTTGTAGTGTGGGTCTTAGTTATGTGCCGCTGTCTGAAACGATACAAGCCCACCAATGGGCCTCCACTCGCACATCCGGCTTGTCAATCCTCCATGGATGCCTCCACATTAAGACTCCGTGATTCGGAGCTCCGTGGCCCCAAATTGCCGGGTGGTGCATCTCCCACGGCTGGGAGGCTGCGTATAAATCAAAGCTCCAAGGTTCCCACCTGTTGGAGACGCACTCTGACATCCACTGTAGCAACCTTCATGAGGTAAAAGCCGGATCGGCGGGGCGGATCCAGTTTACAGCATGCCTGTCGTTTCACGCCTGATGCGTTTCATGCTCATTGCACTCTTCAGAGGCGCGACAGTCATTTTGGCATAAAGGCCACACCTCCCACTTAATAATATGAGCCCTCCAATGGGCAACTCAAATGAGTCCGCGTTGGTTTGTGGGTCTTGTAGTGTGGGTCTTAGTTATGTGCCGCTGTCTGAAACGATACAAGCCCACCAATGGGCCTCCACTCGCACATCCGGCTTGTCAATCCTCCATGGATGCCTCCACATTAAGACTCCGTGATTCGGAGCTCCGTGGCCCCAAATTGCCGGGTGGTGCATCTCCCGCGGCTGGGAGGCCGCGTATAAATCAAAGCTCCAAGGTTCCACCTGTTGGAGACGCACTCTGACATCCACTGTAGCAACCTTCATGAGGTAAAAGCCGGATCGGCGGGCGGATCCAGTTTACAGCATGCCTGTCGATTCACGCCTGACACGTTTCGTGCTCATTGCACTCTTCAGAGGTGCGACAGTCATTTTGGCATAAAGGCCACACCTCCCACTTAATAATATGAGCCCTCCAATGGGCGACTCAAATGAGTCCGCGTTGGTTTGTGGGTCTTGTAGTGTGGGTCTTAGTTATGTGCCGCTGTCTGAAACGATACAAGCCCACCAATGGGCCTCCACTCGTACATCCGGCTTGTCAATCCTCCATGGATGCCTCCACATTAAGACTCCGTGATTCGGAGCTCCGTGGCCCCAAATTGCCGGGTGGTGCATCTCCCGCGGCTGGGAGGCCGCGTATAAATCAAAGCTCCAAGGTTCCCACCTGTTGGAGACGCACTCTGACATCCACTATAGCAACCTTCATGAGGTAAAAGCCGGATCGGCGGGCGGATCCAGTTTACAGCATGCCTGTCGATTCACGCCTGACGCGTTTCGTGCTCATTGCACTCTTCAGAGGCGCGACAGTCATTTTGGCATAAAGGCCACACCTCCCACTTAATAATATGAGCCCTCCAATGGGCGACTCAAATGAGTCCGAGTTGGTTTGTGGGTCTTGTAGTGTGGGTCTTAGTTATGTGCCGCTGACTGAAATGATACAAGCCCACCAATGGGCCTCCACTCGCACATCCGGCTTGTCAATCCTCCATGGATGTCTCCACATTAAGACTCCATGATTCGGAGCTCCGTGGCCCCAAATTGCCGGGTGGTGCATCTCCCGCGGCTGGGAGGCCGCGTATAAATCAAAGCTCCACGGGGCTCCGAATCACGGAGTCTTAATGTGGAGGCATCCATTGAGGATTGACAAGCCGGAGGAGCGAGTGGAGGCCCATTGGTGGGCTTGTATCATAAGTGGGAGGTGTGGCCTTTATGCCAAATTGACTGTCGCGCCTCTGAAGAGTGCAATGAGCACGAAACGCGTCAGGCGTGAATCGACAGGCATGCTGTAAACTGTATCCGCCCGCCGATCGGCTTTTACCTCATGAAGGTTGCTGTAGTGGATGTTGGAGTGCGTCTCAAACTGGTGGGAACCTTGGAGCTTTGAGATATATATATATATATATATATATATGTATATATTCTCTGACAAAACCAAAGGTTGCAGGGCCATTATAGTTAGGCTCAGATTTCACTCGTATGAAACCATTGAAGTTCTGCAGTTATAGTTACCTGAGGTAGCTATATCTAAGACCCCCGCAATGCACTGCTTATGACCTCACATATTACATCACTCATGACATGATCAGTGACATCACTGATGACACCACTGATGACATCTCAAATGGCATCAAAGATTACATCATCCAGTGATTGTAAGTGTTTCAAAAACGTTTCTGAGACTTACAGATATATTCTAAGCTACTGCATAAATTAAATTAGTACTACTAACGAGTTATACAATTTGTAACATATATCATCTGAGTGGCTGTGAGACTGTCTGAATCTGTGTGAAATTGGCTGTCTGAGTGACTGTATGGGTCTGTGAGTGGGTGCGTGAGTAGCTGTATGGGTGGACAAGTGGGTATGTGAGTAGGTGAATGAGTGGCTGTATTGATGAGTGAGTGGGTGTGTGAGTGGCTGTATGCATGGGTGAGTGGCTATGTGAGTGGCTGTATGGGTAGGTGAGTGTGTGTGTGAGTAGCTGTATCAGTGACTAGGTGGCTGTGTGAGTGGCTCTATGGGTGGGTGAGTGGGTATGTGAGTGGCTGTGTGGGTGGCTGGGTGGGTGTGTGAATGGCTCTATGGGTAAGTAACTGGGGGTGTAAGTGGGTGTATAGGTAAGTGAGTTGCTGTTTGAATGGGTATATGGGTAAGTGAGTGGGTGTGTGAGTGGCTGTTTTGCACAGTAAGTGTCTGTGAGTGGCTATATAAGTGAGTCATTGTGCGTGTGAGTGCTTGTATGGATGTGTGAACGGGTATATAAGTGGTTTTGTGGATGAGTGAATGGATGTGTGAGGGGCTGTATGGGTGAGTAAGTGAGTGTGTGAGTGGCTGTATGAGTAAGTGGGTATGTGAGTGTTTGTGTGAGTGGCTGTATCAATCAATCAATCACAGACTTGCAAATCACGACTACTCACCCGTAAAGGTCTCAAGGTGCTGGGATGCATGGGTGAGTGAGTGAGTGAGTGTGTGAGTGGCTATATGAGCAAGTGAGTGTGGGTGTGTGAGTGGCTCTATGGATAAGTGAGTGTGTGTGTGATTACTTGTATGGGTCTGTGAATGGGTATGTGAGTGATTGTGTATGAGAGGCTGTATGGCAGTATGAGTGAGTGTGTGAGGGTTTTGCTGGATGACGTCATCAGTGATGTCATCAGCGATGTCATCAGTGATGCCACTGACCATGTAATGAGTGATGCGATATGTGACGTCATAAGCAGTGCATTGTGGGGGTGTAGGTTATAGTTAGCTCAGGTAACTATAACTTCTGAATTTCAAGGGTTTTGTAAGAGTGAAATCTGAGCCTAATTTTAAGCTAAGTTTCAGTGAATTTCTAAGTTTTTTTTAATTCTGTTTCCTAACTATAACAACCATGCAACCTTTGGTTTTTCGGTGAATTTCTTTGTTTTCTTCTAAGTTTTTTTAATTTTATTTCTTAACTATAACGTCTCTGTAACCTTGTTTTTTTCAGTGAATTTCTAAATTTTTAAAATTCTATTGCCTAACTATAATGTCCCTGTAACCTATGTCTTTTTCAGTAAATTTCTATGTTTTTTAAATTCTATATGCTAACTTTAACATGACTGTATTTGTGAATGCACTGCAGAGGTCTGTGTTTGTAATAAGAGAGACACAGAATTGAATCCTGGTTGGAGCAGTGGAGAATAGTAGCTTGTATATCTTTAGTACTAATATGCCTCAACCTGTCACAGAAAGCACTGTGACTACATAATTTATTCCTTTAAACTTACAATACACCCAGTATAAAATGGGGTGCTAAAAAAGCGCAACAGGTTTAAATAAAAAAAGTGCTTGCAAAATATATTTTTTAGTACTACCCAGAGTGTACATGGTGCAACTGTTGTATAACTGTCCTTTAAAATCAGACACTTCATTGCTCAGCTGGTATCTCCCTTCGAATACCAGTCATGAAGAATACATCTGCGCAATACCAGCTTCTGAGCACTTTTTACATTCGCAGATTAACAACTTGTGCCCATTTACGTTTCTTTCACAGAAGCAGACACCCCTGCATGAAGGCGTGTAAGGTTGTCTGCAGGAAGCTTCAAATGGTTCCATCATTTAAAGCCAATACCGGCTTCTGAGCACTCTTTACATTTGCAGATTAACAACTTGTTCCCATTTACACAGACACCCCTGAATGAAGGCTTGTAAAGTTGTCTGCCCTTCCCTTCATCTGACTGCACTTATATTGAAGGTAAAGCATTTCACTCACGCAATTAACCATTTCAGGATGATTATCTTTCAACAAGAAGTAGAGGAAGTGGTTTCCATAAATTAAAAAGGTATGGACACATCATGCCCCTTCAATGTGCCCACTTCGGCCACTACTACTAGTGGCAATCAGGCTTACCTTGGCCAGTGGTATCAGATACTCTTTAGCTTTCAAAGTAAACAGTTTATTGAGAGTTTGGCAGTGTGGTTTTTTTTTCTTATTTTTTATATTCACGCATGCATTGCGATACGTCGCCATACGTATATTCCTGTATTGTGGTTATTCATGAACATAGCATGATTTTTATAAAATGAAAGAAACATTCATACAAATATTATAATTAATGTTTTAATCACTAGTTCTCTAATATAGCACGTAACGTGAGATAATAGTAATTTTATGGTACAGCACTGTTTTATTCTAGTTCATGTTTTCACAACTACACCGGCGTTTGTGATTATGCCAGCATTCGCGAATATCATATGACTATGGAAGGAAGGGATTTCGTTGGACAAGACACTTCTGATTATTCCAGAAAGCAAGTCCCCACCTAGTTTTCTTTTCTTCACACTTCCAGTGCTCAGATTGGATGTACTTCTTGCAGCACCTGCTAATTTTAATATTAGCAAATCACTTTGGAGTTTTTTTAGGAAATCTTTTAAAAATAAAATGGCATCTGGTGGCATTGTAGAATGGGAGCCACATCATGAAGACCACAATTCTTCAGACGAGGAACCTCCAGCGAAGTGCCAGTCCATCACCTGGTAAATTTTTACCATCCCCTCTGGGGGGACGAAAACAGTGGCCAAGCACATGAAGTGCTCTCTGTGTGACAAAACCCTGTCCAGGGGTACATCTAAAAAATACTCCTGCGATACTACCAGTATGATGACCCACCTGAAGACCTACCACAACAAGCACTTGACTGCAGCCCAGAGGGAGTGCACTCAACATCAGGTACAACACCAATTACACCGGGGGAGTCTATTTCCACTGAAGTTGAGTGGCGTCTCCCAGAGAAGTCCCCAGAGCTCCAAAGAATCGGAACATTTTGTTTGAATTGTAAAAAAATGCTAACGGTGGGGGAACAATCAGATGCTGCAGTTCTAGAGGCAGAATAGCACAAGTTTTTTCTTTGCTTAAATGACACTTGTAACTGCAGTTTTGAGTTTTTTGACTTACAATTGTTTCCAGGTGCCATTTTTTTTACAAAATGTTAAAAAAACGTTAAAATAAATTCTGAAAAATCAAATATAAATACACAGGTTCTCGTTAAAACCACCTTTGTTAGTTTAAAAAAGATACACTGTATGGCCCTGATTCACAAAGGTAAACTTAGATGTTAGGTCTAAATTTGGACCAAACGTCTAAGTTTACGACTTTGGAAATTCACAAAGGGCATTTATGAGTACTATCTTTATGTCTGCACTCGGGCTGTATCTCCGCCTTGAGTGTGGACATCAAGATAGTCCTCGTAAATGCCCTTTGTGAATTTCCAAAGTCTAAAACTTAGACATTTGGTCTAAGTTTAGACCAAACTTCTAAGCTTCCCTTTGTGAATCAGGCCCGATGTGTGTGTATCTATAAGAAAGAGTATGAATGACTGAGTTTCTGTGTTAGTGAGGAGTGAGTGCATGAGTGAGTCAGTGGATGTGTAAGTGTTTGAGTGAGTGGGTGAGTGGGTGAGTGAGGGGGTATGACAGTAGCTGCATGGGTTCGTGGATGACTGTGAGTTTGTATGGGTATGTGAGTGGGTGCATCAGTGGCTGTATTGGTGAGTGACTGCTTGTGTGAGTGGGTGTATGGGTGTTTGGATAGGTGCATGAGTGGCTGTTTGGGTGAGTGGGTGCATGAGTGGCTGTTTGGGTGAGTGGATGCATAAATGTCTGTATGGGTGAGTGAGTGTGTGTGTTAGTAGCTGTATGGGAGAGTGAGTGGTTGTGTCAGTGACTATGGGTGTGTGAGTGGGTGAGTGAGTGGCTTTATGGGTGAGTGACTGCATGTGTCAATGACTATATGGGTGAGTGAGTGGGTCTGCCAGTGACTGTATGGGTGAGTGAGAAAGTGAGTGGGCATGGCAAACTGTACAGTGGTGTGAGTGCATTTGTTAGTAGCTGTATAGGTGTCTGAGTGGGTTTATAAGTGACTGTTTGGGTGAGTGAGTGGGTGTGTGAGTGGCTGTATAAGTGTGCGAGTGGCTGTGTTAGTAGCTGTATGGGGAGCTATTGGATGTGTTAGTGACTGTATGGCTGAGCGAGTCAGTGTGTCAGTGGCTGTATGGGTATGTGAGTGGGTATTTGAGTGCCTGTATGGGTGAGTGAGTGAGTGTCTGAATGGGTATATGGGTGAGTGAGTGCATGTATTAGTAACTGTAAAAGTGGGTGTATAGGTGTGTCAGTGACTGTGTGGATTAGTGGATGGGTGTATGAGTTGCTGTATTGGTGAGTGAATACATATGTTAGTAGCTGTATGGATAAGTGAGTGGGTGTGTGAATGCCTGTATGGGTGAGTGAATGAGTATGTTAGTGGCTGCATGAGAGACTGTGTGTGTGTGTGTGTCACTAGCTGACTGACTGGCTGTGTTAGTTGCTCTATAGGTGACTAAGTGGGTGTATGAATGACTGAGTGAGTGAGTGGGTGTATGAATAGCTGTATGGGTGGGTGAGTGAGTGTATATGTGCAAGTGACTGTATGTCAGTGACTGTATGGGTGAATGAGTGGGTGTGTCAATTACTCTGGGTGACTGTGTGAGTGGGTGTGTGATAGGCTGTATAGTCGAGAAAAATGTGTGTGTGAGTGACTCTATGGGTGAGTGAGTGGGTATGCCAGTGTCTGTATAAGTGTGTGGCTGGGTGTGAGTGGTTGTTTAAATGAGTGAGAGGCTGTGCTTGTACCTGTATAGGTGAATGAGTGGCTGTGCTAGTACCTGTATAGGTGAGTGAGTGACTGTGTTAGTGACTGTATGGCTGAGTGAGTGGGTGTGTCAGTGACTGTATGTGTGATTGAGTACATCTATCAGTGACTTTGTGGGTGAGTGAGTGGGTGGGTCAGTGACTGTATGACTGAGTGAGTGAGAGTGTGACAGGCTGTATGGCTGAGTGAACACATGTGTTAGTAGCTGTATAGGTGAGTGAGTGGGTGTATGAGTGACTGTTAGGGTGAGTGAGTGGATGTGTGTGTGGCTGTTTGGGTAAGTGATTGGGTATGAAAGTGGTTACATGGGAGAGTGACTGGGTATGTAAGTGATTGTATGGATGACTAAGTGGATGTATGGGTGAGTGAGTACATGAGCTAGTACCTGTATGAGTGAGTGAATGGGTGTGTGAGTATCTGTATGGGTAAGTGAGTGCATGTGTTAGTACATGTGTTGATATGTGACTGTGTTGGTGAGTGAGTGAGTGGGTGTGTGAGTGGCTGAATGGGTGAGTGACTGGGCATATGAGTGGCTCTATCAGTGTGTGTCTGGATGTTTCAGCATCTCTATGAGACTGTACCTTGGTGTATACCTTGACAATGTTAGTTTGTAGAACTACACAGAAAGAAGTAATTAGAAAATTACTTTACTCCAATAGCTGGTGTAATTCATCTGTTTAAAAACATAAAGAACATAAATATAAGCTAGCATTACATTTTGCAAAATTCAATGATAACATTTTAGTATCTGCAATGCATAAGTTCATACTATAAACCAAACAGTAGGCATTTCTTATGCTGTAATAGTATTTAACATTGTAGTAAAAAGCATTTTCTTTGCCCTTTTTTTTTACTGTTCTCAGTGATTGTACTTGTACACTATAATCAATGTAGTGTATACAGTGTTATGTTGAACAGTGGGGAAAAACCAATTATAAAGATTGCACCCAAAAAAACCTTTTCTCATTTCAGCACCTGCTCTCTTTCTTTTATACATTTAATTTTGCTGCCTTTTCCATCAATTGCCAATAAATGGCATCTGGTGACAGTGAAGATCAGTTACCACACCCTGTTGAACACAGTTCTTTGGAGGAGACATCAATGGCAAAGCAGCAAACAACTGCATGGCAGTTTTTCACCATGTCCTCCAGCCAAAACAAAGTGGTAGCAAAGCATGTAAAGTGCTCTTTGTGTCTCAAGATCCTCTCCAGGTTTATGTCAAATAAATTGTTGTGTGGCACTACAAGTATGTTGACGCATCTTAAGATGTATAACTCCAACCACTGTTGAAAAAGAACATAAATATAAGTTAGTATTATATTTACAAAAGTTCAGAAACAAAACAGTACACATTGCGTATGCATTATAGTAAAACATTTAATTTGACCTTTTTTGCTGTTCCGGCTTTCATACTTGTACACCACAAATGATGTAGTGTATAAAGCTTCATCCTTGAACTGTGGGGAAAAAACAATTGCAGTCATAGTAGATAAAACCCCAAAAGTGTACAGTATATCACTACTATTAATTGACACTATGCATTGCACTCACTTCAATTAGTTAATCAATTATTTTATCAGCAGTTAGTACACTAATCTAAACACACGTATATTTAAAATAACTGTTTTACTATTAAAACTGGTACAATACCAGTAATGGATATAAAGCACACTTGAATTTTGGAGATCCTTTTGAAAACGTCACTCCTGGTATGCTGAATGATATCTTAAACACTGACGATTCACATAGAAGAAATAGCGTTCGCCACTTTTTTTATCAGATAACCACCTTACAACTTTGGTTGAAGGAACAACAGGTAAGAATTTGGAAGTTTGAAAGGCAGTTTTTATTTTAATTTAAGGTTGGTATCATTACATTCTGTCCATCCAGTTTCACTCTTTATATACATAGTATAGTGTCCAGATGTTACATTAAGTCCTTCATGAAAGATGATAGCCAAAGTGGTATAAGTTCTTCCAGAAATAGATGTTTGTCCTGCTTTGAAGTTTGCAATTTCGGTTTCCAATTTAGATCCATCTGCTCTGCATCATAGCAGCATTAATATAAGGTATTTTCCACTTCTTCGTATATGCAATATAGACATGACATCTGATCTACAATTTGGGCAGGTCTATTTTGGTTAGTCATTTTTATTATTCTGTCAAAAGACACAGTTTTGCAATCTGGTAGCATTAAGTAACAGAAATCGCTAAGAATTGATTTGAGTGGTGGATGTAAAAGAGCAATCTTCATACTCATGGTTCCATGTGTAACTCAGTCCAAATAAGTCATCAATTCTGATTTTTTCTTCTTCTAAAACTCCAGGGATGACCATTATAAATTCCTGTAAGTCTTGTTGACTGTTCTGAGTAAATAGTACTGATCTACTACATTTATCTATTAGATCTCAAATGCCTGAAGCACAATGTATTACAGTCCTATCTCTATGTAAACATTACAGCAAACCACACAGTGCAGAACATAATCTCTTCTATGGTTTTTGTTCAATTGCATTTATAAGATTTGGTAAATGAAACGTACATGAAGAACATTTGATAGAAGTTGATACCAGAAGTGTTTGACAGCTGGTAACCTTCAATATCTCCCTCATTCTCCAGCTTTTTCTTCTTAACACCTTCCTTGGTCCTCTTCTTTACAGCAACATCCATAGATTATTTTGTGAGCTTCCGCTTTGGACAGATTATCCATTTTTTATAAAGGGATGTGCACTTCTAAATTGATTGTACTCTCTTACACAATTTGCATCAGCACTAGCTTTCCTGTCATCAAAATCAACCAAAAACAAACCATCCAATGTTCTTACTCGAGACAATGCAACATATGACATACCTTCTTTAAATACAGTACTACCAATATTAGTAAAAGCTGCGACTACACTTTAACCTTGAGCTTTATGGATAACTACAGCGTATGCTAGAGAGACTGAGAACTGCTGCTGCTGGACATACAAGTCCTTTACCAGCAAAAAACATACAACACATCGTCCAATCTGCTTCACGCCATCAATCTGATCAAATTTTATAGCTAAATATTAAACATCTTCCCTCTTTGGGCAATTATTGAAATCAATATCTTTAACCATCACACCATTTACTAATCCTTCCTCAACATTTAAATTATGCTGCAAAATTACTCTATAGTTCTTACGCACGCATAAACACTTTTCTAATCCTGCAGTCCTGCTAGAGAGACTGAGAACTGCTGCTGCCGGACATACAAGTCCTTTACCAGCAAAAAACATATAACACATCGTCCATTCTGCTTCACACCATCAATCTGATCAAATTTTATAGCTAAATATTAAACATCTTCCCTATTTGGGCAATTAATGAAATCAATATCTTTATCCATCACACCATTTACTAATCCTTCCTCAACATTTAAATTATGCTGCAAAATTACTCTACAGTTCTTACGCATGCATAAACACTTTTCTAAACCAGCAGTCGTGGATACAGATTTCTCCAATGAATGTAATTTTGCTTGTAGCCTTCCACTTAGCAGTAGCGTTACTCCCTGGAATTTTGTCAATAGCTGTAACTTCCAAAATGTCTTCTTTCTCCAGTTTTAGTGATTGTTCGTTATAATTGGAGCCCTCTTGAAGTGTTCGGCATTAAACAGACTATGGAATTCCCTTCTTCAATGAAATTGAACATTAGCTGTACTGCTGTGTTCTTAGAGGAGAATAGTTTCCTAGCAAGTTGAGTTTCTAAGGTACGTTTCTCATCCTTTGTCATGACTACTACTCTAATGTCCTTCAGAATATTTCCTTATTCCACATCAGATGCTTGATGCATATTCTTTAGTAGTTCCTTGTATAGAAAGTTTAGCCAAATGTTTACATTGCCACTACTTCCCAAAGAATTACGTGTTTCTTGATGCAGAAAATCTTGAAAACAGGCTGTCCTTTGGCAGGGCTAAGTTGCAGTTAGTCACCGAAGACAATTAAATGCTTTCCTCTAAACAGCACATTATACTCTGTTTTTCAAATCTGTTGCACCCTCAAGTGTACGAAGGCAAGCATTAAGTTTGAGACCATGCTCACCTCATCAATGATTTAAAGCTGCAGTTTCTTCAATACTATAAGTGTCAATAGTATTGAAGAAACCGCAGCTTTTAATCATTGATGAGGTGAGCATGGTCTCAAACTTAATGCTTGCCTTCGTACACTTGAGGGTGCAACAGAGTGACAAGCTTCACTAGATAACCTTTGGTATTCCAGTTTATTGTCATGTTCAATAGGTAGCATAAGTAGTCGATGTAGAGTAATTCCTACTGTTACTACACATGATACATTTGATTGTGTTGTCCTCTGTAGGTAAGTGGTGAGAACTTTAATTAAAAGGCTTTTTCTGATTCCAGCTTGACCACTAATGTATAATTAAATTGGCTTAAACGATGAGCATTTGCATTCTTTCTTCTTGTTGAGGAATCTGTGCTCTATTTTCTCTTTTACCTCTATTTAAATTTCTTACTGTTCGTTTGAAATCAACACTTTTCTGTGTCACCTGTTACATTACATTTCCACCTCATTCATGGCGATTGCGACTTTGTTTTAAATAATGGGTTGTCCTAGAGGATCTTGACTCAGTGGTGCCAAACTTTGACTGCTATGGGAACTCTCCTTAGCTACCTCAGCAGCAATTGTTTCTTCTTGTTCAATCTCATCATTTAACATTTGTAAATAGTTTACGAAGACTGAACACTGAATGTTTTCTTTCACAGCATTGAAAGAATCTTCATAGCAGTCATAGTCTCCAAGTAATTCCTATTCAGCACGCCAAGGATTGAAGAGTTGTAGAAGTGCCAAATAGAAAACAATTTTCAGTCTGGAGTTTGGCAACTAAGTTTTCTGTGGTTAATTAGATTTCCTTTTGCATGTCTCACCAAACAACCATCACATCCAACTACTGCATATTTCCCTTCTTCTACGTTTTCGGGTACATTGCTTTTGTATCTGTAGTGTTGAAGTACTTCATAAAGGCACATGTTTTTTAGATGTGGACTCCTTCTTGGATAGTACATATCCAACATATTTGATTTTGCAATATATGTACTTTTCAGGTCGAATTCTGCAAGATATTGAATTTCTGGGAAAGACCTTAACACTCTATTTCACGTACTTTCTAGGCCCAGACTTACCCAAAGAATTCCCCTTGACTTTGAGAACAAACTGGCCGAGCTCAAGTGTCACAACACTCATAGGAGCCCATCTCTCTATGGAAAAGCATTTTTAAGCTGAAGCTGTACAAGTTTTTTGGTTAGAGACTTTTCTGCAGGAATATCCTCCCACATCTCCTTCATCTCTTTCTTCTCTGATTTTGTAATATATGAAGTGACGTATCTAGCAACAGCGACAGAGTTGTCTGTGACAAATGGTATATACATATTTGCCTTCCACATTTTGAGAATCACAGGGATATAGTCATTAATATAATTGGAGGCTTTTGTTCTTCTCAGGTTGTATGTGTTTTTTGGTGATTTTGATGTCACTGTATGTCTGACTGAAGACAAAAAGCTGTTCACTCTTCCTTGGGAAATGACAGGTCATGGGAATCCAAATCGACATCTTGAGTAAACATTTCATTTGCATCTGTGTTCTTGACGGCAGTATTTTCCTCATCTTTGTGTTTTGAAAGTGCAGAACTTGTTGTCTTAGGCCTTTTTCACTACTCTCTTTTGGGATGGTGCATGTCACATACTGTTCTATGAAAGAGAGTACAGACTCATCACTGTCTGTTCTAAATTTCAGTGCATCTTTTATCCATAACAGCATGTGAATATGAGGAGCACCTCTTGCTTGTTACTCTTTACGCCAAAATAAATAAGTTACTTTGCTAAGAGGAGGATTTGTTTTGTTGCAGATGAAAGACAGCATGACTTGAAACCTATGATTGAAATATCTACAAGCATTAGCAGGATCCAACGAGCAAAGTTCTCCTGATGTCTTCAGATTGATGTTCTTAATGTTTGAGTTCACTTCTCTCAAACATTCAAGCAGGTCATCGCATGCGTACTCAGCACAACTGAGTGTCAGAAACCAAGTAGGTGCACATAGGTTTTCTCAATATACATTTGAGTTCTCCATGACGACGATGCCAATAATCATTGATGCCACGTTGGCCCGCTATCAAATGAATAAAGTTGTATTCTAACTTTTCATCCTTTCCATGAACTTTGTCAACAAATTCTTTTGCAGAGAGATTTTGAAGATGAACTCCTGTCTTTAGTATGTGGTTTACAGCATATAAAAGTCCAAACAAATTACTCTCAAACAGAAGATGGAAAATGTATGGAATACACTGGCAAACTCTTGGACCCTCTGAATATAATCTGGTTGACCAGTACTCAGCTGCTGGTATATGTATGGGGCGGTCATCATTGTGGCCACCTGCTCCACTGGGAAATAGTTGTGGAAAACAGCGAGCCTCTAAGCGTTTCCCCCACACACTATTGGGAGCTCCTTTTGCTTGTTTCATTTGAAAGAGATCAATAGCATAATCATATGCTCTTGGTAGGAACACCATTTACTAGGATGACAACAAGTTCATCAAAATCTCTCTCTATTCCTACAGTTTCTATATTCTATTTAAAATCTAAACGTAAATAAACAGCTCTTGATTTAGGGCCTTTCTGTAGCTCTGTCAGAAGTAATTTTCCTGTCTTCGGTTCCATACTGACTATTACTTGAAAGGGGTAATCACATTGTATGAGAATCGATTCATAAACGTTTAAATCTCGTAGTTTTTGTGGAATAGATACTAATTGTAACTTACTATGTGCCGCTCTAACTGGCATTTTGTTATTCTCTAACTCATAATAGCAGTACTTACATATAATTTGTTGTGTAGACAACTCACAGCATTCCTCTACAAATAAACAGCAACATTCTTGCCACTTATCTCTTTTCTCCTGTTCAGTTATTGAGAATACAACTACATTGTGAATTTGGCTTTTGTAGTGAGTGTGTCGACAAGAAATACAAACACAGTTTGGTTTCTCAGAAGAAACTGTGTTAAACTTCTTAATCTCTTCTGTAAAGTTATCAACACGAAGACCTGTGTCCTGTTTCTCTACACTTGCACATACCAACTCCTCCTTTTCCCTAGACTCATGTTCAGAACCAAAGAAACAAAACTTATCATCTTCACAAACATTTTCTACCTCTGCTACTGTACCATGCAAAAGAGCTCTAATAATTTCTCCTAAACATAGGGCATAGTAAAGCCTCCTAACTAGATTTCGTATTTTAGAGTGGTGAACAGCTAACATTCTGAAGTGATGAATGCTGCTTTGGCACACTTTCTTTGCTCACTTTGCCACTGCGTTCAAGCTAGCCTGGCTGATGAAGGGTGAGACCCTAAAACTGGTCCCAGGATGCTTGTTTCCGGTGCAGGGAGGACCTGGATTGGCCATTCAGGCTGGAATATTCCCATGAGGAACAGGGTCAAGACTGATTTGCATATAGCTGGGTCCAAACTGGGGTGGCTTAGTGAGCAGAAGAACGATGATGGATTAAACCCAGATCTGTGACTGGGGTGAGCACTCTGTCCATCACCTCATTGTGTTTGTCATCTTATTGTTTTTGCACACTTTCTTTGATAGACATGCTAGTGAATATCCCTGTAAATTTGTATACTTCCTTACTTTGCATGGATCTATTCCTTGCAAAATCCCAATTTTCTGTTTCAGACTTTTGCACAGAAAGATACGTAGGAAATTTCTCAATGTATCAATTGATTCCTGCCGAACACTGCAAATACTGCAACAGTTCCATTTGTATACAAGGGCATGTCTACATCTTATCTTGCATCTCTTCAGCTATCTCTTCCTCAACATTCCTAGGAACCATCTCCTTCACCTCATAACATCAACTAGTTGTTTCAGCTTCATGCACTAATGTGTTCTCTTGCAAATAGCTTTCTTCACTAAAGAAAGGCTCAGTACTGTAAGTATGCTTCCATTCACCACTGAAAAGTTTGCAAAAATTACTTTTACTAGGAAGTCTTTACTTTTGGCTTCTTCTGTTTTATCCAGTGTTCTCATGCTGCTCAGAATCAAAATAAATAGCTTCCTCTTCAGGTCAAATGCCTTATCAACTACAGCCTCAACACGTTTCTTTTGTTTAATTGCTTCTCTTTTCCTTTTCTACTGCTTCATAGGTCGTATGAGATTCTGAATTACCCTACTGCGAAACATTCTGAATCTTATTTCTTTAAACTGCCTCTCTCTTCTTGTTAAACTATTTGCTTTCTTGTATGATTTATTTCTCTTAATGACACTTTCATTTGTCCTTTCTTAGCTAAATTGAAAAATCACCTTTTATTTACTTGCTTTTGCAGTTTTCCACATACTATGTTAAGAAACTATTTTGTTTTTTTACTAGCAGCTCTTTTCTCTTTAACCACATTGTCCACATTCTTTCCCTTTTGTTTCTCTGTTGTAAGAAGATAATATCCTTGCTTCTGTTTCTTTCTTGTTTCAGTTTTTTTGGCATTGCAATTCTCTGGTTTTAGGTAAGGGTGTGCGGTAAACTCCGCTCCGCCAGTGGAGTTCACAGAGTTTTTGGAACTCCGCACTCCGCTTGGAACGCGAAGTTTGGCAAAAAACTCCATCAACCGCAGGCGGAGCAGAGTTCAGTTTACCGGCATGCTCACCTCATAATTGCATGCCGCCTCATTCCACTGCTGCGCCTCCTCATGCCAGCAGGGATCTACTGGGGGCGAGGGTGGGCGATGGTGGATCAGTCGGCTGCTTCACGCTCAGTTGAACAACCGGCTATGGTGAAAAGAAACAAAAGCGTGCTTGGTAATTTAACTTGGTAGTGATACGTGTAGAGACGCTGATTGCACTGCTTTTCCTTTAAGAGTCTGAACCTCCTGCCCTTTCTTCTACTCTGCTTTTTTGTGTAGCAAAGGAGTGGGGAGACATGCTGGAGCTGTGCTACTGCTGGGGAGGGAGGAGAGAGATGAGAGAGACGACGAGGCACCACTGCCATAGAGGCAGACTGGCTGGATGCAGAGGCCGCAAGAAGAGGGAAAATAAATTTGTGACATGGATTCTGCAGGACTGGCCACACAGGCAGCTATACTTGGGGTCACGTGCATCTAATGTCGCCATTGGAGGAGAAGAAACCTGTCTGCATGGAGGGGAGAACACCTCATGCATTTGGGGTAGGATTGATCTGCTTTGAAATCTTTAAGCAGGAGAGATCTTCACAGAGCAAGACAGTGGGAGGTGTCAGTGAGATCTGCATGCACCTTGTAAGACATGGAGAGTGCTACTGGCAATTTGTCCTCCCTTATGCATAAGGCTTGCTGGTAAAGCTAGCTCTGTATGAAGTTCTGAACATAATTTCACGAAGCTGGTCTAGGTAACAATGATTGTTTTGTTTTCGCTCGTTCTCAGTGACGTGTGTTGTGATTCATCTCCCTCTGCCATTCGGTGCCCCTGTCTTCACTGTCAGGTAAAAGGCAGACAACAGGATTTTATTTTGCTGGGTCTTGAAGCAGCTCCACAGACGAGGCAGATATTTCACATCACAAGAGGGGCCGGTACAGGATGACGAAGGGAGTAGATAGAGAAGCATGACATAGAACACAAGAGGCATAATAGTCATTCCTTGCAGACGCTTTTGTTAATTAAACTATTTTGGAATGCTTCATGAAGCAGCAACTGTGTGTGCCCACGGACTGCTGCAGAAAGGGGAATGGTTTCATTGGTGTTTATCTAAGTGTTCATGGCGGCAGGTCTACGTTTGCCTTGGGAGCTCTTTGAAAAACGCACAGCGTGTATGGAGCTGGCAGTTACACCGCCCGCTCAAGAAACTCCGTGGAATTTGCGAATTTTTATGGTAACTCCGTGTAATTCCGCGGAGTGAAACTCCGCGAACTCCGCCCAGGGTTAATTTTAAGTAGAAGTAGATGTCCAGAAAGAAAAAACAAATCAGTATATTTAGCTTCTTATTGAATACTATTAAATAACATATTTTAAACATTTGACTACTGACATAAACAGTTATGTTACTATATTCTAGCCACTCTTAGTCTTTTAATTTCCTTTCCTTTTTATATCTGTCTTTCTCTACCTGTCTCACCATATGCATCAGTCTGTGCAAGGGTATACTACCATATGCATCAGTGTGTCCATGGATGCCTAAGCATATGCATCAGTGTGTCTTAGGGTGTCTCACGATATGCATAAACAAGTGTCTGGGTGTGATACTGTATGAAAAAGTGTTTGACTGTTAGAGTATCAATTAGTGTGTTATTTGGTGTGTTAGTGTATGCATGAATATGGACCTGCATGTTAGTGTATCAATCACTGTCTCCTTGGATGTGCATGTGTGTATATCATTGTTTGCATCGGTGTGTTACTCTATCCATCAGAATGTACATGGGTGTGATAGCATATGTATCAATGTCTGCCTGGGTATATCAATGTATGAATCAGTGTGTGCCTGAGTGTGTTAGTATATGGGTCAGTGTGTAACTGGGTGTGTTAGTGTGTGCATCATTGTGTGCCTAGATGTGTCAGTGTTTGTATTAGTGTATGTGTAGCTGGGTCACTATATGCATTAGACTGTACGTGGGTGTCAGTGTATGCATAAAAGTGTGCCTAGGTGTATCAGTGTATGCATCAGTGGGTGTCTGGCTGTGTTAATGTGTGCATAAGTGTGTGCCTGGGTGTCTTAGTATATACATGAGTGTCTGTTTGGGCATGTCAGTGTATTCTATTCTATTCTTCTCTATTCTATTCTTCTCTATTCTATTCTATTATATTCTTCAGGATTTATAAAGCACATGGCTGCCCACACAAGGCTTCCCAGTACTGAGCAGATGGGGGGAAAAGAGGGAAGTACTTATTCAGATAGAAAAATCTTTAACAGTTTTCTAAAGGACAACTCAGATTTTGCCTTCCTTATCTGAAGAGGAAGTGCGTTCCATAGCTTAGGTACTACAATGGCAAAGAAGCGTCCCCCAGCTGTATCTTTTTTTAATTTGGGGACAACAAGA
Source organism: Calotriton arnoldi (assembly GCA_963921515.1). Classification (NCBI taxonomy): domain Eukaryota; kingdom Metazoa; phylum Chordata; class Amphibia; order Caudata; family Salamandridae; genus Calotriton; species Calotriton arnoldi. The sequence goes on from CAWUFW010000327.1 coordinate 1,125,460, forward strand.
CGTTGCTGAGTGGAGGATCGCAAATGTCTTGAAGGCTGATGGATAGTCAAGAGGTTTTGTATCAGTGTGGATCCTTTGTTATATATTGCCTTGTAGGCCAAGCAAAGTGCTTTAAAATGTATCCTCTTTTGTACCGGAAGCCAGTGCAATGAGGTTCAAGCAGCCGTTACTGAATGAAACTTTGGAATGTTCTGTACCGTGCAAACTGCGGCGTTTTGTATCATTTGAAGCCTATTGCTGACAGATGTAGGGCTGCCTAAATATAGAGAGTTACAGTAGTCTAGGCGGGACATAATCAGGCCCTGTACTATGGTTCTTCGTGTGGATTTTGGCAGCCATCTCAGTGCTTTCCTGAGGATGCAAAGAAGGTAAAAGCCTGTGGCCGCTAATTTCTTTGCTTGAGTGGCCATGGGAAGTTCTTGGTCGATCCAAACCCCAAGACTTTTCACCTCCTCCTTAGTGGAGGGTTTTCTGCCAATAATTGCTGGCCAATTCAAATCTACCCACTGCGTGGGATTTTTCCATACTACCAGCACCTCTGTTTTATCTCCGTTGAGCTTGAAGTTGCTAGCAGCCATCCAATTCACTACATGATTTAGACATTGGTCTAAAAGGGCGGAGGTGGTGTCTGTCTGATGTGTAAGGCTTATGATAATTTGAGTGTCATCCGCATAAGAAATGGCTGTGCAGCAATACTTTTTTATGATCTCAGCCAAAGGATTGACATAAATATTAAAACGTTTCAGGCTAAGAGAAGACCTTTGTGGTACCCTTCAATTCCAGAAGAAAGAATTGGAGTATTTATCTTCCTCAACAACTTGAAAGATTCTGTTTTGAAGATAGGCCGCTAGCCACTTAAGCAAAATTCCAGAAATTACTATTTGTGCCATTCTATTGATACGTGTTGGATGAGAGACCTTATGAAAAGCAGCATTCACATCTAGGAGGATGAGAGCTGCAGATCCTTCATTATCTAGAATGACTCTAAGGTCTTCAGAAGCCGCTAGAAGTGCTGTCTCAGTACTATTTCCTGCTCTAAAACCAGTTTGAGATGGGTGTAGGATATTATTTTCCTCGAGGTAGAAAACCAAGGTGTGATTTACATATTTTTTCAGGACTTTACTAGCTCCTACAAAAGGGGATGATGGACGGAACGTTTGAGCCAATCAAACACTCACCCCCAGTCAACTGATCTGGGTTTAATCCATCATCATTCTTTAGCTCACTCCACCACCCCAGTTCAGACATGGCCATATGCAAATCAGTCTGACCCTGTGCCTCATGGGAACAGTCCAGCACGAACTGCCAAGCCATGTCTTCCCTGGACCGGAAACAAGCATCCTAGGACCGGTTTCTGGCATTCCAGCCATCATCAGCCAGGCTTGCTTGAATCCAGTGGCAAAATGAGCAAGGGACCCACGTCTGGGCATACCCCCGCCAACTTAGGGCGAACAAAGCGATACAAAAGGGGATGATGGACGGAACGTTTGAGCCAATCAAACACTCACCCCCAGTCAACTGATCTGGGTTTAATCCATCATCATTCTTTAGCTCACTCCACCACCCCAGTTCAGACATGGCCATATGCAAATCAGTCTGACCCTGTGCCTCATGGGAACAGTCCAGCACGAACTGCCAAGCCATGTCTTCCCTGGACCGGAAACAAGCATCCTAGGACCGGTTTCTGGCATTCCAGCCGTCATCAGCCAGGCTTGCTTGAATCCAGTGGCAAAATGAGCAAGGGACCCACGTCTGGGCATACCCCCGCCAACTTAGGGCGAACAAAGCGATACAAAAGGGGATGATGGACGGAACGTTTGAGCCAATCAAACACTCACCCCCAGTCAACTGATCTGGGTTTAATCCATCATCATTCTTTAGCTCACTCCACCACCCCAGTTCAGACATGGCCATATGCAAATCAGTCTGACCCTGTGCCTCATGGGAACAGTCCAGCACGAACTGCCAAGCCATGTCTTCCCTGGACCGGAAACAAGCATCCTAGGACCGGTTTCTGGCATTCCAGCCGTCATCAGCCAGGCTTGCTTGAATCCAGTGGCAAAATGAGCAAGGGACCCACGTCTGGGCATACCCCCGCCAACTTAGGGCGAACAAAGCGATACAAAAGGGGATGATGGACGGAACGTTTGAGCCAATCAAACACTCACCCCCAGTCAACTGATCTGGGTTTAATCCATCATCATTCTTTAGCTCACTCCACCACCCCAGTTGACTGGGGGTGAGTGTTTGATTGGCTCAAACGTTCCGTCCATCATCCCCCTTTTGTATCGCTTTGGTCGCCCTAAGTTGGCGGGGGTATGCCCAGACGTGGGTCCCTTGCTCACTTTGCCACTGGATTCAAGCAAGCCTGGCTGATGACGGCTGAAATGCCAGAAACCGGTCCTAGGATGCTTGGTTCCGGTCCAGGGAAGACATGGCTTGGCAGTTCGGGCTGGACTGTTCCCATGAGGCACAGGGTCAGACTGATTTGCATATGGCCATGTCTGAACTGGGGTGGTGGAGTGAGCTAAAGAATGATGATGGATTAAACCCAGATCAGTTGACTGGGGGTGAGTGTTTGATTGGCTCAAACGTTCCGTCCATCATCCCCCTTTGTATCGCTTGGTCGCCCTAAGTTGGCGGGGGTATGCCCAGACGTGGGTCCCTTGCTCACTTTGCCACTGGATTCAAGCAAGCCTGGCTGATGACGGCTGAAATGCCAGAAACCGGTCCTAGGATGCTTGGTTCCGGTCCAGGAAGACATGGCTTGGCAGTTCGGGCTGGACTGTTCCCATGAGGCACAGGGTCAGACTGATTTGCATATGGCCATGTCTGAACTGGGGTGGTGGAGTGAGCTAAAGAATGATGATGGATTAAACCCAGATCAGTTGACTGGGGGTGAGTGTTTGATTGGCTCAAACGTTCCGTCCATCATCCCCTCTTTGTATCGCTTGGTCGCCCTAAGTTGGCGGGGTATGCCCAGACGTGGGTCCCTTGCTCACTTTGCCACTGGATTCAAGCAAGCCTGGCTGATGACGGCTGAAATGCCAGAAACCGGTCCTAGGATGCTTGGTTCCGGTCCAGGGAAGACATGGCTTGGCAGTTCGGGCTGGACTGTTCCCATGAGGCACAGGGTCAGACTGATTTGCATATGGCCATGTCTGAACTGGGGTGGTGGAGTGAGCTAAAGAATGATGATGGATTAAACCCAGATCAGTTGACTGGGGGTGAGTGTTTGATTGGCTCAAACGTTCCGTCCATCATCCCCCTTTTGTATCGCTTTACTAGCTCCTGGCAGCAAGGAAACAGGGCAATAATTTTCATTTATCAGTAGATTGGCATGAGCCTTTTTCAACAATGGCTTCACTATAGCATGTTTCCATGCTGCAGGCATAATGCATGAATTAAGGAAATAGTTAAAAATATTAGGGAGGGGGGCATGGTCTGGCCACGATCAATGATGGCTACTTGACTTTCATGCTCCGTGTCAAGGGAGACCTGGATGGCAGCGTGGGCCTCGCAAGAACCACGCACAAACCGTGCACACTTGATTGAAGACGCTGGACAAGCTGAGAAACTGAAGCAGGCGCCCCGACATTGGAATATGACACCGATGCAACCTTGAATGTCAGGCCCCAGCTCGGGCCTACACAGCATCAGGGAGCCACGGACAATAGTATGAGACATCACCTGCCCTGCGCGTAGGCCTGGCACGGCTCCCTGTAACAGACTTCCCCCGCCTGCTGAGTTACCGGCGGTCCTGGGGAGTGACTAAGGTATTATTGTGGAGAGTGTGACAAGCGGGCCCCCCCTCCTGCTTGACTGAGGCCGGACGACAGTGCTTCCGAAGTACAGTGACCGCGGACCTCAGCGAGGAACAGCGCCCGTCCGAATGGCTGCCTGCTCGGCACCTCACACCAGACTCCCTCCGCCTGCTGAACAATTGGGAGTGTTCAAGGGCTCCCTGCACAGAACAGGATGAACTGACCCTCCCCCTCCCTCATAACTGACTGAGGCTACCCGACTGAGGGCCCGGCGATATAGTCGAGACCCAATAAGAGTGGCCCCGCCCACTGGATCACGGAATGGGCCCCAGGGGAGCAGAGGACCAAGGTCCTCATAGTTCAGTGCGCCTGTTTCATGCAGTTTGAGGGGGGCTCCCCTCTCAAACTGGCCCTCCCTGATGCTTGGCTCCTGACCTGAATGACCTTATGACCTCTTCCACCTACTGCCTACCCAACACCAAGTACGCTAACGGGGGGAGACCGCAGGAAAGGCACTGGAGCCCTTGATCCCCGATGCTGCAGTCTTTGCGACGCCACTGCGGGGGAACACCCCCCTTTTCAGTACAAAGTGAACACCACGCATAACTCGACAGTGTATGCTCCTCCGAGGGGGCTGAGACCTGCAACCGGAGGAGCCTGAGCCTGGTTGCCCGGTACAACAGGTTCTCTTACATCACCCCTCACATGAACTTTGTGCTTACGGACCTCTGATACTACCCTCTCCGCTACCTTCTGCGTGGTGCGCCTGCCTGCTCTGGTCATCCCTGCCTCTGCCTCCGAGGCCCAACTACCCATAGAGTGCTCCCCCGACAATGACGCCATCTGAGAGACCTGGGATACCACTAAAGCCCCATGACTGAAGAATTCCTACTACTCTACCGAGCTAGCTCTATACAATTGTGATGTTCCGAGTGCTGTAGACGCCGGGGTTCCCTATGCTACCCTACAGCGGGGCTCTTCTCCTAATTGGAACTCCCAATGACGTACCCGCCCAGGCAACCGGACTGACACTCACATCCAATCCACCTAAAGGTGAAGCATTCGCACTTACGCCTACTGCACGCCAGCTCAGAATTGCCAGCAGAGACACTAGCCCACCCACATTGGGACCCTGACGGGCGACACAGGGATGACCCCTGGCAAGACAACGGGGAAGCCTGCGAGACAGCTCCTCTTAACGGAAGCCTTGAAGCAGGGCCGCATCACCTCCGGCGCCTCGAATACCACCTCTCTGGTACTGAGCTCATCCCACCCCAGCATGGCTGCCTCTTCAGATACCATTATGGAGTGGATATTCCATGAAATCTCAGCCATGGACCGCCAGCTGGAGGGCATGGAGACGTCAATTTCCGCCTTTACTGCAGAGACGAAGACCATCTGCACAGACATTGCAGGATTCCAGAACAGCATGGACGGCCTTGCTCAACGTGTCTCTAAGATGGAGGCCCATCTTAATACTATCCTGGACCCAGACCTGGAACTGCTCTACCTGTGCAGTAAGGCCATGGACCTGGAAGATAGAAGCCGCCGAGATAATGTCCACTTTTTTGGATTCCCAGAGGGAGTGGAGGGCTCTGATGCCAGAGCTTTCCTTGCAGCCACCCTTCCAAAACTCACAGGCCTAAACTTCGACCCACCACTGGAGATGCAGCAGGCCCATCGTATTGGCCTGCCTCATAGAGGAACCCCTCTACACCCACAACTGCTTATAGTTTGTTTTCTGCACCATGACCAGGCCCGTCAACTGATCACGGTGGCCCACACACACGGACACTACAAGTGTGAAGGCCAAGAGATCCGGATAGCAGCAGACTTTTCCAAGGAGACCAATGAGTCGCAAAGCTTTCCTCTCCCTTAGACCCCTCCTAAGGCAACTGGACATTAAATATGGACTCTTCTAACCCGCACGCCTCTGGATCACCAGAGAAGGAGTTTCCAAGTAATTCTATGATCGGGAGGAACTCTGCCTCTTCCTGGAAAGCTTTACCCCTCAGGACATGGACCAAGTTGCATCTGCCCCGGGAGACAATCCGACCCACCAACCCACAGCCCCCTCATCAGCCTCCAGCCGAACCCGGCGGAACTCCGAGGCTCCCGATTTAGGGGGAGAGATCCGTACAGAGGTGCTCGCACCTTGGGAGGCAGGACACAGGCCCTTCAAGTGGTGGTCACTCTCACGCAAGACCACGACAGGGCCACATCACGCTCCCCCCTGAAACCAGCCCCTGCGGAGGTGAGCGCATCCTGAACTATGCTGATCCGGGACCCCTCTGCCCGACCAGGGAGAAGAAGCTTGCTGCCCCGCCCTCTGATGACCACAACCAACGGACGGATGAGTACCAGATCCTATGTTATGTTATACAATGTTCTCCTTTTTCTCTCCGTCTTCTCTAACTTCTCTATTTGAACTGTTCATGATATTGTTCAATTGCTATTGGCAAATTGCATGCTTTCTGATCCGGACACACACGCCCGACCTTAGAGAGGGTACAATTCTAGGGATACAAGAACCATTCCATCGCGAACGGTTTGCATATATAAATGTCTGCCAAGACCCACCACCACCACTCTCTTCCACACTTGGATCAGGACAGAGACGAAGGCCCTGTATACCCCTGATCCCCACGGCCTCAGCGGTCCCAGGGAACGCATGCCCCCCTTCCACACAGCCCATCCTTGACCCTGCTACCAATAACGAGACAGTACTGCCCCCCACCGACCCTGCGTCCCATACTTACCCTGGCCTGACATGCACAACTGTATTCGTGCCTGCTCGTGTCCGCTGCATTCCTTGCGACAAGACCGCAGACCCTGTGTTCATACCCTAAGGCGCAGCATAGGCTCTGCATCCCACCGTACACATTTGGGACCACATTGAACGCACTTACCACACCAGTGTAGTTTGCGACCAAATGCATCAGAGAATTCAGAAATACCGGTCCCACGGATGCTATCAGGGATCACTGATTGCATATGACGCAACTACTGCTCCACCCCACTCCACTCCTCCCTCGTATCAGTGATGTTCCGTCCTCTGTGCAAGACACTGAATCTCTATCCCCTCCCCCACGTGTTTGAACGGCAGCCGATTCAATACGGTACACCGAAGTACTCCCTGGATGGCCCGCTGCCCAAGGGGACTCTCAACACACATGAGCTAGCAAGCTTAGACCCGCAGCGAACAGTTCCACACTCCCAGAGGTGCGCTCACTGCACGCGACCTCCCCATATTCCCCCCCTTATAGCCCATCCCGCCCCCGGCTCACCATCACCACCTTACACCTACATAAGTGACACTCAGACAACTGCCTCAGCATACCACAGAGAGACCCACAATACCAACCTTCCCTGCGTGCCGCTCTTCTTGCCCGGCCTCTCCCCATACTCCCACCTCCCCTCTTTTCACAGCCTTGCCTCCCCCTCCCATCCTTATTCCACCTTGTCCCTTACCCCCACCACACCCTGTGATGACCCCACTCTCGCCCCTCTTCACATCTGTTGACGCTACCTCCCTACCCACACCACACCAAGTACACAGACCGACTCCTCAACCAGGCCCCCCTAACACTAGCGTACCATTCACTTTGTGTTCTCCACTTGCAATCAGACACCTGCACCCACTACTTAGGACTCAGATGGCAGCGACCGGCCCCTGGCCTTCCCACCCATTGGGCATCCTATCATGGAATGTCAACGGCCTCACCCATTATATCAAGCGCAAGAAAGTATTCTCCTTCCTCCAGATAAAAAAGGCTGATGTTGCTCTTCTACAGGAGACGCACTTGGACGCCATAGAGTCCAACAAACTACCCCGGGATTGGGTGGGGAAGGTATCCCACAGCACCATGTCAACACAGACCCCCACTGAGGGGGGCCCTCCGCAGAAATGTGGAGTCGCTGTTCTTCTTCGCAAATTCATTGATAAATCTTGGTCTGACCCCGACGTCAGATACATATTTGTCAAGCTAAAAATGGGTGACAAATCCCTGTTTGTGGGCTTGGTATATGCCCCAACAGGGAATAAACATTCCTTTTTCCTCAGGCTGAACCGACTACTCAAGGAGATATGGGCGACTCGACATGTCATTGGCGGGGACTGGAACCTTCTTGCGATGCAGTGTTAGACAGAACAGGACCCTTGGACAAGGGACATGACGGGGACAGAGCTCTGCTGGGCGACATAGCTTTGGACCACGGACTTGTGAACCATTGGTGTCTCTGTCACCCAGTGGACAAGGGGTACATGTTCCTATCACCGGTCCACGGAACCCAGTCACGCCTGGACTATTTTCTTATATCCCACTCTGAGGTTGCACTCGTTGGCGAGTCACGCATACTAGAGGCTGCACTATCCGACCACTCCCCGGTACTTCTAGCTGTTGACATAGGACTTACTTCCCCAGGCCGCAAATCCTGGCGCCTAAATATTCAGAGGTAACGCTCTTCCCAAGGATAGACCCAATTGAAGGCGCATCTGTCTACTTATTTGACAGATAATAAGACATCAGTGACCTCCTGTGGGGGGGGCTGCCGCGAAAGCAACTATCAGGGGACGACTGATGCAAAATGCGACAGAGGCTAACAAGAAGGCGGCCCTTCGTCGTATTAAACTGGAAGACCAGATCATCTCCCTCACCCGCCTCCACTCCTCCCACCCCTCAGTACCTTATCGCCTCCACCTAGAACGAGCTCGTATGGCCCTCAACGGCCTATACACCTTCAAAGCTGAGTATGCCCTCCAATGCCTCAAAGGTAGGCACTATGAGCAAGGGGAAAAATCTGGCCATCTACTGGCTGCAACAGTTGAGGCAACGTGAGGCTGCAATGGCTATACCCGCGATTCGAACTCCGGCTGGAGTAATCCTTACTCGACCCCAAGACATAGCGAACGAATTTGCCTCATTTTATGAGAAACTGTATACCCCGGAAACACCCGCCAACAAGGAGCATCGATCTACCACATCTCTCGGACAAAGGCAGGGAACTACTAGAAGGGGACATCAGCAAGGAGGAAGTCGCGGGAGCCATTGCCAAATTATCCTACCATAAATACCCTGGGGAGGACGGGTTCCCAGCAGAATATTATAAGTGGTCGGGAGAAGAGGCTATTGGCACCCTTCATGCTGCCCTACAGGAGGCCGATAGAACTGCATCCCTAGGCCCAATCTCCAACAGAGCGGTGATTGTGGTTATACCCAAACCAGGGAGAAACACGCTTTCCTGCAGTAGCTACCGCCCTATCTCCCTTATAAACAGAGACATCAAAATCCCGGCCAGTATATGAGCAGCCCGGCTGAGAAAAGTCATCCCATCCCTCATCCATAGCACACAGGTCGGTCTCGTGCCAGGCCGCTCTTCCAGGAATCACCTCCGCACGCTGGCCCACACACTAAGGGCTGCAAAAGACCTACCGGACGATGCAGTGGCCCTCTCTTTAGACGCTAAAAAAGCTTTCACCCGTATTGACTGGGGTTACCTCTTCACTGCAATTAAATGCTTTGGTCTGGGAGACCAATTTATTTCCAAGGTCTGTCTGCTTTATAACTGTCCTGTGGCCCAGGTTAATTGTGGTGGATTCCTGTCAGACACCTTCCAGATCCACAGAGGTACTCGTCAGGGATGCCCACTGTCCCCGCTCCTGCTGCTACTTGCCATGGAACCCTTTAGCCACCCTTATTCGTCACTCACCACACATAACGGATGTCCCCTTTGTGGGAGGCCTATCTAAAATATACCTCTTGGCTGTTGATATCCTCCTCACCTTTAGAGACCTCTCACGCTTCTTGCCGGCACTACTAGAGGTCATAGACAGCTTTGCCGCCCTATCTGGCTATAAAGTGAACTGGGATAAAAGTGAGGCCTGGCAACATATACAGCTGCAACACTGCCTGCGGCGTTGCTTAGGCCCCGACCCTGGACACTGCAACCTTCGCCGATAGTGGACTACTTAACAACATGGGTCCGTCACAAGGGAGTGATGTCAGGACTCTATGGTACCCTGGTGAGTTACTTGTTTTCACAGCCCCTCCTGCGTAATCTGCGTGCAACATGGCAGACACACTTGCAAATCACAGTAGAAGAAGAAGACTGGTCAGAAATGGTAGAGGCCCTAGACAGGGGAACCCGTGAAGCTCGACTGAAATTCTTCCTGTTCAAGACCCTACACAACTGGTACTGGGACGCCCCTGAGGCTGCAATGAGCTGGGCTACTGCCACAATCTAAGTGTTGGAGGAGCCCGGGACTAAGTTGCAACATACCCCACATTCTAAGTGAGTGCCCTTCGGTCCAGCCCTTTTGGACTCACACTGGGGAGGACCTGAGAGAGTCCATGCCCCTCCACCTCCCCTAACACCCCATAATCCTCTTGCATGACCTCAGTGACTCCTCTGTACTCACTCGTCCACAACGCCGCCTATTACACAAGGCGTTCTCTACCGGCAAGCTCTGTATTTTGCACAAATGGAGATCATCTACCTCCCCTCGCAAGAGGACTGGACAGTGGCGATGTCCCAAACGGCCTTTCATGAAAGAGTCATATACAGCATGGAAGACCAGGAGGAAGGGTTTAAACAAACATGGGTCCCCTTCCTCCGCGAGACCATCCTCTAAGATTTGACCACCTATCCTATCCTACCCACTCATCCCCCTATCTACCCCTTCCCCTCCCCACTCTTATCCCTCCCTCCCACCCCCCTCTCCTCTTCCCTCCTCTCTCTTTTTAGGTCTCGCCTGGTGTTAGCAGCGCGCATGCGCTGCTCTCGCCATGCGAGGGCTTCTTGGAATCGATCCAATTCCAGAAGCCGTATGTCCGCTCCGCCTGCAATTGTTATTGGCGTGCGTCGGTTTTCGTCACTAATTATGCTAAACATGCTTCGTTCATTGCACAGGAGGGTTTTTAGACCCTCCTGGTTGCCACCCTGTCCGCTTTAGGCCATGCCCACCGGGATTGGATCTTTTACTCCGCGGCGTGACACAGTGCCTTCTAATTGCTGGGTGAGCACTTTCTTTTTTTCATTGGCACAATGGCGTGGCGACAGCTTTTTAGGTCTCATGCACGCTTTCACTTTGAGCTGCGCTGCGGACACTATTTGCTATAAAATGCATGCTTTCACTTTGAGCTGCGCTGCTGACACTATTTGCTTTAAATGCACGCTTTCACTTTGAGCTGCGCTGCTGACACTATTTGCTTTAAATGCACGCTTTCACTTTGAGCTGCGCTGTCGACAACCTGACTTTTGTCGCCCAGTGCAGCGTCTGGCGCAGGACGAGCCGCGGTCGGAGGCAGGGGTACAGCGCGCCTCAAGTATGTAAGTAACAATTGTCCGAATGTTTATGTTTCACGCGCAAATGGCGGCCTGTAACTCGTTCGGCTGCTTGTAGTATGGCGGCCTGTAGCTCGTTCGACTGCTTGTAGTATTCCCCCCCACCCCCTTGGCTTGAGTGAGAGTTCGCATGCTATTGGGCAGTAAAATCCTGCAGACCCGTGCTTCAGGCTAATTCCGGGTTACTGGAGTCGTTTATGTGGAACGTCCCCGCAATGCGGACTTACACATGGCAATCAAGGGCAGTGCCGCACAGTGCGTCTTGAGCATCTCTGAATAGGTTGCTCATCTTCGCAAGACACTTTGCGGGTGCCAAGATGCCAGAAAGTGTTTCCTTCAGAAACTCGGCTTGAGTTGCGCAGCGTATTTGCAGGAATGTGTTGGCAGACTCTAGTTTGAGGGCATGCACTGCATGGGTCCCCTCAGTTTTCATGAGTCACTCAAGTGGAAAGGCGCATCAGGTTGGTGGTCTAACATATCTGAGGGTGTTAGATGTTCTGAGGCCCTGATTCTAACTTGCACAGACAGACAGACGGATGGCAAATTCTCAGGCTGACCCATTGTTATTCTTACCTGATAAGGCACAGCCCACCCAGCCTTAGGGCATGACAGGGAGGCATCGCATCCACAATGCTTCTTTAAGCAGAAGCAGTGCTACTTAACCTCGTGTGGTTTTTCATTTATAGTGAGCAAGCAAAACGAAAGTGTCACATTACAAAGTAAAACCCGTGATTGAATAAGGTACTCCTGCCAGACACACAGCAGGTTGAAGTGTGTTAAACAAGCATTAAAAATGCAATAGGTCTCGCCTTTCATTAAGTTAAAGCCATTTGCTTTGCTATACAATACCTTTAGCAAAGCAAATGGCTTTAACTTAATCAAAGGCGAGACCTGTTGCATTTTCAATGCTTGTTTGTTTTTCCCTTCATTCCCTCTTCATTCTCTTTCCTTTCGTTATTGCTTTTCCTCTTTGTTTCCCTTCCCCACTGGCACGCACCTTCCCCCATCCCTATTTCCAATCATTACGGAAGGCTACATTACACACCCACAATTAATGCACTTCTCCCCCCACCCCCAGGGACGTGACTTTGCCTTGTATCCACTGCGTATATCCTTATCTCAGACAGTGTCGCCCCCGACACCACATCCCCCTCAACTCCCCACACCCTGCCCACCTCTCGATAGTTTGGATAACCCGTTAGGGGGCCTGCGCAGTTGCACACCCTCTACACCCCCCCCGTTCGAGCACCCCTCCACCAGGGCCTACTAAATAGATATCATGGGTAGATCCGGCTGCATCATAAAAGAAGCTATATAATACCCTGGGTCAATGTACTGCGTGTTACCTGTAATGCTACTGGACTGTACCTGTACAACGCCAAGGATGATGATGATGATAATGTTATGTTGTATACTGCACCCTACCCCTCCCCTTCCTTTCACCCCCTCCCCCTTCCCTGGTTCCCATTGCAGCATAGCTATACCTACTATGTCGCAATCCATATGGATATATGGTGTTTAATGTATAATGCTTTCCATCATCTGTACTACTGTGCTTCTATCCCTCAATTTCAATTTCAATAAATAATTACGACACAAAACAAATATATATATTAGGGAGGGTACATTAAAGTAAAATTACTCCTTTTAATAAAATATCTGGGGGGGGGGCGGGCTGGATCAGTTGGGGACCCTGACCTGAGAGAGGGGAGAATCTCTGGAGTTTTCTCAACTGTCAGCTGTAAAAAACGTATCCCATTTTCGATGAGTTGGGCAGTCCATAGGTATAGTCCCTTCATCTCCTCCCAGGGTTTGACAAATGTTATCAACCTTTTCCAGAAAAAAGTTTGCTGATTTGTTACACCGATCTTCTGATGGTAAAGACCTGTTAGCATTCTTAAGAATTGTCATTAAATTGTTTACTATTTTATATAATTCTTTTGAGTAGTTTGGGGCAGTCTAAATTTTGGTTGTAAAATATCTAATTCTGGCATCCCTGATAGCATAATGATATTTCCTAACTGCATCCTTGTAGGTCAGTTTCATAGTCCCATCATAGTTTTTCCTCCAGGCTCTTTCTAGTCTCTTAGTTTCTTTTTTAGTTCCAAAGGTTCTGACATAAACCAGGGACGTTTCCCTCCGATACGGGGTGTCTTCCGTGATTGAACAGGCAGCACCACGTTAAGGGTGTTATGTAACCATGTTACAAAAGAACTATATCTATTTCTAGATCCCTTTCTTAATCCAGGTAGTTATCTGCAAGTAGAATTTTCCAGTTTCTCAGGTTAGGCTTAGACCAGTTGCTCCCCGTATTAATCTTATGCAATTTGGTGGTTTCAATAGTGGATTTGATGAAATAAAAAGGTATTTACTTATGGTCCGACCACAGAATTTAAATCACAACTCCTACTGTTATGTCTGGAGAACTGGAAAAAATGGGATCAAGTGTATGCATCAGTGTGTCCCTGGGCATCTTATTATATGGGTCAATGTGTAACTGAGAGTGTTAGCGTGTGCATCAGTATGCGCCTGGGTGAGTCAGAGTATGTGTTAGTGTATGTGTGGTCATGTCACTATATGCATCAGAGTGCACCTGGGTGTGTCAGTGGATGCATAAGTGTGTACCAGAGTTTGACAGTGTATGCTTAAGTCTGTAACTGGGTTGTTAGTGTATGCATGAGTGCATGCCTGTGTGTCTCAGTGTATGCATCAATGTGCGCTTGGGTGTGTCAGAGTATGCGTAAGTGTCTTCCTGCATGTCATACTGTATACATCAGTTTGTAATGGATGTCTTAGTGTACGCATGAGAGCTTCAGTGTGTGACTGGTAGTGCTACTAAATGCATTAGAGTATATCTGGGTGTGTCACTGTATTCATCAGCGTATGTCTACCTATGGCCTACCTTAGGGATGTCTTATGTGTACAAAAGGAACTTTATGGCTTAGCAAGGGATTTTAAATATCTACTCAACCTAGCAGTAAAATTGCACACATAGACTGTGCAGTAGCAGGCCCACAACATCTTTAAAGAGCTACTTGTCTGCATCGGTGAATAGGAGTATCAATAGTTCAATGCATATCTAAATAAGTATTTCAGTCTTTCTCTGGGTGTGTCACTGGATGTGTAAATGACTATGTCGTTATATCACTAGCTGTCTTAGTATCTCTATGGGTCTCTATATGTGTATGTAACTGACTGTATGGATTACTTACTTGTTGTATTAGTGAGTATTGGGGTTTTAAATTGTGTGTGCAACTGGCTCTATCACTGCTGGATACATAACCTTCTCTATGGGAATATGACTGAATGTGTAAGTGCCTCTGTCTCTGTATCTGACTGGCTGGGTAAGTGTCTCTATACTTTTGTAAATATGTATCTAGGTATCGCTGGGACACTGGATATTTAGCTGGGCATATGAGTCTGACATTATGCATGGGAGTCACTCAAACTTCAAACTACATGTCTTACCTTCCAAAGACATAACACTCTATCCTATGGCCTATGTACACCCTACCCTAGGGGTGAGTGATATCTACTAGAAGGAAAGATTGAGGCTTGGTAAGCAGATATCGATGCCAACTCAACCTGGCATTAATACTGCACACATAGTCTCTGTAGCAGCAGGCCGAAAGCATATTTAAAGAGCTACTTGTCTAGATTGCTGACTAGGAGTGCCATTACTTCTGTACAAATCTAAATAAGGGTATCAGTCCCTTCCTGGGTGTGTTACTATATGTGTAAGTAACTATAAATCTATATGACTAGCTGTCTTAGTTTCTCTATGGGTCTCTATATGTGTATGTAACTGACTGTATATATTGCTTACTAGCTTTATTACTGAATGTTGAGGTTTATAACTGTGTGTGCAACTGGCTCTGTTACTGTTGGATACAGAAGTGCTGTACGGGCATCTGATTGATAGTGTAAGTGCCTCTGTCTCTGTGTGACTGACTAGGTGTGTGACTCTGCTTTTGTAAATACATATGTGAGTTGAAGTATGGGTGATAGACTGCGTGTTTAACTGAGTATATAGGTCTGGAAGTTCACATGTGACCAACTGAAACTTCAAAGTACCTGTCTTACCTTTTAACGACATAGCATCCTACACTATGGCCTACCTACGCCCTACCTAAGGGGTGATGTATATCTAGTAGAAGGAAAGTTTACGGCTTGGTAAGGAGTTCTCAATGCCAAGTCAACCTGGCAGTAAAACTGCACACATAGGTTCTGCAGTAGCAGGCCCGAAGCATGTTTATAGAGCTACTTGTCTGGATAAGTAACTTTAAAAGTCACTACTTGAGTACAAACCTAAATAAGTGCATCACTACCTCTCTGGGTGTGCCACTGGATGTGTAAGTAACTATGTTGCTATATGGCGAACTGTCTTAGCATATCTATGACTGTGTATATGTGTATGTAACTGCCTGTATATATTACTTATTGGCTCTATTACTGACTGTTGGGTTTTATAAATGTGCATGGAACTGCCTCTGTTACTTCTCCATAAATAAGTGCTGTATGGGTGTTGGACTTGGCCCTTTTTGTAGGGTCATCCCAGAACTTTTTGCCTTCCTCCTGTATTGTTTCTGACCTGTTGTTGGTGGTTTTATGACTCTGGGCACTTTACCACTGCTGATCAGTGCCAAAGTGCAAGTGCTCCCTTTGTAAAGTATTGTTATGGATTAGTGATTCCATGATTGGCTTATTTGATTTACTCGTCAGACCCTAGTACAGTGTACTATGTGTGCCCAGGGCCTGTAAATCAAATGCTGCTGGTGGGCTTGCAGCACTGGTTGTGCCACCCACAGAAGCAGCTTGTAAAATGTGACTCAGGCCTGCCATTGCAGAGCCTGTGTGCAGTCCGGGACTGCCATGTCGACTTGGCAAGTGCACACACTTGCCAGTCCCTAAACCTTCCCTTTTCTACATATTAGTCACCCCTAAGGTAGGCCCAAGGTACCCCGTGGGCAGGGTGCATTGTATGTGAAAGGTAGGACATGCCCTGATGTGTATGGCATGTCCTGATAGTGAAATACTGCCAATTTCGTTTTTCACTATTGCAAGGCTATCTGTTACCATAGGCCAGAATGGGGAGTTTGTTTATAACATCTTATAAACATAACTGACCCTGGGAACAAGATAGGAAAATAAAGTTTAGTATGCCTGAACTCAGAATGTTAAGATGCATCTTTTAGTGAGGGTGATTTTTACATTCTGTGTTAGAAAATACCACTTTTAGAAAGTAGGTATTTTCTTGCCTAACCATCCAGTGTGCCTTTGCTAGGTTTTTGTATTGCATGTCTGGCTTTTGGATGACAGGGGCTGGAGAAGGGCAGCGGCTCCAGAAGTCTGATGAGTCAGGGCTGGGCTGAATAGGCCTGGTCTGCATTTGGAGTGGTGGGAGGAGTAGCACCTTCACCTGAATAGGGCTGTGCCTGCCTTCCACAATGACCGCTCTGCCCCCCTGTGGTGTGTCTGAAGCCAGGGCTCACACTGACAATAGAGGTTGTTGTGCACTTGCAAAGTGTCCCACAGAACTAGTTTTGTCTGGGTACAGACACTCTCTGCCTTCAGAGAACAAACGATTTTGGTGTATAAAAAGAGGGGCCCAGACCCCAGACTTTTAGATCACTTCTGGGAAATCAAGAGGAACCTTTGCCAAGGAGAAGAGCCGGATAAGCTGAGGAGGAATACTGCCCCTGTGCTGTTTGCTGTCTGGGGTTGGCCTGCAGTGGCTGCTTGCTGCCAAGGAAAGGAGAAAAAGGACTTTGTTGTTTGCTTTGTCACCTGCTTGAAGAAAAGATCTCCAAGGGCTTGATACTGAGCTTGCCTCCTGTTCTGAAGTCTCAGGGACACAAAGACTTCACCACCAGCTCCCCTGAATTTCCTTGCTGGGAATTCCAACCTGCAAAGAGGTGCCTGCTGCTGTTTAGAACCTCTAGAGACTGTTTGTCGCTGGGAGCTGGAAAATCGATGCAACAACGAAGAAGCGTGTCGCATCCGCACCTGTTTCCGACGCATCGCCGAAGAAACCGTCGCAGCACCTGCCGCGGCTCGAGAAATCGCCGCACCACGCATCGGGTGCAACGATTTCCGAAGTCCGAGATCATCGCACCGATCCAGACGCAAGCTTGCTGTGCCGCAGCACGAAACCACGCATCGTACTGGATCATCGCATCGAGGAGCCAAGACTGTCGCATTGTTGGGGGACGCAGTAAGAAACCAATGCATCACCTCCCCACGCAGTAAGAAACCGACGCATCACCTCCTCTCCGGTAAGGAACCGACGCATCACCTCCCCTGCGCAGCAGTAAGGAACCGATGCATCACCTCCCCCGGAGCAAGGAACTGACGCATCACCTTCCCTGAGTGTAAGGAACCGACGCATCACCTTCCCTGCGGCCATTTTGTTTGTTTTGCGTGACGCATCTAAGGTACTTTTGAGAAAAGTGTTGTATTCACAACTTGCATTGAACTGAACTATTTCTACCATCTGAAAGTCATATTTTTATTACTGTATTGTGGATTTTTGTCGTTTGGTCTTGTTTTGGTTTAGATAAAGATTACTTATTTTTCAGAACTGGTGTGGTGTCCATTTGTAGTGTTTTCACTGTATGTGTTCACAAATGCTTTACACACTGCCTCTGAGATAAGCCTGTCTGCTCGTGCCAAGCTACCAAGGGGGTGAGCAGGGGTTATTTTAGAAGTGTATCCCCCTTATCCTGACTAGAAGCAAGGGTCCCTATTTGGACAAAGGTACCTACCTCTGCCAACTAGAGACCCCCATTTCTAACAATGGGTAGGTCACTGAATATTTACATACCTCTGTCTCTCTCTTACAGGCAAGGTGAGTAGCTCTGCTTTTCCAAATATGTATATAATTTGCATTATGTGTGAAAGACTGCATATTTAACTATGCCTTAGGGCAGTGGTTCCCAAACTTTTTGGACCCGCGGCTCCCTTGACCTATTGGCTATTGGCCGTGGCTCCCCATTATGTTACTTTTTTCAGCAGGTGGGGGATGCAAGCCCTGCCTATGGAGTACTTCAATTTTTCTCCCTGAAAATGACTGGGATGAAGCCAATGAAGGTAATATAATCATACGGCTTCCCTCTTGCCTGCAGGCCCCACAGTGCCAGCAGTGTGGGCATTCACGGATGTTGGTGCTTCTAGGAGATCACCATTGCGAGGGTGATTAAAATACTCTGGGAGAGGTGTCAGAATCAAAGTACACCTTTTAGTAGATGCTAATGGAGATCGCTTTGATTTCAGATACAAAGGAGAGATTCGCCATCGAACATTATACACAAATTGCAGACTTCTATCACTGGCTGGGGGGGGGAGGGGGGAGGGGCCGGGGACTCAGGCCAGAAGACAGATCTGTAGGTGAGAGATACCAACCCCAGGGGCAGGACGCAGGACTTGTGGTTTCTCACTACTTAGGCATAACCACTCTCTCTGCCCCAACGACAATCCTGGGATGGACAGTGTGAAACTTTCCGTGAGTGGCCAGGATTCTCATGAACCTTGAGATGTGGCTGAGAGTCAGCAGCATACATATGATATCATAAACCAGCGGAGTTTAGGACCACAGTGTGAGGAGTCATACAGGAGTTAAGCACCACTGGTGATAGCATGGAGTCTGGAGAAGCACCACAGACAGGTGGCAGTGGATTGAGAATGAAGTGTCACCACCACAGTTATGGGGAAATAGTCGCAATGGTTTAAGAAGAGGTATGGGTGTTTGAGGATAATATTAAGGAGTGTAGGGGGAGAGCAGAACTCTGGGGGACTCCACACTGCAGGCTAGTGAATGATGATATGAATGAAGGACAGATAGATGCCAACTAAGCAATCATCACAAAATACTGCCAGTATGTTCTCAGTTAGCTCTGGCAGTGCCAAGCGGTGACCTAGCATGGGGGGTGAGATGCAGTCAAAGAGGTCAACCAATGCAGGAGAACCACAGTAAGAATACTGTCCTGGTCATTCTATAGATGCAGATCACACAAAATACATATGATGCCAAAATAGAGCTCTTGTTGAGCCTGAATCCAGCCTGAGGATCATCCACCTAATTGACAGATTGCACAATTGATTGCAACTGTGATGTCACCACCTCCTCTAACAGTTTTGTCATATAACGACCATTTGAAATTGGCCTAAAATGTCAATATATCTTTGAGGTCAAAGAAGGTGGGTGCACTTTGTATAGATTCACATCACAATAAAGTTGCACACAGCAATTCACAAAAGCTTCTAACAGGGTGCGGAAGTGCTAGGCACTTCATGCTCCCTCTTGGATGTGACAGTGCCCCTCTCTCTTCTCATGTCCCTTTAAAGTCCCCAATACTTGTTTTTAGGCCAGACAAGAGGTAACAGTAAAGTAACAAGCATGCAAACAAAAGCTGATCCCCTGTAGCTCCTGATTTTATCACAAGCCTCATAACGTCATGACATGAGCTGAGAGCGATGTAACAAAAAGAGGAGTCTCTTGATTTCAGACCCCAGCCTGTCGCCTGATTCCTTCCTCGCTCTGCTTTGGTGTCCCTCCACATCCCCGGTCACGAGGATGGTAAAAAGAAAGGAACGCACCTGCGGAATCTGTGTGTCATATAACATCTTTTGCAAAGTAGTGACATCATTAGAACGGAAATATTTTGATTTTTTTCAGAAACCTCCAAACATACATTTGAATAAAGAGCAAACACACACAGAAAATCGATAATGGCAGTCTTTCTGTTATTTGAAACGATTATGGGCACAGGTAAATGTCAGACTATATGAATTGTCACAGTGTTGGCCCCACTTTGCCCAAGTCTTTTGCACAAGGCTATCCGTGTAGATCATGTAAAGTACGTTTGGCTGGAGGGCTGTGGGGACATTCACTGTTAGGTCATTGTCCCGAGGGTACAATTAAGTTTAATTTATTTTCACTTCAAAGACTGTCAGGAAGCCGGGGCCGGTTGGATCAGTGAGATAAATGTCACACAGCAAGTAGGAAGGGTGGTCCCTACCTCCAGGGTTAGTTACAGCGGTGAACTTAAAAGTAAACTTGATAAAACAAGGCAGGAGGAATCAGAGAGGATGTGACCGTCAGGAGATGATAGTGCGGTCACCAGCACCCCCGTGTGATTGTTGGGAGAATGGGCTGCTATGGTAAAACATGATCTAAATATACTGCAATTATATCATTTTTGCGCATCTGTTTGCGGCGCCCCTGGCTAGTCCTGACGGCGCACCGGGGTGCCGCAGCGCACACATTGGGAACCACTGCCTTAGGGTCTCAAACTACACATGTGAGTCAGTGAGACTTTAAAGTACTTGTCTAACCCTCTAAGCACATACCACCCTGTCCTATGACTTACCTACACCCTTCCTAAAGGGTAATTAGTACATAGTAAAATAGAAGATTGAAGCGCAGCAAGGAGTTTTCAACACCAACTTGACCATGCAGTTAAACAACACACACTCTACAGTTCCGGGACAAATGATTAACCCCTTCGCTGCTGGGCCTTCCCTCCCCTCCATGCTAAGTCATTTTTGGCTATTTCGAGTAGTTTGCGCTTAGGCTCCCATAACTTTTTGTCCACATAAGGTATCCATGCCAAATTTGCATCCTTTTCTTCCGACATCTTGGGATTTGTAAAGGTACCCAGGGTTTGTGGATTCCCCTGGAGGAGACCAAGAAATTAGCCAAAATACAGCTATATTTTGGTTTTGGGGGGGAAAAAGGGAAAAAAAGTGCTGCAGGAGAAAGCGTCTGTTTTTTCCCTGCAAACGATATCAACAAAAGGTTTATGGTGCTAGAATCACCGTCTTATCAGCTTTCAGGAACAGGCAGACTTTTGCCAGAAAACCAAAATTTTCAACACAGTTTTGGCATTTTAGAGGGACATAGCCTATTTTTCCAATTTTTTTGTGCTTTCAACCTCCTTCCAGTTAGTGGTAGAAATGTGTGTGAAAACAATAATGGATTCCGGAAAACCATACATTTCTGAAATGTAGACAGAATTCTTAATTCAGCAAGAGGTCATTTGTTTAGATCCTTCAAGGTTTTCTTATAGAAAATAACAGTTGAAACAAAAACATATTGAAATTGAGTTGTAAAAAAACCCAATTTGTGCCTACATTTTCACTTGTAACTTCTTCGAAGTATGGCAAATTTTTGAAAGCTATATACTGTTACATCCGCTGGACCCTTCTGGTTGCGATGATATATAGGACTTGTAGGTACCAAGGTACCTACAGAGCCAATAACTGAGCTGCGCCTTGCAATGGTTTTTCATTGTGTACCGGGTATACAGCAATGAATTTGGTAAAATATAAAGAGTGAAAAATAGGTATCAAGGAAACATATGTATTTCCGAAATGGGAACAACATATGGAGTCTTGAAGCAGTGGTTATTTGCACATTCCAGAATTTGTGGGTATCCATACTAGTGTGTGAATGAGAGGGCATTTTTCAAAATGACATCTTTTTTACACACTGCCTTACATTTGGAAGGCAGAAATGCATAAAAAGTCAATTGGTAATAACACTTTCTGTGTTCCCCTAAGTCTCCTGATAAAAATGGTACCTCACTTGTGTGGGTAGGCCTAGTATCCATGACAGGAAACGTCCCAAAACGCAACGTGGACACATCACATTTTTCCAGTGAAAACTGGCCCTTTTATTTGCAATGTGCCCAGCTCTGGATTTTGGGCCCTAGTTCAGCCGGCACCTAGATAAACCTAGCAAACATGTACATTTCTGTAAACTAGACACAAGGGGGAATCCAGGATTGGGTAACATGTGACATGTGTGTCCCTTGCAAACCTCAAACTACATCTTCCTCAGATTTCTGTGATGGAAAGTTCTGGAATCTGTGGGAAGCCTTAAAATTCCACCCACTCAGCATTCCCCCAAGTCTCCCGAAAAAAATGGTACCTTAATTGTGTGGGCAGGCCTAGTGCCCGCAACAAGAAACGGTACAAAACGCAACCTGGACACATCACATTTTTCCACTGAAAAATGACTCTTTTTTGCAATGTTGCTAGCTGTGGATTTTGGTAGGCCTGGGCGGTAAATGCCGTTCCGCTCGCGGAATTTGGGTAATTTCGCGTTCCGCGGAGAATGCAGGATTACCAAAAATTCCGCGATCCGCGGCTTTGCGGAATTTTTTGCTTGTTCGCGCTTTCAAAATGCGTGTTCGTGAGATATTTCTCCCCGAGCATGCAAACAGCGTTCGCGAACATGAAAAAAGCATTGTGAACGGGCGGAACAAGCAATTCCGCGTATTCGCGGAACTTTTGCGTGCTCGTGGAGATTTTTTACCGTTTCGCGGAGCTTTGCGTAGTGCGACTACGCAAATTCCGCCCACCCCTAGATTTTGGGCCCTAGCTATGGCTGCACCTAGAGAAACTTAGCAAACCTGTACATTTTTGGAAACTAGACACCATGTTCTGTTTCCCAGAATACCTTGCAAACCTCAAACCTTGTTAAAAAAAACAAATTTTCCTCACATTTCTGTGATGGAAAGTTTTGGAATCTGCAGTGAGCCACAAAATTCCACCCACCTAGCATTCCTCTAAGTCTCCCAATAAAAATGGTACCTCACTTGTGTGGGTAGGCCTAGTGCCTGTGACAGGAAATGGCCCAAAACACAACGTGGACATTTTTCCAGTGAAAACGCGACCCTTTTTTTGCAATGTGCCTAGCTGTGGATTTTAGACCGTAGCTCGGCCGGCACCTAGCGAAACCTAGCAAACCTGTACATTTTGGAAAACTAGACACCCTGGGGAATCCAGGATGGGGTTACTTGTTGGGCTGCAAAACACACAAGATGATGGATGGAATGCTGCACATTGGCAAACATTCACCCCCAGTCACAGATCTGGGTTTAATCCATCGTTATTTTGCTTCACCACGCCACCCCAGTTCAGACATAGCCATATGCAAATCAGTCTTGACCCTGTGCCTCATGGGAACAGTCCAGACCGAACTGCCAAGCCATGTCTTCCCTGGACCGGAATCAAGCATCCTAGGACCGGTTTCAGGCTATCAGCCTTCATCAGCCGGGATAGCTTGACTCCAGTGGCGTAGTGAGCACGGGACCCACGTCTGGGCATACCCTTCCCACATAGGGCGAAATGCAAAACACACAAGATGATGGATGGAATGCTGCACATTGGCAAACATTCACCCCCAGTCACAGATCTGGGTTTAATCCATCGTTATTTTGCTTCACCACGCCACCCCAGTTCAGACATAGCCATATGCAAATCAGTCTTGACCCTGTGCCTCATGGGAACAGTCCAGACCGAACTGCCAAGCCATGTCTTCCCTGGACCGGAATCAAGCATCCTAGGATGATTTGCATATGGCTATGTCTGAACTGGGGTGGCGTGGTGAAGCAAAATAACGATGGATTAAACCCAGATCTGTGACTGGGGGTGAATGTTTGCCAATGTGCAGCATTCCGTCCATCATCTTGTGTGTTTTGCATTTCGCCCTAAGTGTGAAGGGTATGCCCAGACGTGGGTCCCGTGCTCACTACGCCACTGGAGTCAAGCTATCCTGGCTGATGAGGGCTGAAAGCCCGAAACCGGTCCTAGGATTCTTGATTCCGGTCCAGGGAAGACATGGCTTGGCAGTTCGGTCTGGACTGTTCCCATGAGGCACAGGGTCAAGACTGATTTGCATATGGCTATGTCTGAACTGGGGTGGCGTGGTGAAGCAAAATAACGATGGATTAAACCCAGATCTGTGACTGGGGGTGAATGTTTGCCAATGTGCAGCATTCCGTCCATCATCTTGTGTGTTTTGCATTTCGCCCTAAGTGGGAAGGGTATGCCTAGACGTGGGTCCCGTGCTCACTACGCCACTGGAGTCAAGCTATCCTGGCTGATGAGGGCTGAAAGCCCGAAACCGGTCCTAGGATTCTTGATTCCGGTCCAGGGAAGACATGGCTTGGCAGTTCGGTCTGGACTGTTCCCATGAGGCACAGGGTCAAGACTGATTTGCATATGGCTATGTCTGAACTGGGGTGGCGTGGTGAAGCAAAATAACGATGGATTAAACCCAGATCTGTGACTGGGGGTGAATGTTTGCCAATGTGCAGCATTCCGTCCATCATCTTGTGTGTTTTGCATTTCGCCCTAAGTGGGAAGGGTATGCCCAGACGTGGGTCCCGTGCTCACTACGCCACTGGAGTCAAGCTATCCTGGCTGATGAGGGCTGAAAGCCCGAAACCGGTCCTAGGATTCTTGATTCCGGTCCAGGGAAGACATGGCTTGGCAGTTCGGTCTGGACTGTTCCCATGAGGCACAGGGTCAAGACTGATTTGCATATGGCTATGTCTGAACTGGGGTGGCGTGGTGAAGCAAAATAACGATGGATTAAACCCAGATCTGTGACTGGGGGTGAATGTTTGCCAATGTGCAGCATTCCGTCCATCATCTTGTGTGTTTTACTTGTTGGGCTCTCACCAGGATTCTGTTACCCAGAATCCCTTGTAAACCTCAAACTTTGTAAAAAAAAAATATTCCTCTAATTTCTGTGATGGAAAGGTCTGGAATCTGTGGGGAGCTACAAACTTTCACCCTCCCACCATTCCCCAAAGTCTCCCATTAAAAATGGAACCTCACTTGTGTGGGTAGGCCTACTGCCCACAACAGGAAATGGCCCAAAACGCAACGTGGACACATCACATTTTTACAGTGAAAACTGACTCTTTTTTAAATGTGGCTACATGTGCATTTTGAGCCCTAGCTCAGCCAGCACCTAGAAAAACCTCGCAAACCTGTACATTTTTGAAAACTAGATACCCAGGGGAATTCAGGATGGGGTGACTTGTGTGGCTCACACCAGGTTCTGTTACCCAGACTCCCTTGCAAACCTCAAACTTTGTCAAAATAAAACAAATTTTCCTCACATTTCTGTGTTGGAAAGTTCAGGAAACTGTGGGGAGCCACAAACGTCCACCCACCCAGTATTCCCCCAAGTCTCCTGATAAAAATAGTACCTCACTTGTGTGGGTAGGCCTAGTGCCCGCGACAGGAAACGGCCCAAAATGCAACATGTACACATCACATTTTTCCACTGAAAACAGACCCTTTTTTGGAAATGTATCTAGCTGAGGATTTTGGGCTCTATCTCAGCCGGCACCTAGGTAAACCTAGCACACCTGTCCTTTTTTTAAAACTAGACATCCAGGGAAATCCAGGATAGATTGACTAGTGTGGCTCTCACCAGGTTCTGTTACCCAGAATCCCTTGCAAACCTCAAACTGTGTGAAAAAAACACATTTTCCTCACATTTCTGTGATATACAGTCCTGGAATCTGTGGGAAGCCCCAACGTTTTACCCATCCACCATTCCCCCCAGTCTCCCGATAAAAATGGTACCTGAACTTGTGTGGGTAGGCCTAGTCCCCGCGACAGGAAATGGCCCAAAACATACTGTGGAGACATCAAAATTATCTATCACAAAAAGACTTGTTTTTGTGATGGAGTCACCTGCGTTTTTGGTCTCGGGCTTGGTGGGCATCTAGGGAAACCTACCAAAGCCAGACTGTCCCGAAAACTAAACACCCGGGGGAGTCTAGGGAGGTGTGACTTGCATGGATCCCCCAACATTTTCCTACCCATTATCCCCTGCATATTTGCATGCAGAGAAACAGCTGAAAACTCCACTTTCTGCAAGCCGGAGCTGTTCTACAGCTCCGGCTTGCAGAAAGCGGAGTTATGTTTGCTTTTGCTTGGTGGAAGCTGTCAGTTCCCATCAAGCAAACAGCTAGCTACTGAGGGTGGGCACCTCAGGAGGTAGCAGGAGCCGGCCATGGGGTTGACGGTCCCTAGGGCCATCCATGGCTCCACAAGGAGGTCCACATGGCCCCCTTCCATCACAGAAGCTAGCCCCGGGTAGGTGGTGGTCCCCGGGGCTGGTGGTTTGTGATGGACCCCCTACTGTAATGTATTTCAGCCCCGGAGAGATGGCAGTCACTGGTCTGTTGGTGCCCAGTGGCCTCGATTTATTTTTGATAAATTACCCCAGGACCAACTTTATGGGGTCAGGGTATTCCAAACCTGCCCCCTTTTCTTTTTGTTTACATTTTTTGGGGGACTTGGCTGAAGCCGAGTCCCAAGATGGCTGCCAACACTTCCTGGTTGAAGTGTTGGCAGCCAGTCAGAACTCTGCATTTCCTTGCACAAGCTTATTATTTTTCTCGAAGTTGTTGCGGCCACAGATATAACTAACTCTATTTTCTTAAATTTCTCAAAAACGACTGAACAGATTTACACCAAATAAGAAAAAGCGGAATCTCCGTAACCAAATTTACCTTTCTACCAAATATGGAGTAATTCTGTCCAGCAGTTCGGGCTGTAGGGGTGTTGATAAGTCTTTTGGGAATCATCATGGGAAACGCACCTTTTTTCGAGCCCCCTTTTTCTCAGCCCCTGCTTGAGGGATCACAACAAAACTTTCCATGCTCAACAAGAATCACCAAAAAGGACCACAGGAGAAGACCCATAAACCCAGTTGAGGTCTGGGTAGATCAATTATAGCAATCAATAACGTCTCAACAGGTAACACTTGAACAGGCAGATTTACAAAGTAAAACATGCAAATTACAGTTGTATGGAAAAAAGTGAGACACTCATGGTATGTATGAAATATATACAGCGATCTGTATTTAGAAGATTAGATATACATCAATAGTTATACCAGTTACATTAGCACTATTTCCAATACATGTGGGTGTAACCCAAACAAATGTGTGCCCATACGTGCTTGTTCAAGAAGTGGTCGGCGAAAGTGACATGTGAAATAATGTGAAGAAAACAGCGAAAAAGCGGCGCAGAAGAGTTTGAAGAAATTGGTTACAAGACAATATATTTGAAGTACAAAAATGAATCCAATGTTTTAAGCAACCACAACAAGAATCTCCGGCACACTTTATTTGGAAACTTTCATGAAGATTTTTCAACCAGCGCCAAAGTTATAGGCAAGTCAAAAAATGCTTTTCCTATGTAAACATGGTCCTAACTATAACTGCCTACTGGCGACCACCAGTAGGTAACATATATATATATATATATATATAAATAAGTTGTGTCTTGTATCCAGAGCACAAACCGCTCGCATTCCAGGAAATGCTTGTCAAATAAGCCAGGCTGTGATAAAGACCAAAAGGTCAAAATGCATTGCTCGTAATCAATTGTTATTTGACAAGCATTTCCTGGAGTGCAAAAGGTTTGTGTTCTGGATACAAGACACAACTTTCCTTTGTATTGCACATGGGCTTTTGCATCCCTCCATCATCTTATTGTGTTTGCCCTAAGTGGCCAGGGTATGACCAGATGTGGGTCCCTTGCTCTCTTTGCCTCTGGATTCAAGCTAGCCTGGCTGATATGGGGTGATGCCCCAAAACAGGTCCCAGGATGCTTGTTTCCAGTCCAGGAAGGACCTGGCCTGGCCGTTCAGGCTGGACTGTTCCCATGAGGAGCAGAGTCAAGATTGATTTGCATATGGCTGGGTCCAAACTGGGATGGGTTAGTGAGCAGAAGAACGATTATGAATTCAACCCAAAACTGTGACTGTGGGTGGGTGTCTGAAAATTTTCAGCACTCCTTCCATAATCTTATTGTGTTTTCTAAGGCAGGAAAATTCCAACTTTCTAAAATTGGCATTTTCAAAATTGTAATAATAAATCTGACTTCTTGAGAGAATTGCAGAACTAACCATCATTCATGTTTTAGAATTAATACCCTAACAAGTAACATAAAACCGTATTTTTAGGAAGGGGCTAAAGGCCATTCTAATAACCCGACCTGTATCAAGCATAATTTGATGATTAAGAGTACCACGTTTACGATGCAATAAAAGCTAACTGAAATAGCCAGAGACAGTCAGATGTCAGCATGGAGCAGATTAGTGAAAGCCATAAAAACAAACAATAACAAACTATTCTGGATCTTGATCACCCAAAGAACTGGTTAACAGAACCTTGAAAGATTGTTTTATTTCTATTGACACCTGAGCAACCTGTTATTTCTAGTGACACCTGGGCAACCTGTTATGTACTCCCGATCTTCATTCTCCATCACCACAAATGGTATCATTCTACTAATTGGAAAAAGTTGCTCTTCTAAAGCTGCTGGTTCTAACAGCTTACCAATCAATCACATAAACACAGACCTGACTTTGTAGAGCTTCCTATTGTCTAAACCCTTCTCTTTGGTTGTATCAACTGAAATGAAACCCAGTTCATCGAAAGGATGCATTATTCACTCTAACTATAAAAAGAACCTCAAATTTGATCCTAAGAACTAAAGGCTCATAGATTTTGTAGACTTCAAAGCCAAGCTATTCTCATTGTTGGGCCAATGATTCTAACATAATTCCTTTCTCCCAACCCGGTTTTTGTCCATGATCTTCAACTATTGACAATAATATTGCTCTATCCATCTTAGCTTGACAGGCCACATCAAGAAACATCACTCTTTACGCTTGCTTTATAGATTATAGTACTGCTTTCGATAAAATAAATTGGGACTTGCTCTGGAACAAGCTATTAAGTTGGGGAATCGACCCTTCTTTACTTAATTTTGTCATAGGATTACACAAAGACACCTGTGTGAGGATCAAATTAACAACTGACAAAGTTTTAGCATCAAATACATCAACAATGAATGGCTTAAAGCAAGGATGCATTTTAGCTCCTTTGCTATTCTCATTATACATCTCTGACCTTCCCTCCTACTTGATGAGAGAACTAGGCATGTCACCTAAACTCGCCTCCCAAGCTATATCCCATCTGGCTTACACTGACAAATTGGTGATCTTTTCGTTAACTCCAAAGGGTTTGAAACACCAGCTATCTAAGCTCAATGAATATAACCAGGAAACACACTATACGACAACTGTTCTAATACTAAAGTACTGACATTTGGCAAGAAGACTAAAGCCTCAACACAGCAAATAGGCAATAGAACTTTAGAATATGTCAACAACTATGCATATCTTGGAGTAACCATGGACTCTAAACTATCTTGGTCAGAGCATTTGCTTAACAGGGAATCAAAATCAACTATGGTAACCAAAGGAGTGAGATTTGCAAAGCTTTATGGAGCAATCATCCAATGTAACAACGCTAACAACAGAGCTTGTGCCTTTTTTGCTCTATGCACCTCGAGTGTTGAATACCAAACATGCCTCCTTCCTCCCTTCTCCTTCCCTTCTTGTTTGGATGGTAAGGAAGGAGGAGTAGGCTTGATAACATTTGGGAGGGAGATAATTGGGTGAATGCATGAAATCGTAAAAACTGACATAAGATTGCAGTTTTTCTGTGGGTGGAAGGCATGGAGGTTTCCAGCTGTTCCCTTGTATTTCTATAGCTGAAGGAATAGCAGGTCTGTGTTTATGTTATTGAACTATGTACTTAAATTTAAATCCAATTACTTAGAACTGTTATTTCCATTTGTTATTATCTGGACTGTTAATTTTCAATTGGTTATGGGTTATCATAATTAAGCTATGTATGCTCCTTCGCGGTTAAAAGAAAATCAACAAAACTCATGTATGTACAGCTTAAACTGTCTGAAAATAATTGGATGCCAGCCTATATCCACCAATGTCTTTTACGTGCATAGCCTTATCACTCTTATCCACCATATAACTCTTTATTGTGATATCTAAAGCACAGCCTGCATTGACTTTAAGATTCATTATCTGTTTGCTTAAGGAAAGTAAATTGTTAACCTGTTGCTTATTCTAAGTACATTTGACTTGCACATTATATTTCAAGATGTTTAATATTGTGCACCTTCTTTTCCCACTTGCACAACTTTAATCTCTTTGGTGCAAAATGCTGACCCCAAGTTATAATACTGTAATGCTTTTGTGATTAAAGTTGATGGCAACATACTCATAGAGCCATCATCATTAAGTGCTGGTCTAACTCTGTTATGCAGCGTCAGACTTCGTTCAGGGGCACCACAGGCAAGACAGGGACTACTGCACTCCAACTGTGGTGGTTAAGGTCGGTCACGACTGGTGTCCTGATGCCTGTCTTTCTATAGCTCTGCACACTGAGCCAAGTACACCCTTTAGGCACGTGACTCTCAAGGAAGGGCGGGCCAGCGGACATATGCTTCTCAGGGAGATAGTGTGGGGGGTCATGAGCTCAGAAATCAACAACCAACCGACAGACACAATGACGTTAATATTCAGCCCAGTGGTTGTTTTTTGGAAAATTAAAGTAATTTTTATTTACACACCAGTACTCAATACTTCACAATTCAATACTGCATACAGGGCGGTACTGTTTTATATTATAAATAATAACTATCATAGTGTTAATTGCTTTTAATTTCCTTCCCCTGTCACCCCTATTTTCTTTCCCAGCTCCACCCTGCCCTTCTCTCCGTTATGGTACTTACCAATATTTTTTTGACAGAATGTTGAGTTATGGGTTTTGCGTGAGCCGCTGACTGAACAGCTGATATGGCTTGGAGGCTGTCGCTTCTTCTGAGAATAAATTGCCACATTCTCAACATCTCGTTACATCGTTATTTATAATAGGTACCTCTGTTAATGATTCTCTTGCTGTTGTTATACTCCCTAGCTCTCTATTTGTGCTCTCTCCCACCCGGATGACCATAGTTGGTAGATGGAGGCTTAAGGCTCGGGTGTAGTTACGCTTCCCTAAAAACCAAATGTAAAATTAAGCACAGTTTACTAAACGTTCTATTTGAGGTGTTTTAGTTGTTAGGGATTCAGTTTTTGGTCCTTTGGGTTTCTTTCAATGTGAGCTCAGTGGCTCAGTCCCACCACAGGCAGAGGCCCATGGTTATTGAGTGCAGCTTCAGCGACATCAGGCAAGTGAGTTAATGCAAGGCTCGAGTCATCTCTGTGCAGTTCCCCTGGATGATTTGGCATCACTCTGCATACCCTGGCACCACTCTAGTAGCCGTAGCCCGATTCTAAGCTGACATAGATGCACACTAGTTGCAACACTGGCCTGGGAGCAATGCACACATCTGGGCAATTGCAGCCCATCTCAGGACAGTATGCATGCAATCTGATAGTTGAAGCCCTGACCTGGGCTGATGCACACAACAAGGTAAATGCAGCCTCGAGCTGGATCATACACATCAAAAGGCCGATGCAAATGGAAAGGTAGATGCAGCCTGCCTCAGGCCATTGTGCGTAAATACATAGAATCTTGAAGTTCTCACCAGGAACTGTGGAGAGACTCCAGGTGCTCCTCAGTCCAAGAACATGCTGGGCTTTTCTTCCTGGAACGTCTCCCCTGCTTCACAGCCAGGCAGACTCCTTCCCTCTCTCAATAGGTAGACAGGCTTCTAGGCACTAAGCAAACCCACAGAAAGTTCAGACCTCACGTAATGACCCCTCACCTGTGAAAGACTGGTTTTCAGGCAGACACCAGCCCAGGTCACAAGGCAGTTCTTTGAGTATTCTGTGAAGCACTCCCTTCCATGGTCGTAAAGAACTGAAAAAAGTGGGGTGCTTTGGGTCCCACGTTTATACACATTTTTATACAGGGGATGTGGATCCATTGTCTCACATTCAGAACAAATATGGGGTGATTCTCTTTCAAGGGTCCTTCTCAGGCTGTTTTCCAGAAACAACCATTGTGTAAAAGTGATGTTTCTCACAGCAGGTAGCACTGGGGCTGTCTCCAAACTTGAGCTCCCACTACATGGGCACAATGAAGTTTCAGTTTTCTGTACTGGCTGTGGTCAGACTTTCTGGAGCAGTAATAAAGGACAGACAAAGGGGAAGGTCTGACCTTGAAACGTCCTCATCTTTAACAACAGAAATGGCAGCCCCACCCTTTACCCCGTCATCAACCAAATTGCAGTGCTCAGGAAGAACTAATCAGCAGCCCCTCACTAACATAGTCTTCATGCAATTTATAAAGGGAGCCCTGTCTTCAGTCTCCTCACTGCAGTGTCTGGAGAAGTTGTCCTCATCTTCCATCTTGTGCTATGGTACATCAGGGGCATCTAAAATGGATCCCATTAGTATAAGCACATAGACACACACACAGTCCTACTACTACACATGTACTGCATGTATACTTCACATGCACTTGACATACACACATGGTTTGAGCACAAGGTTCTGAATTTTCATATAACTTCAGAACTTTATATGAGAGGGAGCCACACTCTCACTTAACAGATAAAAGGTTCTGGTCAACTAAATGAGATCACAAAACACAATATGCTGCCACCAATGCTTTACGTGCTAAACTCAAGACAGAGGCAGTAGTTGTCTGTCCACTCTGAGGGTATGGTTGGTATTCCCCTCCAGGTGATAGGACAGGTCCTGCACCTCGCATTGTCAGGACCAGGTCTAGGCCTGTGTACACATTCTAGATTAGCGAGATGCCAGAGCCAAAAATAAAAGTCAGGATAGCAGATACACATGCAGTCTGTCACTCAGGGAAGAGGTACAGATCCATATACAATGCAGGATACATTTCAATACCAACCCACACCTCCTTAGTTAGAAAAAGGTTCACTGGCTTTTATAGGTATCTAGAATGTATTTCAAACTTCTAAGTAATACCTTTAAGTGCCTTCATGGGACCAAACCTGATTGAGAAACCATCATTCATCTGATAGGAACTGAGGTCTTACTTATAGATTTGTGGATGAGATACTCTGTCAAAATGTGACAGATCCTGTCCACAATATTGTAAGGGACATAGGCTATAATGCACTTGTAATATGGCGGGTTGTTGCAGCCGTGGCGTCTCATCCATCTGGGTGTTCAAGGTCCCTAGTACCATGAGTGGTTCCATAGTTCCCGCATGACATAAAATGCTGCAACAAGCCAGCAACTGTGGGCTGTGACTCTCACTCACCTTAGGATGCCCTCTCTCATGCTCCTGGTTGCTTCTCCTCACTCCTCCAGCTCCAAAATGGCAACCATCTGTCTGAGAGTTTGCAACTGCCTAAAAAAGCTTCTCCACAGCTAGTTCAGGTTTTCTTTCTATTTTCTTTTCCATCATGGCTGCCTCTACCTTTCTTCCTGATTTTCCTAATCCATTATGGTTCCTGTGATAAGATGTTTGATGTAATTTCTTTTTCCTGTTATTTTGCTATAAAAGAACTTCTGTCTGGGTGGAGGGTGCATCTCAACAAAGCTTTGTTCCTTCGGTTGTTTCCTCACTCCGTCCTCTTCCTGATACTGATTAATCGCTCCAGAAGAACTGCATTATTGGGTTCCTGATTCTTGGTTTTCTTCAATCCTTTGAAGTCAAAATCTAGCAAGGAGGTTTTATAACGCCTTTGACTTTTTTCTCCTGAGAAGGTGACTGGTTCTCGAGGACACTTGATTATCACATATTCCACTGTGTGTTGACATTGTGGTTTCAGGGAACAGTTGCCCTTATCTCAGGCAGCAGAAGACCCGGATCTGGACTGCAGGTAAGCGTCTGGAGCAGAAGATGGATGGAATATCTGCCACGTTTGTGATTGAGTAGTTCGCCGTCCAAACTAAATAAGGCCCTAAGTTCTCCCCCTCTTCACAGATTATTCACCATGGGGCAAATGTGTAGCAGTACCCTTGGTGCTCATCTATGGAATGCTTTACCAAACTTGTTAAATGTGAAAGGAAACTTTGAAAATTCAAGTGAGAGCAGAAACCTGTTTTAACTCATCAGGCCTCGTGCTTAAAAAAAGCATCTATATACTGCACTATTCAAATGCTATGAATAAGAAATGATGCTTTTGCATGTGGGATGTACTTATTTGCAAAAAGATATCCCAAATATTATTGAAAATACTGCCCAACAGTGAATTAGGTGTTTTTCACCGATTACAGCAACATTGTAAACATTGTAATATATTACACAGCATCAATCTGGTGAAAGACAATCAAACATTACCTGTAGGATTTCGAAAATATTTACTAACTAAAGTTGGCACAGCAAAGCAGCAGCCATAATAGTTGATTACAACATACTAAGAAACACCTTTCTCCTCCAAACATAATTTATCCCATAAGTATAACAAGTGCATAATCTACATAAGGTTTTTCCTGTTAGACAGAATTGATTCTTTCTTCCAAGGTGGAATTGACCCATTCTGCCTTGGTGGAACTGACCTATTCTTCGAATGAGGAATTGACTCATTCTTCTAAAGTGAAATTGACCCATTTTTTCAATGTGGAACTGACTAATTCTTCCCACGTGAAATTGACCCATTCTTATAAGGTGGAATTGTCCCATTCTTCCAATGAGGAACTGACCCATTCTTCTGAGGAGGAATTGGCCCATTCTTCCAATGCAGAATTGACCCATTCTTCCAAGGTGGAATAGACCTGTTCTTCCAAGGTGGACTTGACCCATTCTTCCATTCAGAATTGACCCATTTCTCTAAGAAGGAATTGACACATTTTTCCAATGTGGAATTGACCCGTTTGTTCAAGGTGAGTTCCATTTAGAAAAACTAATTATAATATGCAGGTTGCCCAGTGCATCAAATCTGTGTCCATTTTCTTCCATGTCTATGTTCAACTGCTAGCCAACAAAGTTATTTAGTAAAAACAACATTCCCAACATATGCTCCTAGCACCCAGATTCACTGTGCTGTCTAAAAAGAACCAGGGTGCATTTGTAATGAACTGGACATCTCAGAATGCTTTGAGGAAGTTCAGGGCTGGATGCAAGAGTTGTTTCTATTGGTCAAAAAAGAGCTGCTCCTCTTTATAAATATACTTACTCTTGCAATCACTAACAATGGCAAAGATGAATTCCTAAAAGTCTTATCAACCAATTGAAAGCTAATAGAGATATTGCACTCTGAGGATGTGTGGACAACAGAATAGCAAGATGACTGCAAATCTATAGAAGTTTGTGTCTCAGGGTGTTCCTCAAAGCCGACTTGGCTGGACCAGGCATCAGGCGTTTCCCCAGAGGGTTGGAAGGGTGGGGGTTGCATTTGTTACTGGGGGCCAGTTTTGCAGCAGTACAGCAGTTTTAAAAGCACCGCAGAGTTCCTTGTATAATTAACAGTTTTCAGGCAACAATAACAGTGCCAAGATAACTCCGGTGATTAATGTCCCTGCTAGAGAGAGATCAGAGTTTTGTCTAGTTGCAGTTTTGACTCATCTAAGGTAGAGCTGAGGGTTAATATGCCTGCTGCAAAGAGCCTCTACTATGCAGATAACAGAACAGTATTTTATGTGCATAGATAGCTCAGTGGGTTACTCCTTTTGTCACAGAGATCCTTTTATTTCTGTGCAGTTCATAAGTTACAATCGTAATCTAGGTTAGAATGTTATGTTTTTTGTCCCAGTCTTTCATTATCCTCATTTTACTAAAAAGGGTTTGTTTTGGGTAGAAATACATTCCTAGTAAAGTCAACCCTAATAACTGTGAATCCACTTTCTGAATCCTGAGTTTGTGTTTCCCCAGACCAAGCACTCTTGAAAAATGCCTACCAGAATGGATGACATGTGAATCCTACACCTTGTAGTTCCCTTTGTCTTATGTAACATTTTCTATTCACTGATTTACACATGTATGATTCATTGTCTCTATGTGTTTGTGACGTAAAATGCTCTGACACCATACACTTGGATGAGAGGTGCTATAAAACAAATGAAATACATGTGAGAGAGGGGCTATGGAGAGATGAGAGACACTGTTGGAGGGTGATAGTGAGGGAATCATTGAAGAGCCCCAATAAAGATTGTTGTATCCTGGTGCACTGAAAGGTCATCATTCACTATGCTTTAAAAACTTTTGAATCTATAATGAAATTGTGTTGTAGAATACACCATTTTTGCCATTTTTTCCCACATTTTCTTGGGGAGAGAATACGACCAAACCGCCTTGTAGTGGTCAGGCTCGCTCGCTGCGCTCGATCGCTATGCATCATATGGGGCCTTGTCTGACAAAATTTGCCAGGGCTGCTTTGGGGTCCCAGTCCAGCAATGTATTTCCTAGCCCGAAAAGTGCAGTCAAGAGCCTGGTAAGTGGCTACAAGTTAGAATGCTTTGCATCCTGGAAGGCGTGTGATTTGGGTAGATTAGCTCATTGCACAGCTTCTCTCTTAAGCGACATTCTTTTTCACCAGGATAACCAATACTGTAGCATACTGTTATCAGGTCACACATAAAATAAGTAATAGCATATACATATTGGGAACCTTTTTTCTGAAAACCCTTCAATAGAAAAGGCCCAGTATCTTACAGCTTCGCTATCCATTAGCGGAAGCCCAGCTACTAACTCTAAAAAAGCCCTAACAGCACACTCTTACACACAGACTTAGACTACAGATATCTGCACAGGCATATTCTCTTTAACTGTAAGGCAATTATTGCATTACTGTATACACACAATTACCTAACACAAAAAAGTTATAGCCTTGAGACCTGAATTTGATCATGTCAGTCTGCCAGTTTTCTTAAGAGAACACCATTTTGATAATTTATGGACAGTGACACTCACCCGCACTTGGTGATATGATTCACCCAGTGCTGAAGTCTTAGTTTGGGAGTGCTTCACCACGTGATGGGAGCTATTGGATATATTGTTTGGATGAGCAGAAGAGGAAAGACTTAAAATTACTTAGTGAGTAACAATTCATTTAATAAAGGTGCCCCTGATAAGGTTAAAAAGGTCAGTGGATCTTATGGAATATATTATTTACCCTACATCCTATTGAAAGTCAACATGTTTTGACTTATGGTATAGTCCATGTGGGTCTGTGGTCTTGATCAGGACTGATAGACTGTTAGGTGCCTGACCTATTCCTAAACTAGTGTTTGTGACGAGATTTGTTAAAAAAAAAATGTAAAACAAGCATGGAGCTACTTGCTACATAGTTTGTTTACCTGAATCCAGCATCTGTAATTGGCTGAAAAATAACACCAAATCAGATGACATGCATATTATTACCCTGAAATTAGTTCCCACAATTAACATGCAAAACCCAAGTTGAAGACACTATAAACCCACTCAATGTCTGTGAATTGTTTCAATAATTTGAAAATTGGTACTGCTATTTTACTTTTAAATTGCAGTATTTTAGATCCATAAGGGAGACGATAACCTGTAGTCAAGCCCTGTAGTCAAACACTGTGGAGGAAATGCCAATAAAATACATTTATTGTCAAAAGATGTGAAGTCACTATTGGAGCCAATGTTCCAAGTATGTCATCATGACTTACTTGGTCAAGATTTATTGTCTGACACTGTACACAGTACTATTTATATTTGTCCTTGCACCTAGGAGATGCCGTTGTTGCATGTTTCATCCGAATTAAAAGGGCTAAGTTGCACCATCAAGATTTTGACATGAACACACACATGCATTGTTCCCGCTGGCCAGTGTGTTGTACTGCACATCAGTCTTCATTATTATGTAAATAATGAGCTGTCACCTGAAAGCAAGTTGTACTATAACTATTCTGCTTATTATTATAAAAGATTTGTTTTTGTTTTTAAAATTCAAAGGCAATGTATTCACACAAATTATGAGGATGTTGAGAACTTGTTTAATTGCTGATCGAAAGTGAAAACTGTTTTTGTATGATGAATTCAAGATATTTCTCCCCGCATATTTTACATCTTTCTAATTTGATAATTGTTAGAAATGGGAGTCTCTAGTTGGCAGAGGTAGGTACTTTTGTCCAAGTAGGGACCCTTCTTCCTAGTCAGGGTAAGGGGGAAACACTTCTAAAATAACCCCTGCTCACCCCATTGGTAGCTTGGCACGAGCAGATAGGCTTATCTCAGAGGCAGTGTATAAGGCATTTGTGAACACATACAATAATACAGTGAAAACACTGCAAATGGACACCACACTAGTTTAGAAAAATAAGTAATCTTTATCTAAACCAAACAAGACCAAAACAACAAAAATCCACAATACAGTAATAAAAATATGACTTTCAAATGGTAGAAATAGTTCAGTTCAAAGCAAATTGCAGATGCAACACTTTTCACAAAAAGTACCTTGGATGCGTCGCGCACACAAACAAAAAAGGCTGCAGGGAAGGTGATGCGTCGGTTCCTTACACTCAGGGAAGTTGATGCGTTGGTTCCTTTCTCCGGGGGAGGTGATGCGTCGGTTCCTTACTTCTGCACAGGTGAGGTGATGCGTCTGTTCCTTACCGGAGAGGAGGTGATGCGTTGGTTTCTTACTGCGTTGGGAGGTGATGCGTTGGTTTCTTACCGCGTCCCCCAACGATGCGACAGACCTGGCGCCTTAATGTGATGCGATGATCATGGACGATGCGTGGGTTCTTGCAGCCGCACAACAGGGCTTGCATCAGAATCGGTGCGGGGATCTCGGACTTTGGAGACCGGTGCACTGATGGGGTGTGCGGCGATTTCTAGAGCTGCGGGCAGGCGCTGCGACGATTTCTTCAGCGATGAATCGGAAACAGGTGCGGATGCGTCACGCTTCTCGAAGTTGAGTTACTTTTCCAGCTCCCAGCGACAAACGGCCTCCAGAGGTCCAAAACAACAGCAGGCACCTCTTAGCAGGTCAGTACTTCCAGCAAGGACGTTCAGGGGAGCTGGTGGTGAAGTCTTTGTGTCCCTGAGACCTCAGAACAGGAGGCAAGCTCTGTTTCAAGCCCTTGGAGATCTTCCTCAAGCAGGGGACACAGCAAATAGCAAAGTCCTTTTCCCTTTCCTTGGCAGAAAGTAGCCACTGCAGGCCAACCCCAGAAAGCAAACAGCACAGGGGCAGTAATCCTCCTCAGTTTCTCCAGCTCTTTTCCTTTGCAAAGGTTCCTCTTGATTCCCAGAAGTGATCTAAAGTTCTGGGGTCTGGGCCCCAATATTTATACAGCAAAAATCCTTTGTTCTCTGGTGGCAGAGAAGCCATGTGCTCAGTCAAAACCAGTTCTGTCCTCTCTGGTGCAGCTTCTGGCAGGAGGTGGAGACAGCATTGTGGAAGTAAGACCAGGCCCATTCAGGTGAAAGGAAATCTCCTCCCCCTACTCTAAATGCAGCCCAGGTCTATTCAGCCCAGCCCTGTCACTCCAAAGCCAGACAGTCAATACACATCCTAGCGAAGGCACGCTGGATGGCTAAGCAAGAAAACACCTACTTTCTAAAAGTGGTATTTTCAAACACAGAATGTAAAAATCAACCTCACTAAAAGATGCATTTTAACATTCTGAGTTCAGGCATATTAAACTTTACTTTCCTACCTTGTTCCCAGGGGTTGTTATGTTTATAAGATGTTATAAGCAAACTCCCCATTCTATCCTATGGGAACAGATAGCCTTACAATAGTGAAAATCGAAATTGGCAGTATTTCACTATCAGGACATGCCACACACATCAGGGCATGTCCTACCTTTCACATACACTGCACCCTGCCCACAGGGGTACCTTAGGCCTACCTTAGGGGTGACTAATATGTAAGAAAAGGGAAGGTTATGGCCTGGCAAGTGGGTGCACTTGCCAGGTCGACATGGCAGTACTAGACTGCACACAGGCACTGCAATGGCAGGCCTGAGTTACATTTACAGGCTGCTTATGTGGCTTGCACAATAAGTGCTGCAGGCCCACTAGCAGCATTTCATTTACCGGCCCTGGGCACACACAGTGCACTGCACTAAGGACTGACTAGTAAATCAAATACGCCAATTATGGCAACACCAATCCATAACAACAATTTACAAAGGGAGCACTTACACTTTGGCACTGAACAGCAGTGGCAAAGTGCCCAAAGCATATAGACC
Source organism: Calotriton arnoldi (assembly GCA_963921515.1). Taxonomy (NCBI): domain Eukaryota; kingdom Metazoa; phylum Chordata; class Amphibia; order Caudata; family Salamandridae; genus Calotriton; species Calotriton arnoldi. The sequence goes on from CAWUFW010000327.1 coordinate 1,165,297, forward strand.
AGCAAAATAACAGGAGGCAAAGACAAAAATACAGGGGAAACCCATGCCAATGATGCCAGGTCTAACAATAATGTAAACCCGATTGTATGCAGCTCCTATATATTCACTAGGATACAGGCACATCCAAAAGCAAGCACTGGGAAGTCAACTTTTGCTGCCTCGTGGTGGGTGGCAAAAAAACCTAAAAAACACAAAAGTAAAATGAATAGGAATATACATGGATGTAAATGAAGTCACTGACCCAAGCAAAAATGGATATTGAAATAGTCAGCACATAATATAAGCGAATACTACAGTTTTAGCATTTTAAAGTCATTGATCACAATTCCAAGTGTGTAGCATTTCTTTGATATATGGGATAAAGAACCCCCTACATACACTATAAGGATATTGCAAGTTACAGAGACAGAGGAGTTCCGTGACAATATATAGGAACGAGACAGAAGGCTGAGTTCCTATAGAAGGTCATGAAACTCAGACATGACTTGGATTTTCCTTATAATGTATTGTTAATATTGAGGAGCCCTTCTGTCCGTATATTTTAGCATTCGCGGCACCATCTTGCAATCTGGACGCCATTTTGTATGATAACCAAAACTGCTGCTTAGTTATTTTCGAGAAACGGTCCTTGGTAAGTTTCGTTTCCCAAGGTTGAGCTTTTTCTTCTATAATTGCAAGTATCCTCGTTAGTACATACCTTTCTTGTTAGATGGAGCCTTTCTCCCACCCGTCTGGTAGGGAGGATAGGCCAGATGACCTTGGGCAGTAGATAGCCTGTGCCCAGCTGCAGAATCGAAACTTATGCTCTGTACCCCCATTGTATTACGACACCTGCTAGTGTTTTTCCATAGTAGGCGGGCCTTTGTGGACTTTGCAAATGTACATAATGTAATTGTATGCTTACGGGCTTCAGTCCCTCGACAGCCATCCCAAGAGGCTGGTCAGACTGGGCTCCATTGCAGTGTAATCTCAATAAATATCTGGTTTGTATTCTCTACTGTCTGACCGACTCTTCATTTGTAGGAAGGCAGAGAAGGTGGTCGTAAGTGACCCGTGTGGCCCTTTTCGGGTCACTTCCTTCAGTATGGCAGGGGATACTTTATTCCCTATAATAAAAGGTCATACCATAAACCTTCCCAAAAACCACTTAAATCCTTGGTGTGTTGTTATTTCATAAGAAAGTTGCAGAATGTTTGCAATCATGAAGACTTTTTGGTAAAATTTCTAGTGCAAGATTAAACACACCAAAAAGAATTTAGATGTGTATTGCAAAAAGACATTAGATTCAGTTTAATACAAGTCAGGTTTTAAAAAACACTGTGGTCCCAATTCACCAAGGGACATACCTGTAGTAATGTTACGAGTGCGGAGTCTCCGGACTCATGGCGGAGTCTCCTCACTCGGTGCGGAATCTCTGCACTGAGAACTGCAGTGTGGAGATTCCACCCCAAATGCAGATATTCCACCACTAATGTGGAGACTCCGCACTCGTAACTTTACTTCACCTAAGTAGCTTCGTGAATCAGACCCTGTACCTCAGAATGTGTACAAACATGCATAGAGATTCTATATTTCCTATAATTTATTAAAATGTGCAAAAAATAAACATGATGCTATGAATATTTTTTTTCAGCTTATCGCTGTTCATGTACAAAAACAGATGCACAAGCAAGGATTCTCAGCAGGGAAACATTTTTTAAAATCTTTCATTTGACAATAATATAGTTGATTATTATTGGACGTGCTGTTGCTTTTAGCACAACAAAATACCATATAGTGTAACATGATGTACACAGATCCATTCTCACATGTATGAAAATACAGCCCATTCTTAAAAAATATCATTAATGGTCTCAACATTCATCCAGTTATCTCTAACACAATTTTATTACATTGAACAATAGTCCATTAGAGTAAGGTTTAAGTACACATTGTCCTTGTCCTTAAATGCTGTAGAAAAGACATCCACCATGCATCATTAGTTAGTGGTTAGCCTAAAGGTAGCACAACATGTGTGAAATTATCCTCCAGACCCACTGTTCATTGCAGTCATTTGAAAGCAAATGTTGAGCTCCTTAGAAAGCAAAGTCGACACGTTTTGGCACAAGGGCAAGTGCAAAAGACTACCTAAAACAAATTAATAAGCATATAAATCAGCACAAAGGGCTGAATAAGTCAAGCATATTAGAATGCAGTCGGTCTAAAGAGACCTGCACCACAGAACCAAAACCTCTGTGTACTCCACTTCCAACAATGTACCTCCAAAATCATCCTTTCACACCTGATAGCAAATTTATTTGTATGCACATTTTTGTAGAATACAAGCTTACATGAGAGGTGGAAATGGGATCTCATAATGGTTCCTTCTTTCTAGCAGCTCACGTTACGTTCCTATCACAGTTCCTACAAGTTACCTATGAAACAGTCCAATAAAACTCTTAGACATCTCCTGATGCTGCCCAGAAATGTCCTAATCTAGTTTTAAGAAACCTTAAGACATTCATTTGGAGTTAAAAATGGAACATTAGGGAAAATGCAAAGGAGTAGGGCAGGAATGTCCAACGTAAGACCAAGAATGACAGATCATGCCGAATTTTAGGGTAACCATCAACTATGGAAATTAGTGCTATTTAGATTAATGATGTGATTCATGGCATGCTGTTCACGTGAAAATCTAGCATTGTTCAAGCCATCGTGGGCCAACAAAGGAGACCCAGGTGATAGTTTTGGGGGGTGAAAGTGAAGTGCACATTCTCTTGTATTCTAGAATCAGACAAGAGTTTCCAGGTTTTGCTAGTCGACATGTAATATAACCTGAGACCTGGCTTGAGTTATAAAAATATTTAAATAAATACAGTGAGAAAACAACTGCTAGATGTAAAGGACTCACACAAAATTAAGCAGTCAAAAATATGAAAAAAGGCAGACACTCCAAACAACATCTATTGGTAGTATCAGCAAATGCCATGTATGTCAGTCTCTTCTAGTCTTTTTATTACTTCTTGACTAAACATTTGCCCCGAAGCTTGTTGTCCCCTTCGATCACTTTGTTGTTTGGATCAAATGCTTTAGTACCCAGGGTAAATAAAAATTGCTGTGGTATTCTATACCTTAGCAATAGAAATTACGGGCCAATTTTCCTCTTTTTATTCAGAGAGCAGGTTAAAAGAAGATTGCCCTCTCCCAGCTGATATTTTAGGTAACTTTTCTTACAAAGAAGCCATCTTCCCTATAGGTGTATCGGGTATGGTCACCATAGAGAGAGTTCTAAATTCACACAGAGGCTAGCCAGGGCAAATATAAAATTTGAATAACCTATGAAGATCCCTACAGGGTTAGCCCACCTTTTTTTTACCCAATATAGGAGTGGAGCCAATTTTAATATGTCTGAATCGGGGTAAGGCCAAGCTCTAAATCAACAATCTGATTGGTTGGTGATTGGGAACACCATGCAAGTGCTTCAAAAATGTATTCTAGCAAAATTTCAATGGCTAGAGTTTGGACAATCTCCAAAGTATAATGCCTCACGTGGCTGCCTGCACTCATTTAGTTATGTTTTCTATCTATCCAGAGGTCAACATGTGACTTCCAATCATTCAAGTGAGCAACACATTAACATAAAAGAGACTAGTCCTAAAGCAACAGGTTCTTTAGCAGACTTAGCTAAATGCGGGCCCCAATCAATATTGTTCTTAAGGCACATGTGTATGTACTCACAGGCCTCTATTTCGAGGGTAGAAGACAGTTCCAATTCCTACAGAAACAGGAGTTTGTGCATGGAACAGATTACCGGGTTTCGCTGTAAGAAACGCACTCACACAATTTTACCCTGATAAATTTCGGCAGGACAAACTTGCTGAAATTCAACAGGAGGGAAAATACAGGAAACCATCTATACATTTGGAAAAGGGATTGTTACCACCTCTTTTTCCGCATAATTTCTAATTTTCTCTTACCAAAGTTTTAATCAGGAGACATTTCTCGCACCTAGTAAATACCACACCCTGGGGAATCAGTATATACCCGATAAATGAAGGGGTATCTGAAGAAGTGCAAACAACCATTATCATAATACTGGATTTTTCAGAAGCAAGACATGAATCACTTATGTAGTAGGATTTAGTAAGAGAAGAAACCGTGGAGAAAATCATCTATTCTAAAAATAAAAGCTATATTTTGCCAGCAATCCTGAGAATTAAAACCTTTGGTTTGTTGACAGTGGATACATCTACAGCAGAATGTATCAATTGCTGGCAGGCCACATTAAATTACAAAATAAATAGAAGTGAAGCCAATAATTGCGTCCAGAATTAAAGAGACAGGGGAGTGGCTGGTATTTCTTCACCTTGGTTTGGAGAACTGTAATTAGCGTGGGCGTGTGAACGAAAAATAGCTTCTGAGAGTTGCTGAAGTAACAGTCATGATATTTGTGTCCCAAATAAATGCATATTTACTGTGGACCCTTAAAATACACCACACTATCTATTACCTCGCACATATTTCTAGCTGTTCGGTGCACATCCCAATATCACACACACACACACACACACACACACACTCTCACTCACACACCGAAATTAGACTACAATAATTTATATAATCTTAACCAGCAAGGTAGGAAAGTACCCAACTGGAGACAATGCTGCAAGACCATACTAAGACCATACTAATGCAGAATGCATGCTGTACAAATTTAATTACCAGCAACACACAAGGCTTGAAGCAGTAGAATTTAAAAAAAACAATCAATAAAGCACCCACCAGCTTCACGTCCTGAAAATGCTCATTTGGCAAACGGTTTGTTGATTTAGTCTAATTTGTGATAATCTTGTTGATCTTTTTCGATGTAGTTGGGTATGCCCTTGATTTTATGTGGTTTAATGATAGTTGTACAAATCTGTCTAACATATAACTTAACATATGAGGTCTGCTTGTTAAAAAACGATGACTGTGGGACCTATTCACAAAAGTGGTTTTGAGTATGTATAGAAGTTCTTTAGTACGTTACGCACTCACAAATGCTATTCACTAATCTCCAGAGAGCTCCTGCTATACCTGTCTTATCTGTTATGTGCAGGTCTCCGTTTTAAGAGTAAATGTAGGATGGATAAGTAGAAGTAGTAAGTAAATGAGGTAAATCCACCATTAAAAGGGTGACCTTAAGGGAAAATGAAGGACGGCTTTAGGGAAGCACATGCAGATAGTAAACACAACCACAAGAGTAAGCCAGTTCCTATTCAGTAAAGTTACTCACACATCTTCTCCAGTGCTATTAATGATAAAACCATCTCAAATCAATTCCACCCACGCCTTGGAGTAAGTCAAGAACTACACAAGCTAATCATTGGTAATGCAAATGACTATCATAAAAATGTAACAAACATTTGCAATGCAATAGGTCTCGCATTTTTTAGAGTTAGAGCTGTTGGCGTTGCAAATGGCGATGTCTTTTACCTATGTGTTTTGGTTTGAAGTGTAGTGGATGTATGAACTGAGACACAGCTGCAGCACTGCCTAGAGGACTTAGAATGAGGAATTACCACTGAGAACAGAGAAGCAGCTGCAGCACTAGCTAGAGGACTTAGAATGAGGAATTACGGACGGGACCAGAGAATCAGCTAGCAGCACTGTCCAGAGGACTTAGAATGAGGGATTACTGATAGGACCAAAGATGCAGCTGCAGCACTGCCTAAAGAAGTTAGAATGAGATATTACTGATGAGAGCAAGCAGATAGCAGCACTGTCTAAGGTTTTAGAATGAGGAATTCCCACTTGGAACAGAGACACAGCTGCAGCACTGCCTAGAGGACTTAGAATGAGGAATCACAGACGCAACCAGAGTAGCAGTTAGCAGCACTGCCTAGAGAACTCAGAATGAGGAATTACCGACGAATCAGAGAAGCAGATGGAAGCACTGCCTAGAGGACTAAGAATGAAGAATTACCATTGGCAACAGAGACACAGCTGCAGCACTGCCTAGAGGACTTAGAATGGAGGAATTACTGACAGGACCAAAGAAGTAGCTGCAGCACTGTGTACAAGACTTAGAATGAGGAATTACCGATGAGACCACAAAAGCAGCTAGCAGCACTCCCTAGAAGACTAAGAAAGAGGAATTACCGACAGGACCAGAGAAGCAGCTAAGAGCAGAAAAAAGTGTAAGAGAGTGATTGTGGTAAGGGATGTAGCAAGGGTATAGCTGTGAGTGAAGGATGCTGGGTCAGAGAAAGAAAATCAGGGCATGTTGTTAAGGGCGAGTCCAAAAATGTCTCCCCTGTGCGTGTTGAACACATGATGTCCCATGCTATACGCACCAGTGTTGGACATATTTGAAATAAAGAAACAGGCCCAGATAAACACAGAGGAAGAGCTAAGGGTCAGCAAGCCCGACTGACCGTAGACAGGTTATTTGTATCAGTGATGGGATTTGATGAAACATTACGATTATTCTGTGACGTCGGAAAACAGAAGAGATAACGTCGCAACATAAACTAACTGGTGAACCTTCGCCAGGAATTTGAGTGCAGAAAATAATCAGAATACTGGGTGTCTGCTTGTGTCAGTGTGGACAACAACGACAGAACAACACCTGGAGAACAACAACGACAGAAACACCACCGCCCTGCTGGACAACCTCGCCAACCTCGGACTCAAGCAACTGGTGAACACGCCCACCCACTACGCCGGCCACACGCTTGACCCCGTCTTCTCGTCCAGCAAGCACATCTCCTTCAGCCACGCCACCGGACTCCACTGGACCGACCACAGCTGCGTCCACTTCAGCTTCAGAAAGACTGCGACCCACCACCACCCGCAACAGGCTCCCCGCCGGAGCTGGAGCAAGATCACCACCGAGCAGCTCACCGCCTCCCTCAGCCAGAACACACCCACCAACACAACGGACCCAAACGAAGCAGCCAGCAACCTCGCCAAGTGGCTGACCGCCTGCGCCGACGACCTCGCACCACTAAAAACCCTCCCAGCAGACCCGGAAGCAAGAAAACCCCTTGGTTCACCAACGAACTCAAGGAATCCAAGAAGAACTGCCGCACTCTCGAGAAAACCTGGCGACTCGACCAGACCACAGACAACAGGACCGCCCTCAAGCACGCCACCCGCAAACACCACCAGCTGATCCGTGCCACCAAGAAGTCGGCACTCAAAGAACGACTGGACAACAACGCCCATGACAGCAAGGAACTTTTCAGCATCGTCAAAGAGTTCTCCAACCCCAGCGCCGGAAACAACGACATCACCCCCTCGCAAGACCTCTGCGACTCACTCTCCGCGTTCTTCCACCGCAAGATCGCCGACATACATAACAGCTTCGACGCACAAACCACGCACCCTACCGCCGAACCAACGCCCGCCACCACCACCCTCTGCAACTGGACCCCGATCAGCACCGAAGACACCACCCGCACGATGAACTACATCTACTCCGGATCACCAACCGACCCCTGCCCACACCACGTCTTCAACAAAGCCGACGCCACCATCGCACCCCATCTCCGGGACATCATCAACTCCTCCTTCCACACCGCCACCTTCCTGGAGAGCTGGAAGCACGCCGAGCTTACCGCCCTCCTGAAGAAACCAACGGCGGACCCCACCGACCTCAAGAACTACCGTCCCATCTCGCTCCTTCCGTTTCCAGCCAAAGTCATCGAGAAGACCGTCAACAGACAGCTTGCCGCCTTCCTCGAGACGAATGGATCCTCGACCCCTCGCAGTCCGGGTTTCGGGCCAACCACAGTACCGAGACCGCCCTGATCGCAGCCACCGACGACATCAGAACCCTAACCGACAACGGGGAAACAGCTGCCCTCATCCTCTTGGACCTCTCCGCGGCGTTCGACACCGTCTGCCACCGCACCCTAGTGAAGCGCCTCAGCAACATCGGAATCCGAGAGAAAGCACTGGAATGGATCATCTCGTTCCTCGCCGGTAGAACCCAGAGAGTCCGCCTCCCCCGTTCAGATCCGAAGCCACCGAAGTCATCTGCGGCGTTCCACAAGGATCTTCACTCAGCCCAACCCTCTTCAACGTCTACATGAGCCCCTCGCAGCCATCGCACGCCAACACAACCTCAACATCATCTCCTACGCCGACGACACCCAGCTGATCCTCTCCCTCACCAACGACCCCACCACCGCCAGAGCCAACCTACACGACGGGATGAGAGACGTCGCCGACTGGATGAGGAACAGCTGCCTTAAACTGAACTCAGACAAGACGGAAGTCCTCATCCTGGGCTCATCACCCTCCGCCTGGGACGACTCCTGGTGGCCCCCGGCCCTGGGCACCGCGCCCAAGCCAACGGACCACGCACGCAACCTGGGCTTCATCCTGGACTCCTCCCTGTTGATGACCAGACAAGTCAACGCCGTCTCATCTTCATGCTTCAACACCCTGCGCATGCTCCGCAAGATCTTCAGATGGATCCCCACTGAAACCAGGAAGACCGTCACCCAGGCACTCGTCACCAGCCGACTGGACTATGGGAACACCCTCTACGCCGGAACCACAGCCAAACTTCAAAAAGACTCCAGCGCATCCAGAACGCCTCCGCACGACTCATCCTGGACATCCCCCGACACAGCCACATCACCGGACACCTGAAAGACCTGCACTGGCTCCCCGTCAGCAAGAGAATCACGTTCAGACTCCTCACCCACGCACACAAGGCCCTCCACGACCTGGGCCCAAAGTACCTCAACGACCGCGTGACCTTCTACACGCCCACACGCCAGCTACGATCAACCAGCCACGCCCTCGCCACCGTACCACGCATCCGCAGAACCACCGCCGGAGGAAGATCCTTCTCCTACCTGGCAGCCAAGACCTGGAACTCCCTCCCCACTCACCTTCGGCGAACCCAGGACCATCTCTCCTTCAGGAAGCAGCTCAAGACCTGGCTGTTCGAGCAGTAACTTACCCCCTCCCCCAGCGCCTTGAGACCCTCCCGGGTGAGTAGCGCGCTCTATAAATGCCGTGATTGATTGATTGATTGATTGATTATTATTGTAGGTGCTGGGGAGTGTGTGTGTGAGAGAGAGAGAGAGAGAGAGAGAGAGAGAGAGAGAGAGAGAGACAGAGAGAGACAGAGAGAGACAGAGAGAGACAGAGAGAGAGAGAGCTAGAGAGAGGGAGAATTTTTTTCCCTGAAACAGAGAGGAGTTCTACTATAAATGACATACTTTATTAACTTCTTTGCACAGTTAATTAAAACCAGTGCAATGGAGGTGCCTCCAATACATCCATCCAAAGTTGGATGGGCATACCCCGCATCCACTGCTAGCTTGCCCTTGCTCTGTTCTCCCCTGGCTTTCCTCCCTACCCCTCTGCAACCAAGTTGTGCCGCCACAGCCGACAGCCGGCTGGATAGCCAATAGCTGGTAGCAGCAGGGTCAAGGACACGGACTCGGGAAATAGCAGCAAAAGGGGAGTGATTGTGGTGAGGTAGCAGCAGGTTTAGGCCCTGCAGCACGGGCTGAGTCCCAGGTACAGCCCCGGCTCCACGGAGGCAGACCAGCTAGGTCTGGGTGCAGCTTGTGGCCGGGCAAGCTCCCTGCCTCTACTGCCTGCCCTCCCTTCGGTCCTGCTCTGGATCCTGCAGCAAATTGATAAATTGAGGGAAAATGCACCGGGGGCATACCTCCCAGGATTTAAACCAGCAAATCATTTAATCAAGTAAAGGATTCAGTAAGGATCCAGCAAGGGATCCAGGAGTTTGCCACCCCCCCATATTGCAAACATATCGGGGGCTCATTAATCCCAATTAAGCTGCAGAAAAATTGTGACCAGCTTTCGTCGGGCAAGCTGCCCTGGGAAGAGGCGTTTGGAAGAGAATTGTGAGGGCTCATCCCTAGCACGCTCACCTGTTTCTTTCTGGTCAAGTGGAGTATTTGAAGGTCACTAGCCAGGGAGGAGCAGTGGAACGGAGGTTCCAAAATACTCCAGCTCACCGTTTTAATAAATGATATTTACCTCAACACAGCGGGTGAAGCACCTAAATCCAGCCGCAGAGGGCCCTTCACCCCATATAAGACAATCAGGTACCCCCAACTCAGCTGGAAACTTCACTAAAAGCTACCATTTAAGCTACTATACAACCTATTCTCCAGGGTGCATAGTCTGCATAGCTTGAGGCAGGGGTCAACAATGACAAAGAGGAGGATCAGGACAAAAGAAAGCCCTTCTAAATGCCCAGCTGCAAGAGGACTAGCCAATGACATTAAACTTTCAAAAGAGCTAAACTCTGTTCTGTCTCCACACTCTGCAGGTACTTTACACCAGTACCCACTGTAAATAGGGCACACATCAAGGGAACCTTGGATGATCAACACCCAATTTCGCGTATACCAGACGAACTGGGAGACCTAGCAGTACATCATCTGAATCAGCCCAGGAACAAAACTTCTACAACACGGGACATCCGGAAAGTGTGGGCTCACCTCTCTGCCAATTCACCAAGCCAGGCCCAATGCCCAGCCAGCATCCCCCAGACATGAAGATGTGTTTTGATCCACCTGAAGTTACTGAGATATCATTAGTGCTCACCAATGCCACCAACAGGTACATTAAAGAACATCCTTCGGAACATGACAGTTGCTTTCATGGTGATCTGTTGGCTACACAAACGTCCCCCATAATGCCGTTCTCCATTTGCAATCAAAATCTGCCTATGTCAGGGACGGACACCAACAGCATAGAGGGAGAGCCAGATATCGTGCATTCAACCTGCAGAGCCAAATATCAGACTCAATCTGGCTGCCTTCCGAAAAAGTTCCCTCTTAGCCTCAATAAATACGACACTGGCTGCCGCAATCAACGCTCTTACATGGCAGACACAAAAGCTAGAACTTCAAATGGACACTATGCAGGCCATAGCCACAGTCATAGCCAAAATTGCAGGAAAAATCTACAAACTAGAGACCAAATTAGATGCAATAGGCGGTCTTGAAAGCGAGAATTGTTCATGCCCCCCCTTCATGGAGAAACTTAGTATACTCCCAGAAGTTTTTGCGTCCCTGGTTATTGAGCTGAAACTGCGGCAAACATATTAACCAGATTTGCAGGCACTGCATGTGGAATGCGGAAATTTGGCCCCAGTTGCCCAGGAGGGATCCCCCATTCCTACTCCTGCATGTGTTAACCGCAACAATATTGATACCATTGATACTCCTCCCACTTCTTCGCAGCTAATCTCAGTGGGGAAATGTAATCAAAGACAAAAACATTCTACCATCCCCAGCCAAACTGTACTTGAGGAAATTGACCCCACAGGGTCCACAATGAATGTCACAGCCATTGATAAACCTCTCGCTAGAAGAGCAAAAAAGCACTTGAAGAAACAACCAAAAAAAAATGTAATCGCCACCTCTCAAAGGATATCGGGATGCGCCTAGTTTCCCCTGACCATGGCCACACTGCTCGGAAGGCGTCTCAGACCTGTCACCTCAAGTTGCTGCAACTACACTACAGAAGCTCTTCCCAATTTTCCAGACCACAGGTACCTCTAACGGCCCTCATATCAGCCCGGAAACACTAATTTTAACACATCAGCAAAGTACAAGATTGGGCCCCTTGGCAGGCACAGACGCAGAGTTGCCAGCCCACGCCCCACCACAGAACAGCCTACCCACAGTCCCCACTCCTTCAGCAAATGGGGTGATCAATGTCTCTGCATTACTTTCCGGCCTGCCTGCTCAATCAGAGCTGTTTAGCACACGGGTGAGGACCCAGGCTACAATTGGAAACTCTTCAGGGGGGGAATGTCTCCCCAAATGGTCACATCAGGCCAATCACCATAAATAGTTTTCCTCTGGCCACAAATGTAGCCCATGCTCGGACTGGAAAATCTACAACCTGTGACTCAGATAACAACATTATAGTATTTACTCCAGAGTATCTCTCCAGAGGAAGCACAGATACTCTAAACGGGGCAAACAATTTGCAGTTCTACACTACATTCCAGAGCTGGCATACTATACAACAGACGATTTACTACAAATACTATTCAAGCCCATGAGTGTTAACTCAGCGAAAGAATCAACAATAGCCACATGGAAAAATGTTGACTTGGCCCAAAAGATCTTAGCAGAAACAGCCCAATTCACCAGCTGGGGGATTCGTGTACAGGCGCCACAGCAAGAAAAATATCCCAACATACTGGCAGGACATTCTAGCTCAAAAAGGATACAACTGCATGGAAGGTATATATTAAGAAGCATCTCTCCAACTCTGCCACCAAATGCACTCCCCAACTTGAGAATACGTTGCGACTTAACTCCAAACAACTCCACGACAGCGCGAAGAATCACAACTGACGCGCAAGCCGTGCTCTATACAAATGATTAGAGCTGGCTAACTGCCAACTTGGCAGGGACACAGCCTACTCACTCCTAGCACCCGGGGTTTAAATAAGACCACATCCGATAAACGAGCAGCAGATAAACCCCTAAGGATTATATCCTGGAATGTATTTGGGCTCAAGTCAACTATAAACAACAGTGATGCATTTAATTTTCTGCAGACTGGCAATTTGCTCTGTCTACAAGAAACCTGGTCATTGTCATCACTGTTAATCCTGGTTTTCGCAGAATTTCAGCTCCCAGCTAAAAAGTTTAACATATTCGGGAGGCCTTCAGGGGTTTATCCATCTATGTCAACTTGGCACTGGCAGTAGCAGTAGTAAAAATTAATCTCACCACAGATATGATACATGCTGTTCACCTGCAGGGCCTGTGGCTGAAAGGGCTTATGACAGTGATCTTGCTCCTAAACATGTATTTCAACTGCAAAGACAACCCAAGGCTTGGCAAGGTGAGGGAAATGGTAGGGACTTTGGAAGAGCTTCTCCATGATTACCCCAATAGTGACATAATAATAGTCTGCAACTTTAACAACCGCCATTTAGCAAGCGAGAGTGCGGCCAATTTATTAGCTGATCCTGCTGGCAGTATCTTAAATACATTTTTTAAGACACACCTCTTACAGTCCGCACAAGACGTTGCCCCACTCCGAATAAGGCCTAAATCATATAGCAATTTTTAAACATTAGACTATGTGTTCATGAGCAATCCCCTCTTGGCACAACTTCTGGACTTCTCAATAACACATCAGCAGTACAGCGACCATCTCCCACTAACTGTTGAGATTTCCCTCCAGTAACTCAGGCCCCACATTTTACACATCTTGGGCTCCCTCACCGGGGAAAAAATCCATACACTTCTACAATAGTCAAAATGGAATCAAATAGATAATTTGCGCCTGGCAATATGGAAAAGCAACTGGCAGTCAGCTAACAACAACTGTCCTGGGAAGCATATATTTTCACAATGGCCATTAACAGAGGTAGACCTGTACCAACAGCTTCAAGGCAGGTCATCTAGCACTCAGTTTACCTTTAAGGAAAAGGAGTGCCGTCAGCAACAACACCACTGCGCAAAGGTAAAGCACAGCAAAAGACCTCTGAGGCAGGCTACCCACCTCTATTAGTGCTCAGGGGAGAAGAGCTTTGCTGCAAGTAGGTAACAGCCAGAAAAACACACAATATGCGTCTATGGCAGCATAAAAAACAGCAGGAAGAATTGCAATGGCTCTATGTCTACAATCTTTTTTTTAAAAGCAGACAGGCCGCAATACCCTCAAAGGTCATGGTCATGACAGGCACAATGAAGTCCCAAAGGAAGCATGGGTTAAGCGTGTTCAATCATTATACTGTACGCCCTCTATTAGAGTCTGTATGATTAATCAATCCTCCTCAGGAGATAGTACTTCAGTTAACATTTTGTATGCCAGAAACGGTGCCTCGCAAGCAACTTGCCCCCTTCCATCTATATCAAGAGCAGAGCGTAGCCGTGTGGCTAAAATTTTGAAGAACATAAGTAATGGGGCTCCTGACCTGAATGGGCTTCATGGCCACCTAATTCAAAGAGGATTACAACTTCTGGGCCTCTCTTCTCACACTCCTCTATCAGTTTTTCAGTATAAATGCTATAGTCCCTGAAGCTTGGAAGGGCTCAATTCTACAGCCTATACATAACAAGCATTTGCAATGCAATAGGTCTCGCATTTGCAAGAGTTTAAGCTATTGGCATTGTAAATGACAATGCCTTTTATTTATCTGTTTGGATAATTAACATACATAAAATGCTTTGTCTTTTACAATGTCAATAGCTCAAACTCTTGTAAATGCGAGACCTATTGCATTTCAAAGAAGCGCCCGCCATTGTCCCGGGCTGCTTGGAAAGTGAAAGCGTGCATGGTCGCTGAATGTTGCAGGAAAGCATGTCGTGCCTGCAGTAGGAGAAACTCTTTAAAGAAAATAGTGCTTACACACTAAATAAGACATACCGTGTAACAACAGAAGTAAAAGGGCCAGTCACCATGGGAGGTTACAAATGAAGACAAGGCGGTACTAAGGAGGGACTAACAAGCCTATTAACAAGTCAGAAGCCAGCACTTACGAAGGACAATGACACAAGCCAATGAGAAATATGGGTGGAGAGTGGGTGGGGCTTCAAGTCCGTTCTCGAATACAGCATGAGGGAGCCCTGGCATGGGACGATTATGAACGTATACCGAGGGAGTCTTGGCACAGGAACATTAGAATGCATCCTGACGGAGCCCTGGCGCAAGAATGCAATGAACCCTTCATGATGGAGTGCCTGGCATGGGAATGTCATAAATGCATCCTGGGGAGCCCTGATAGGACGGCTGTAAACACATCATGATGGAATGCCTGGCTTGGGAATATTATAAACTCATTTTGAGAGAACCTTGGCAGGGGGTTGTAAATGCATCAAGAGAGCGCCTGGAATGCAAATATTTAAAACTCACCGTAAAATGGCACTGGCATGGTAAACTCATCTTGAGAAAACTCTTGCCAAGGAATATTATAAATGTATCCCAAGGCAGCCCTGACATAGGAATGTTATAAACCCCTCCCGAGGGAGCCCTGGTGTGGGAATGTTATAAACCCCTCCTGAGGGAGCCCTGGCGTGGGAATGTTATAAACGTATCCTGGGGAGCCCTGGCATGAGAATATTACAAAAGTGTCCCGAGGGAGCCTTGGCATGGGAGTATTATAAAAGGTGTCCTGAGGGAGCCCTGGCATGGGAATGTTACAAACCCTTTCCGAGGGAGCCCTGGCATGGGAATGTTACAAACCCTTTCCGAGGGAGCCCTGGCGTGGGAATATAACCACAGCGTGAGAAGTCCCTGCCATATGGTCTTCTACTGACATTAGTTGACTTCTCACCCACTACAAAACTTATTTATTTACCTTACAGTTAGGAGGATTGTCAATATCGGATTTAAAGGAAAAATGACGAAAACAGGAGTTGTTGAGGAAGCAATATCGGTTTACAAAACAGGGTACCTCTCGGCCTTAGTGCAGCATTATTCCATCCTTCACCCCTGGAGCCCTTTACAAGAAACACCGCAAGCACCGACCATAAAATGTCCCACTGCCACAGCCGTATTGGAAATGGCGCTTTCCCAGCCCTACCAGCCTTTCAGGAACTGCACGGGCTCTGGATACTTTTCAAAGGCACTAGCCTGAAAAGAAATCACCCATATTTTATTGGGTCTGCCGTAAGAGAAGAGCTGTCACATAAGAGAGGAGCCGTCACGGAGACCTAATGCTATCAATTCTTGACACACTTTGTTTTGGCTGAGCCAAGAGAAGTGTTTCACGCTCACCTCATGCTATCGGAAGTTTGGTGTAACATTCTGCCCTCTAGCCATTGCTTGCTACTACAATCCAAGAGGGACTATTCGCACCCCAAAAGTACTGTGAACTGTAACACATTAACTTATTTATCTCATAGATGCGTAACATTTTTGTGTTTGTTTTTCCACTCTAGCAAACGTGTTTAAATGTTTTAGTAAGGACTCAAATTGGAGAACGGTTAGCTTTTCCAATGCTTTTTTTATCCACTCCGTGGCGTTCTTTCTGTCGACCTGCAGAGTAAGGCGTGCCTGACAGGCAGTGACTATGTCCCAGCTTTTCTATCCTCTCAGACACACGGTCCTTGTTCTATATGTAATGAATAGCCTCTCCACTTCAGGGAGTCGAAAGGCGAAGTAGGGTGCACCGGACTCTGCTCCTGCCCCAGCAGAGTGCCCTGAGCTGGACGGCCTCGCCTCACCTCAATCCCCCCTCCCACAGTGGGTGTGCCTGCGCGCGTGCACCTGTGTGCACAACACAGCTGGAACGAGCCTTCTGCGGCCCTTTACAGCAGCACCCACCACAAGCTGAACCAGGAAGCGGTAGGAACTGTTTCCGACAAGTTATCATCAAAACTGGATGAAGGAAAAACACCTAAAGTGGCAACATCGTGACCTTGAACCCGAATAATAAATTGCACTGTTTGCATCTGATTTTTCTAGTATACATTAGCTAGGAGCCGGATTGTGATAACTGGGTGGGTACACACGCGCCCTCCGAGCAGCATCGACACATTTCACATCGTTATTGGCAAGTGCCCCCCAAGCTTGATGTTTGAGTTACGACGGGGCCAACTCGGACGGTCATCCTTACGAGTTCAAATAAATGAGATCAAAGGACATTGGTAATGAGAGTATTCAAGCGCCAAGACACAAACCCACTCTTAAGCACTTTGTCAAGGATTACTTAGTTAATGTGAGATCAACTCTGAAGTGTTTGTGCCAAGTGAGTGAAAATGCAGAGTGTTATTAATTCACCGGTTTAGAGTTAAACTTTCGCTCACCTGCAATAAACTCGTTAAAAGGGGGCAAGGTTTACTTTGTGTTAAGGCTTTGCCTTCATTCCTCATCCCTGGGCAGGACTGTTAAGAACACAGAGGCGTGCCGCACCTCTCAGCTGATCTCACTCACTGGGTTCACCGCTCACCTGATCTCACTCACCTGCCAATACTCACTCTCTGGGAGGGCTCCGAGCCCTACGCCTGGGGTCTCCCTCGTCTCTCAGCTAGTCTCACTTACTTGCCTATACTCACGTTCGTTAGAAGGCCTCCAAGCCATACACGGAAGGGGTGTCTTCTGTACATCTCAGCGGATCTCACTCACCTGCCTACACTCCATCACTCTCACTGGGAGGTCTCCAAGTCCTACACTTAGATGTCTCACAGTAGCACCCTACGCGTACCCTGCCAAAGCCCAACTCTCACACTCGATCTTTAGTACGCACGTACCCCCGCCCGCCAGCCTCACTCATTTTCGTGAAACCACACTTATGATCAAAGTAGTGCCTCACACTCGTGGATGCCGCTCACCTCCCAGCCCCAAATCTGCACCAGACACGCATCTCTGATGGGCCTTCCAGCTCACTCCCTTCTTCACAGAGGCGCTACAATTCACTCTTTCCCTAGGAGGCGTCACAGCGCTTAATCTCGCTCACCTCCCCGCACTGCAACAAAATCTACTTTGATTTTTAATCAAAGTCCACGTTTTAAAGCGCAGAGCTTTACACTTTTATGGTTCATATTTATTATGACTGAATAAAGTTTATTGACATGAAGTGCAGAGCTCTGGGCAGCCCCAGCCAGTTTGAGGCAAACCCCAGTGACTGATTGTGAAACACGACGAGTGCCGGTGCACCCGCCCTCTCCAAACGTTCAAGGAGAAGGGAGGTTTAAAAATAGTTAAGCCAAGCAGCTGTGAAACTATCCCAGAGCCTCCCTTCTGTGCTACAACATCGGAAAGAGTGGTGAGAGCACAGTTCTGGAGCTGGAACACACCTGCTGGACTTACAGCGGGCTGTGCAGAAGAGAGCATTGTGCAAAAATTCACGGAGAACTGAGTGCGGGCGGGGGGAGGGGGTGCGAAAATGCAGGGTCAGCGGAGTGCGGGGGAGGGGGTGCAAAAATGCACGGAGAACTGAGTTCGGGCGGGGGGAGGGGGGTGCGAAAATGCACGGAGAACGGATTGTGGGCGGGGGAGAAAAAAATAATAATAAACTGAGCGCGGTGTCCCTGAAGCGGGCGCCGCGCTCCGTAAAAAAGTTTGAAATTAAAAAACAAAAACAGAAAGCGAAATGCAAATTATGTTAGGAAGCTGCCAGAAGACGTTACTAAATCGTCAAAGCCAGTTGTTGGAACAGCCGTGAGAGTAACTGTAAAATAACAAGCTGTCGCCGTGAGAGACACGTGCACATCGCCTGTACGGGCGTGTGCACATCTCCTGTCCCCTTTCAGAAGAGACACGTGCACATCGCCTGTCCGGGCGCGTGCAAATGTCCTGTCCCCCTTCGGCCAAGAAACCGACAACAATAGATCTCGCCGAGGCGAGCAGCGCATGTGCTGCGTCGCTAGGCGAGACCTAAAAAGGGGGACAACTCGGATTCCACAAACTACACAATAATAGCACTGCTATATATCGAAGCCAAGGCATACGCAAGTCTCCTATTAAATGATCTGGGCCAGAGACGAGAGCATTCTCCCTGTGTATCAATCGGGCTTCAGGGAAGGGGCCTCGATGATGGATAACATCTTGAACCTGGCTTATTTAGTCAAGCAGGCTACTCAGCCAAATTATCATCCACTTTTTGCCTGCTTTGTGGATTATTACGCAGCCTTCGACAGTGTTGACAGGAAAATTCTCTGGAAGAAACTACAAGCATGGGGGATCCCGAACATGTTGCTCGGCGCTATTATAGCACTTTAATCTCAAACCTGTGTATGTATCAAGCTTGCCCAGAAAACAGTGACAGATAAAGTGTACACGGATTAAGGTCTTAAACAAGGATGTCCTGGCGCCTTTACTTTTCAACTTGTATACTGCTGACCTAGGAAAGCCCCTAACATCCGCTAACCTGCTAGTACCACAAATTGGGCAGAATCGACTGTTCTTGATACAGTACTCCGACGATATGACCCTAATGGATCATACAAAAGTGGGTATACAGAGAAACCTTGATGTGCTAAACACTTATAATATCACCAAGAAGCTAGTGGCCAACTGCAAAAAAAACAAAGGTTCTTATCATTGGTCGCTATGCCAATAAACTCAAACACCATTGGAGACTGGGTCATTTGAAAATAACTACTGCCTCCAAATACAACTACATGGGTGTGTGGTCTGCAAGCAACGGCAAGCCCAAGGCACACATTTCTTTTGTAGAAGAAAAGGCCAAGGCAGTGACTTATGCCTTGTGCAAATTTCACGCCACCCTGCACAGCACAACCACTGAGGCTATCCAGAAGGTAATTAGAGCAGAACTACTGCCTTCCATCTCCCATGGACAAATCGCTTTCCCTGGAGCCCTGGCAGACACCATTGGTGCAATGTCGCGTCTTTAAATGTATATTTCAAATCCCAGTATGCGCCCGTAACGCTCTGGTACGCCTTGAGTTTGGCATGAATAAAGAAACCTTTGGAAATTGGGCATCTATATTTCAGTACTACTGCGGAATTTGAGCAGCGCCATCTGATGCCATGAAAGAAATTCTGAAGGTTATCTTTACAAAGGGCAAAAACTCTTGGTCGGGCTATTTGGCGATAGCCTGCTCTAAATTAAATCTGGACATGGCCAACTGGGAAAATTTCATACACCTTCCACTGGTATTAAAAACTGTATTGAAAAAACAAGTAAGGCTCCTATCCAGGCAGTAAGACCTTAGTTCCATCGAAACTTCTGCTAGTAACATCCAGGTCATTCTAAACTCTTATAAGGGAAAGTTCAGCCAGCCTTACTTAAACAGTGTATTGAACAAACCAACCTTAAAGCAGATCTTGTTCACCAGGCTCAGGATTTCATCAATAAAAGACATAAACGTCAGTTGAAAGTCATTGGCAAATGCCAGGGTCTGCAGATTGTGCCACTTACATGAGGAATCCTTGGTCTGCATTTGCCCGGGCTTGTAAAATGCACGCTGCACTTTAATTCAGCTGCACTGAGGGGAAAGAACTTCTTTTAAACCTGGAAATGCCAGTGGAACTGCAAGATTTGCCAACTTTGTTGGGTACTTGCAACAGCTATTGAGAGTAAAAAAAGATTAGGGATCCCAGGGTCGAAATGTCGACGTTGCTGTCACGCTAGTCCATGCAGCTTCCCTGACCCTACTATAAAGTCACATTGGGTCCCATGATTCATGCTTAAAGGAATGGACAGTTCAACATAACTGTTATTTGTTTGTATAATATATGTATAGCACTTCTTCACTTATCACCATAAGTCACTTTTTTTGCACTTTATTCACGTTATTGCCGTATATTGTATTGCCTCATTGACAGCCATATGAATTGACATGTAAATATCATATTCATACAATACATTTGTCATTTTTGACAAACATTTTTTCTTCTGTGGTGTGTTCTATTTATCCTAATTTGGTTCTTGAAAAGTTTAGTTGAACCACCTTCGACAAATCCTACATAAAGTCTGTAATGTTTGCGATTTAAAAGTTTATGATATATTATGTATTTTTGAGCAAAGGAATTGTCACACTCCCGACAGAACCACCCCTATACATATCATATATACCCAGGTTCAGAGGGACACAGGGTTACCCCATTACTATTAATGGTTCAATAGTCAAATGCAGCACTCAGGTGAAGTAACACTAGGAAACAAGTGTTAAGGATCTACAGGGAGCGATCAACAGTTATGAGATAGTTTGTTTCAGTAATTGTCCAGATCTAAAACTGAATATGTCCTAAGAATTAGGACTGTCTTTGTTGAGTTTGGCCGCCACACATTGTTCTAATTACTTCACTCGCAACTGGAATCAAGTGATAGATCTGAAGTTTTCAATTTTGGTTGAGTCAGCATCTGCCTCCTTGATTATTTGTCATACAAGGATGGTTTTGAGAGTGCAATGTCCACACGTTGCAAATAACTTTTCAAATATCACCTGTATAGCAGCACTGGTCTGTATCTCCATCCACTTCAGAGACCATCAGGACAACTGCTAACATACTTGGAACATGTAATACTGTGAACATTGTTTTATCTTTTATGCTTCTAAAAATGCTTAAAACCGAACCTGCGCTGGCCTAACTGAAGATGTAGTGTCTTCCATCTTGAAATGACGATGTAACACATCACGTGATCATTGTTAATATTGCCATTTCTCTGCTCTAAAGAAAAACAGTAAGTTTCTCACAAGAGATGAGCGTTCCCAGAGGCTTCTCACCCCGTTGTACTTAACCAAGGACATCCCAACTGTCTCAGACTATTGTTTATACAATGTGTCATTTATAGTGGCTCAATAAACTGTGAAAGCAACTGAATTCAATGCAAATGTATATTGAGAGAATCCTCCAACGTATTCAGTAGTAAAATGTTTCTTCTTGCTTGTTCCTCATTGGTGCATAGCCTGTTAACCATGTACATGCTAAGTAATGGAAGAAACTCTTTGTCTGTAGTCCTATAAAAGGACATACTTTTCCCCAGCGACGGGTCCAATCCGGGAGCACCATAGTCTGCAAAGGGACTATACCGCTCCCAGTCCGAGCTGCTATTGTGCACTTGGCAAGGTTATGAGAAACTGGTTTGCGTGCCGACAATACGTACACAATATATTTCTATAATACAACAACACAGATTATTCTGGAGAGAGGTGTTGGGTTCTTCTTCCATTCTCTGGACGTCTAGAATTTCTGTACGTCAAGAGAATGGAAGGAACTTTGTGGTGCCGGGGTTCTGGGGACAGTTGGAAAGACGTTTACCCTGAAGACGGATCGTTTTCTTCTGTCTTGTTGATAACCAATAAATACAACTTAAAGTCATCATACCTACGTCTGTACTTCCCTACACTGGCGACGGGCTGCCAGTCAACAGGACCTCCACGCATGCGGTGTTTGCTGCCGACGATTCGTCTGTGCATGCTGTTTCCTGGTAGTGCCGGAGATTACTGCCTCCGTTCCTGCCTGTATTGTGGACAACTTTCTTAATTCCAGTAAGGCGCATAAGCGGATCGAAACGGAAAGTCACCCTGAACTTTGTGCCATTCCGGCTGGGTTTATTTATGCCGCAAACCGCCATTGCTGCGGTGCGCGAGCGCTCCGTCTTCAACAGTGCGGGCGTTCTGTTTCAAGTTCCATCTTCATTACTTTTCCAAGTGCGGTTCACGGCGATCCGCACACCACGTCCTTACGTCATACATGATACATCATCATGCATACGCCCAGTGGCCATCTTTAAATCAGGCACCATTCCATAGCCTGCAACGTTTTATTAAATTTCAAGTCAGGCATACTTTTCGTTTATGCCGATCTCGGTGATTGGCACACCAATTTCCAATTTAAACATCTACATGTGCTCAGTAATCTGAAGACATTCATTTTAACTTCATTTTAATTCAATTTATTATTGAATGTTTTTCTCTCCTTCAGTGCACATCAAACTAATTTAATTTTATATTGCACACATTCAATTATTATTTAATTTGTGTTCTGAATGGGCATATAATTTTCGCATATCTTCATTCCAGTTATGTTTCAAGCTATTTCTCCACCTGCACCTTTTCTACCCAATCCAGCTTCTCCAGAAATAGACTGGGAAGAATGGAAAGAAGGATTTGAAGCGTATCTTGAAGCTCTTGATGGAGAATCTTTTACTTGTAAAAAGAAATATGCAGTTTTCAGACATTGTTTAGGTACAGAAGGCCGCAACATATTAAAACATATTCCTAAAGAAATTGTCATTGTTGGTAATGGTGAAGGTGACAGTGTAGTAGATGAATATGCTACTGTCATCAGGGCATTAGACAATCATTTCAAAGCTTGTAAAAATGTAACTTTGGAAAGACACAAGTTCTATAAGAGAGTTCAATTGCAAGGTGAATCTGCTTCAACATACGTTGGCACTTTGCGCATTCTTGCTTCTTCCTGCGAATACAAAGCTTTCGAAGAGAAAATGATCAAAGACCAGTTAGTCGAAAAGACCAACAACAAAAAGGTTCAAGAGGCGCTTTTATCCAAACCTGACCTGACTTTACAAAAGGCTTTAGACATTGCCACAAGGATTGAAAGCACTTGTTCGTACATAGAGCAAATGTCTTTAACCGACAGCAATAGCCAAAAAGTGTGTACAGTTAAATCAAAATATAAGAGGTCTAATGACAAAGGTTAAACCAGATTAAAAAAAGTAGTAACACTACATCAGGGAAAGTTCCTGTGTGTTACAGATGTGGCAGTACTAATCACCTTGCTAATGCTTTATCGTGTCCAGCCATTGATAAAATATGTGTCAAGTGCTCCAAGAAAGGACACTTTGCCGTCGTTTGCAAGTCTAATAGAAACAGACCATTCAAGTAAATACACAATGTTGAATCTTTAACGGAAGAAAACGTTTCATCCAGCAAAGATGAAATCCTCACTATTGTGGACATGGATTGTTCCAATGGTATTTGGGGTGTCAATCCTCAAGGACTGAAGAGACCTCTGTGTACAATTATTGTAAATGGTGTTAACGTACAAATGTTGGCAGATTCTGGGTCTCCTTTCACTTTAATAAGCGAATCACTCTGGAAACAATCCTTTCCAAAGCAAACTCTGAATCAGTCTTGTGTACATCCCATTGGTTATGGTGGAAAAATTATTGATGTTGGTGAATTTAATGCTGATTTCGAATTCAGGGATAGTAAATCCAAAGGCATTGTATACGTAGCAAGGGATGAGGCATGTCTTCGCGGGTGGGGAGACCAAGGTAATCTTGGTATCATCCTTGATCCCAATAACATACCACAGGTGATGTTGAAGAAAGATTTCTTCCAAGTTCAAACTGTCCAACCAAGCTCTTGGGATGTGTTATATCCAGAAGTGTTTAAAAAAGAGTTGGGTCTTTTCAAGGGATTCAAACACATGATTAAATTAACAAATGGCGCTCAACCTGTGATACACAAGGTCAGGAGGGTGCCCCTAGCTTTACAATCTGACTTAAAGAATTAGATAGATTGTGTTCAAGTAATGTAATCGAACCTATTGAATCTTCTGATTGGGTGTCTCCTGTGGTTCTGGCTAAAAAGGCTAATGGCAATCTACGCATGTGTATAGATTTACGTGATTTAAATAAGAACATATGGATTGATCAGCATCCTCTTCCTAACATCACGCAGATGACATCTACTCTCAAAGGTGCCAAGTTCTTCCGTTTATTAGATATCTCATCTGCATATCATCAAATTGAATTACACACTGAATCAAGGCACCTAACTGCTTTCATCACTCCTGAGGGTCTTTTCCAATTTAAGCGCATGCCCTTTGGTCTGACCTCTGCGTCTGCCGTCTTTCAGAGAGTGGTTGAAAGTATGTTCAAAGGTATGCCTGGGGTAATGGCCTTTCAAGATGATGTTTTGGTGTATGGTGAGGATCAAAGTCAACACAATAACAGATTGTGCCAGGTGTTGTCTTTGTTAAAATTAAAGTGTGTCACCCTTGGCATTGACAAATATAAACTTAATTGCACTACTGTGGACTACTTACGGTATATGTTATCTGCTGATGGTGTGCAACCCAAACACAGCCTGGTTAAGGCCATTGAAGATTTCGGAATCCCAAGTGACAAGGATCAATTAAGGTCTTTTATGGGCCTCATTGAATTTTATTCCCGTTTTATTCCCAAAATTGTGCATCTAAAACTTACAACATTAGATCTCTTCTCAAGAGTTTTTCCTGGAATGATGCATGCACTGAGGAATTTAATTTAATCAAACATGAAGTAGCTCATGCTATTCCCCTTAAAGCGTTTGATCCTTGTGACAAAACCATAATTATGACTGATGCCAGCCAAAAAGGTTCAGGTGCCGTCCTTTTGCAAAATAGAGATGGCAAAGATGAAGTAATTGCATTTGCTTCGAGGAGTTTGCATGGAGCTGAACCTTCTTACTCCGTGATTGAGCGCCAAGCTCTTGCATGTTGGTGGGGCATCACTCATTTCAAGCATTACTTGTATGGTTCAAACTTTGTGGTACGTGTCAACCATAAACCACTTATCGACCTGTTCACTACTAAAGGGGGAGGGAAAGCTACCCCTAGAATTGCGAGATGGCAATTCAGACTTATGGAACACAACTTTAGCATTGAGTATGTACCAGGAAAAAGAAATCTCCTTGCTGATTGTTTATCTAGGTTACCTTCTGACAACAACAAGCTTGTTGAAACGAAGGATGCTCATGATGATTTCGAATTGGTGTGTTGTGTTATTGGTCAATCTGAGGATGTCATTTCAGAGAGAGAGTGGAGAGAAGCTTCTGAATGTGATCAGGAATTTAAGGAAATTTTGAAAATTTTATGTCAAGGATGGTCTCACAACATTGATGAACATAATTGTGCCTACAAGTACAAGCATGTTTTCGATGAGTTATTAGTTGTACCTGAAGCCATGAGGAACAAGGTTCTTACGTTAGCTCATGAAGGCCACATAGGTATGCGTGCCATGAAAAGAAGGGTAAGAGAAACTTTTTGGTGGCCGGCCTTAGACAGACAGGTGGAGCATTTTGTTAGGGATTGCATGGAATGTGCAATCAGTGACAAATTGCAAGTAACCTGTCCTTCTCCTGTTGAAGTCATAGAAGTTCCTGACAAACCCTGGTTTAAGATTGCTATTGACATTATTGGCCCTTTACATTTGTCTGCCAATTTACCCGAGTATGGCATTGTTCTCATGGATTTTCACAGTCGTTGGCCAGAAATCAAGTGGGTAAGAACTGCTGATTCCACCTCTGTCATTAAATTTCTCAAATCACTTTTTGCCAGAGAGGGTGTTCCCGAGGAACTCCTCACTGATAAAGGCCCACAATTTGTTTCAGTTCAATTTGAAAATGTTCTACGTTCTGTTGGTATTAAACATGTTAAAACCTCTCTTTATCATAAGCAATGGCCTTGTGGAACGTTTTAACAGGGTCATTAAACAGAATGTGCAGTTAGCTAAAGCTAGTGGCTTGAATTGCAAGGCAGAAATTGAAAAACTTCTATGGGCCGTTCGCACCACTGCCAATTCTGATACTAGCGTGTCTCCATTTGTCTTATTAAGAGGTCGTATACCTACCTCTAAACTTTTGAGAAGATGGATGGGCGTCAAAGGGTTTGTTTTGTCCAAGGATAAGATTGATGATGTTGGCAGAAAGCGTGTTGGGGCACAAAATAGATATGATCTAACACAGTCCAAACCTGTTTCCAAGCAATTGAATGTTTGTGTGGGGGACATGGTGAGGGTAAAGTGTTCTAGGATTTTACCCAAAGGGGAATCCAAATTTTCTGTTCTTAAGAAAGTGGTAAAGGTTAACAAAGGCGCTGTCAAATTGGATGATGGTAGGTGGTGGAACAAGGGGAAGATTGCTGTGTTTAAAACGGGTTTGGGTGTTCAACCAAACAAAAATCTTCGTGCTAATGTTAATAATGACACCAAATCTCTTTGTGCTGATGTTAATAATGACACCAATTCCACTTTGGTTCTCCGTCTTCCAGGATCATCAAGTTGCCTTCCAAGTTTCATGATTATATTTTGCAATGACTTATGATTTATCTGCTATGTTAATTTTTGTCTTTACTCTTTGTACATATTTGTTCTTTATTTCAAGTTGGATTTTTTCATTGTTAAGGGGAAAGATGTGTTGGGTTCTTCTTCCATTCTCTGGACGTCTGGAATTTCTGTACGTCAAGAGAATGGAAGGAACTTTGTGGTGCCGGGGTTCTGGGGACAGTTGGAAAGAAGTTTACCCTGAAGACGGATCGTTTTCTTCTGTCTTGTTGACAACCAATAAATACAACTTAAAATCATCATACCTACGTCTGTACTTCCCTACAAGAGGCATAAATGAAATTTAAACCAAAGAGGCTAGCTGCAGTCCTGCGTTCGTTGACCATCTATGGAGGAATGGGATATCAGACTATAACAAAGCTTTAGTTTCTCCACTCCAATATTTACATCCACACTCTCATTCATCCATCTATGATCTTTTTTTAATCATTTATATTTTGACTTTTCCTCATTACCGGATTTATTTCTTCATCATATTCCTATTCGTCTAATCATTCATCCTGTCACTCTCATTCATCAATCCATACTTCCATCTTCACACTCTCCTAATTCAATTCCATTCTTCTTCAACGCCACAAAAAAACACATCCACTTATTAAAAAAATATATATACTCTATCCTGCTCCTTTTGCTAATGTTTGTAACCGGGATTTCCCGAACCCGTATATCTCTTTTACACTGTTATCCTTTGCACGAAATTAATACAGTTTTGGCAGGTGTGATTCGGCTTGAATTTCGCCTAAAAAAACAAACGTCAGAGATTACGTGGCGCAGGCAGCACAGAAAAACAAATATTATGTAAAAAAGTTGTCTTTGGTACTGAAAATAAAGAACGTTGGGGCATATTAACAAGGCGGCGTTAATGAATTATCGCCGCTTTAGCGTCCGCTTTCGGACGAAAGCGGCGATAATTTTATCGCCGAATTAACAAGGACACGCTAGCGCGTGATTCCTGACTTAGCGTCCGTTTCTGCACGCCTCCCATCGCATCGCTAATGAGATGCAAAGGGGGCGTGCCTGTGAAAACAACAGGGGAAATATCGCTAACCCAGGTATCGCCATATTAGCAACGTGGGTTAGCGATATTTTAAATTGCGTTAAGTATGCTTTAACGCAGGAATTTAACGTCTGCTAAATTCCTGACTAAGGCATACCTAACATGGGGGTGGATTGTGTGGCTAAGACCACAGGCCCTATCACCAAGTATATCGCCGTTTTCCATGGGACATCGCTGGAAAACCAGCGATGTTCCATGTAAAACATCGCTATCACTGGAAAATTATCGCCTTGCGCTAAGCGTTGTTAATACAGCGCTAGCATGGCGATAATTTCCAGCGATAGCCGGCGATAGGATTCCTCACGCTAACAGCGGCCAGCGATAATTATCGCTGCCGCTTGATAATAAACCACGTTAAAATTATCGCCGTTTTAGCGGCAGGAAACTGCCGCTAAAACGGCGATAATGGGCTTGCTAATATGCGTTATGGAATTCCAATAGAAGCCCAGGTTAGATGTGCAGGACATCTAACCTGGGCTTCTATTGAATTCCATAACGCATATTAGCAAGCCCATTATCGCCGTTTTAGCGGCAGTTTCCTGCCGCTAAAACGGCGATAATTTTAACGTGGGTCTTGCTAATATGCCCCGTTGTTTTTCTTTTAAATAAACGAGTTACACGCAAATCGGGGCTACCGTGTAGGCAACCTTCTGTTATGTAAACACTACAACGTCACAGAGAGAGTAGTGACTAGTACAACGAGGCGAGGGAGTGGGGCCCTCGGGAGAACGCCCGATGCATTGTGATGTGAGCAGCTGCACCTCTGGCCGGATCGCTGGGAGGCCGCGGCCGCTGCTGTCGCCACTCACTGCTGCTGCGGAGCTCTGCCTGCCCAGTTCAGCCTCTTCCTGTCTAACAAGTTTCGGACAAGAGAAGCAGAAATACCCCGGGCGCTTCTGGGCTCAGGCCCGGCAACGCCCTGTCAGAGCCAGCCCTGCTTCCGCAATCCTCCCAGCCCGTCGCAGGGCACACCCCGACCGCAGCGCCTCTGACTGAGCCGGGGATCGCAGCGCCTCGCACAGCTCCATTCTCCTCCAGCCGCACCATGAGCTCCTCAGCGGTGGGACCGAAGTCGTCCGTCGCCGACAGCACCACCCCCTCCGCCGGCTCCTTCGGCTTCCTGGAGGTGCCGGGCCAGAAGGACAGCGCGCCGGGCCTCAAGCATGTCGCCTCCGAGGGAGAGATGGACTGGCAGGCAGCGAAAGCCTTCTACGAGAGCATGGGCAGCAAGAAGAAGCCCCGGCCCGTGAGTGGGGGGGGAGCGGTATTATGTGGTAGAGAGAGGAGGTGGGGTGGAATGCAGGGGGTAGTTAGGGCGGAGGGATGCGGGGCCGGGTGTTGGCAGGTAAGAGTGGTGGGGAGATGTCATAGGGTGAGAGTAGTGGAGAAGGGGCGGGGGCTTTGGGAGGGAGCAACACCAGTGTAAGGCTTGGGTGGTTTTGAAGGTTTAACTTTGAGCGCATTGAAGACTCTGCTTCCAAGGTTTCAGTTTGCCTACATTTCCATGCTCAGTGTGCATGAGCATCGGAGACAGCTGCCAAAGTTTCACTTTTCTTATTAATGTTTTCAGTGTACCTTATTTTGGTGAGTCACGTAGTAGCCTTTGCGTGGTACTTCATTGCGAATAGAACTTATCGAATTATAGATGGGTAGCAGTTTGCACTCAGAACCCCGAGGTGAAAAACGTCCCTGTAATTCACTGTTATCTATCTATAATTATATGTTATGTATGGCCCTCAAAATCATCTGCCTTTGCTTTTACCTGCAACATGCAGGCAGAGGAGGGATGGGGGAGCTACACATCAGTCGCTGCGGCTGCCAATATGCAGTCGCGTGCGGCAGGGCAGCAGCCGTGGCTGGGGTGGGGGAATATGTATAGGGTTGAATAAAAAAAAAAAAGTACCTGATCCTGCGGCTGCCTTGTGCTTTGGTGCTCCTCCGTTCTCCCTCTGCTCCCAGCAGTCCCTGGGACAGACTCCCCATCCAATCCAGACGCTGCTCTCACTATGGGAGCAGCCAGGATGGGCCTGAGCGGGCTGCTTTGACGCTCTGTTTCATCCGGGTTAGAGAAAACTAAGTGCGCATGTCTGTTTGGCTGGCCTAAGACGGCCGGCCAAGCAAACATGCGCACTTAGAAGTGCACATAGCACTCCATTCCTCCTCCCTCCCATGTCCCAGCCCCTCCCTACACACGCTGGCTCAGCCAGCAGCTGAAAAATAAAACAATAATAAGATATTATTTTATTTTTCAGCTGCTGGCTCTGAGCTAGTGGGGCGACGCTCCTCCTCCATCGCGGAGGAGCTGCCGCTGCTATACATAACATGCAAAAGAAACAATTGATGGACGGAATGCTGGACAATGCAAACATTCACCCCCAGTCACAAGGATCTGGGTTAAATCCATCATTCTTTTGCTCACCACACCACCCCAGTTTGGACCCAGCCATATGCAAATCAGTCTTGACCCTGTTCCTTGTGGGAACAGTCCAGCCCGAACTGCCAAGCCAGGTCCTCCCTGGACCGGAAACAAGCATCCTGGGACCAGTTTCAGGGCATCACCCTTCTTCAGCCAGGCTAGCTTGAATCCAGTGGTGTAGGGAGCACGGGACCCACATCTGGGCATACCCTTCCCACTTAGGGCGACAAATGCAAAAGAAACAATTGATGGACGGAATGCTGGACAATGCAAACATTCACCCCCAGTCACAAGGATCTGGGTTAAATCCATCATTCTTTTGCTCACCACACCACCCCAGTTTGGACCCAGCCATATGCAAATCAGTCTTGACCCTGTTCCTTGTGGGAACAGTCCAGCCCGAACTGCCAAGCCAGGTCCTCCCTGGACCGGAAACAAGCATCCTGGGACCGGTTTCAGGGCATCACCCTTCTTCAGCCAGGCTAGCTTGAATCCAGTGGTGTAGGGAGCACGGGACCCACGTCTGGGCATACCCTTCCCACTTAGGGCGACAAATGCAAAAGAAACAATTGATGGACGGAATGCTGGACAATGCAAACATTCACCCCCAGTCACAAGGATCTGGGTTAAATCCATCATTCTTTTGCTCACCACACCACCCCAGTTTGGACCCAGCCATATGCAAATCAGTCTTGACCCTGTTCCTTGTGGGAACAGTCCAGCCCGAACTGCCAAGCCAGGTCCTCCCTGGACCGGAAACAAGCATCCTGGGACCGGTTTCAGGGCATCACCCTTCTTCAGCCAGGCTAGCTTGAATCCAGTGGTGTAGGGAGCACGGGACCCACGTCTGGGCATACCCTTCCCACTTAGGGCGACAAATGCAAAAGAAACAATTGATGGACGGAATGCTGGACAATGCAAACATTCACCCCCAGTCACAAGGATCTGGGTTAAATCCATCATTCTTTTGCTCACCACACCACCCCAGTTTGGACCCAGCCATATGCAAATCAGTCTTGACCCTGTTCCTTGTGGGAACAGTCCAGCCCGAACTGCCAAGCCAGGTCCTCCCTGGACCAGAAACAAGCATCCTAGGACCGGTTTCAGGGCATCACCCTTCTTCAGCCAGGCTAGCTTGAATCCAGTGGTGTAGGGAGCACGGGACCCACGTCTGGGCATACCCTTCCCACTTAGGGCAACAAATGCAAAAGAAACAATTGATGGACGGAATGCTGGACAATGCAAACATTCACCCCCAGTCACAAGGATCTGGGTTAAATCCATCATTCTTTTGCTCACCACACCACCCCAGTTTGGACCCAGCCATATGCAAATCAGTCTTGACCCTGTTCCTTGTGGGAACAGTCCAGCCCGAACTGCCAAGCCAGGTCCTCCCTGGACCGGAAACAAGCATCCTGGGACCGGTTTCAGGGCATCACCCTTCTTCAGGCTAGCTTGAATCCAGTGGTGTAGGGAGCACGGGACCCACGTCTGGGCATACCCTTCCCACTTAGGGCGACAAATGCAAAAGAAACAATTGATGGACGGAATGCTGGACAATGCAAACATTCACCCCCAGTCACAAGGATCTGGGTTAAATACATCATTCTTTTGCTCACCACACCACCCCAGTTTGGACCCAGCCATATGCAAATCAGTCTTGACCCTGTTCCTTGTGGGAACAGTCCAGCCCGAACTGCCAAGCCAGGTCCTCCCTGGACCGGAAACAAGCATCCTGGGACCGGTTTCAGGGCATCACCCTTCTTCAGCCAGGCTAGCTTGAATCCAGTGATGTAGGGAGCACGGGACCCACGTCTGGGCATACCCTTCCCACTTAGGGCGACAAATGCAAAAGAAACAATTGATGGACGGAATGCTGGACAATGCAAACATTCACCCCCAGTCACAAGGATCTGGGTTAAATCCATCATTCTTTTGCTCACCACACCACCCCAGTTTGGACCCAGCCATATGCAAATCAGTCTTGACCCTGTTCCTTGTGGGAACAGTCCAGCCCGAACTGCCAAGCCAGGTCCTCCCTGGACCGGAAACAAGCATCCTGGGACCGGTTTCAGGGCATCACCCTTCTTCAGCCAGGCTAGCTTGAATCCAGTGGTGTAGGGAGCACGGGACCCACGTCTGGGCATACCCTTCCCACTTAGGGCGACAAATGCAAAAGAAACAATTGATGGACGGAATGCTGGACAATGCAAACATTCACCCCCAGTCACAAGGATCTGGGTTAAATCCATCATTCTTTTGCTCACCACACCACCCCAGTTTGGACCCAGCCATATGCAAATCAGTCTTGACCCTGTTCCTTGTGGGAACAGTCCAGCCCGAACTGCCAAGCCAGGTCCTCCCTGGACCGGAAACAAGCATCCTGGGACCGGTTTCAGGGCATCACCCTTCTTCAGCCAGGCTAGCTTGAATCCAGTGGTGTAGGGAGCACGGGACCCACGTCTGGGCATACCCTTCCCACTTAGGGCGACAAATGCAAAAGAAACAATTGATGGACGGAATGCTGGACAATGCAAACATTCACCCCCAGTCACAAGGATCTGGGTTAAATCCATCATTCTTTTGCTCACCACACCACCCCAGTTTGGACCCAGCCATATGCAAATCAGTCTTGACCCTGTTCCTTGTGGGAACAGTCCAGCCCGAACTGCCAAGCCAGGTCCTCCCTGGACCTGAAACAAGCATCCTGGGACCGGTTTCAGGGCATCACCCTTCTTCAGCCAGGCTAGCTTGAATCCAGTGGTGTAGGGAGCACGGGACCCATTGACCCTGTTCCTTGTGGGAACAGTCCAGCCCGAACTGCCAAGCCAGGTCCTCCCTGGACCAGAAACAAGCATCCTAGGACCGGTTTCAGGGCATCACCCTTCTTCAGCCAGGCTAGCTTGAATCCAGTGGTGTAGTGAGCACGGGACCCACGTCTGGGCATACCCTTCCCACTTAGGGCGACAAATGCAAAAGAAACAATTGATGGACGGAATGCTGGACAATGCAAACATTCACCCCCAGTCACAAGGATCTGGGTTAAATCCATCATTCTTTTGCTCACCACACCACCCCAGTTTGGACCCAGCCATATGCAAATCAGTCTTGACCCTGTTCCTTGTGGGAACAGTCCAGCCCGAACTGCCAAGCCAGGTCCTCCCTGGACCAGAAACAAGCATCCTAGGACCAGTTTCAGGGCATCACCCTTCTTCAGCCAGGCTAGCTTGAATCCAGTGGTGTAGTGACCACGGGACCCACGTCTGGGCATACCCTTCCCACTTAGGGCGACAAATGCAAAAGAAACAATTGATGGACGGAATGCTGGACAATGCAAACATTCACCCCCAGTCACAAGGATCTGGGTTAAATCCATCATTCTTTTGCTCACCACACCACCCCAGTTTGGACCCAGCCATATGCAAATCAGTCTTGACCCTGTTCCTTGTGGGAACAGTCCAGCCCGAACTGCCAAGCCAGGTCCTCCCTGGACCAGAAACAAGCATCCTAGGACCGGTTTCAGGGCATCACCCTTCTTCAGCCAGGCTAGCTTGAATCCAGTGGTGTAGTGAGCATTGTCCAGCATTCCGTCCATCAATTGTTTCTTTTGCATTTGTCGCCCTAAGTGGGAAGGGTATGCCCAGACGTGGGTCCCGTGCTCACTACACCACTGGATTCAAGCTAGCCTGGCTGAAGAAGGGTGATGCCCTGAAACTGGTCCTAGGATGCTTGTTTCTGGTCCAGGGAGGACCTGGCTTGGCAGTTCGGGCTGGACTGTTCCCACAAGGAACAGGGTCAAGACTGATTTGCATATGGCTGGGTCCAAACTGGGGTGGTGTGGTGAGCAAAGAATGATGGATTTAACCCAGATCCTTGTGACTGGGGGTGAATGTTTGCATTGTCCAGCATTCCGTCCATCAATTGTTTCTTTTGCAGCTATACATAACATGGCCTCTCCTTCCTGTCCCAATTAAAAACAAGCAATTGCAATGCAATAGGTCTCGCATTTGCGAGGGTTTCAGCTATTGGCATTGTAAATGACAATGCGTTTTTTTTTAAAACAGATAAATTAAAGACATTGTCATTTACAATGCCAATAGCTTAAACTCTCGCAAATGCGAGACCTTTTGCATTACAAATGCTGCATCTGCGCCCTATGCAGCCTGCAGGCAGCTATGTTGTCACGACTAGCGAAACTTAGGAGAAAATAAAACTAAATCTATGTACTGCTACAATTAAGACGTTAGTAGTGCATGTCTTAATTATAGCAGTGCATAATTATATAATTTTTTCTCCTAACTTTCACAGTGCCTTCAAATACAAAGCAGTGGGGGGCGGGTGGGAAGGCGGCTGCCGCGCTGGTATGTCGAACCAAAAAAAAACGGACAGCTGCAACATTTATGCATGGCCGGGGTGGGGAGATAATGATGCCAGCATTGCAGTATGTCCGCGCTCTGGGGGCCGAGCAGACTTAAGTCAAGCACGTGAAATGTAAGCATGAACAACATGGGCATGACGGAGATGAGGGGCTGTGAGCAGCAGGCGCCATTCGTGAGTTTGTGTTAATTTTGACAGCAACGCATAACAAGAAATAAGTGGCTGCCGTTCTGGAACCTGAATGTGCCTTGCCAGGAAAGCATGACACGTCTGCAGGACAAAATAATTAAATAAAGTAGTGCTTGAAGGCTTAATAAGACATACCATGTAGCAACCGAAGTAAAAGGGCCAGTCCTCATGGGAGGTAACGAAGACAAGGTGGTACTAAGGAGAGACTACCAAGCCTAATAACGAATCAGAAGCCAGCATTTACGAAGGACAATGACACAAGCCAATGACAAATATGGGCGGAGAGTTGGCGGGGCTTCAAGTACATATTCCAATACAGCATGGCTCGCAGAGCAGCGCATGCGCTGCTCGACCTAAAAATACATGGTGTCCTGCCACCCACTCCCATCAATCTCTGAGCCTTACCTCTCCTCTAGAAGCTGCTCAGATGGGCTTTCAGAGGGGCCAGCCAGAGCAGCCTGTAATTCCTTTATGATGTAGCAACATCTGCTACTCACTGCTGCTACGTCATAGCAGTGAATTACTAGATTTAGAATCCAGTTGTTCATGCTAATGGTTCTCTATGAGAGAAGTGCATAACAAAGCAGTAAAATCTATGCAATGAGATGAACATCAGAAATTGTCCCCATCTGAGCAATCTAATGCCTCAGGTATGTCCTTAAGGTATCTATCCCACAATGCAAAGTGGTCTTGGCAGAAGTCCAAATATTGTAAATTGTCATAAATGTATGGTAAGTGACACCACAAAAATCTGCCACTTTATTTCAATGTATTTAAGCAAGTCTACAGCTCACAGAGTATATTTTCTGGCAAGTGGCTGTGCCAGTGCTGAGCATACATGATGGAATAGAGGAATGCTTAGGACTGGGCGATCCATTTTCTAGTTACATCACATTATCAATAGTGATAATTGTATTGACCAGTAGTGGATAAGAGGCAGACTAGTCCCTGCCAATAATTGAACCTAAGAGCTCCAGGTTATGGGCAGGTGTGCAGCAGCTGCTCGGACTACTGAACTGTCTTAATGTAGATGAATACCATGACATCAGCTCTCTCAAACAGAATACTGTTGTTACCTCTTATTGCCCTGAAGTAGCTAGCATTACAGTAGATTAGTCCTTAGCGTTACAGGAAAACGCTTGGAAACAGGGTGGATATGGAACATAGGCCTGGTGTTTGTTTAGTATTGGGCCAATTCACAAAAATATTTGTGGGTGTGGGAAGTAGTACTCCGGTAGTATTACTTAAAATAACCTTTAAAGGGCTTATGACTTGGCCTTCAAATATCAAAAATGGGAATATTAATATACAAGTAGTACAAATAGAAAGTACATGGTGGCTTCTTTGCACTTTTACTAACAGGAGGTTGCACGCTTTAGGTGAAATTCACAAAGGCATTTTTGATTGGAGTTTGCGGTGCTGGCAAACACAAATAGCAAACAGCAGGCAGCCGGGACTTCTCCTAGGTCTTGTTTTCTAGCAAGTAGCAGTGCCAAGCAAGGGCCGCAGTGACCAGCGGAGAAGGTGGTAGTGCATTGTCTCCTATGCTGCCAGTTGAGGTTAGCCATCAACAGGCCTCTGAGTGCCCTGGCCTGAGCAGGTGGGTGTGGGTGCTCCTGCCCCAAATGTGAGATGTGACTCAATGTGGCCTGTGCTGCAGGTGCACTCAGGCCGCCTTCAGATCTCCCAAGCCAGATGGGCCAACAGGGCGAGTGATTCATGAGTATTTGCCAGGCCCACAGTAGCCCCAAATGCACCAAGACTTTTCCTTACCCATACACTGGGGCTTGTGCACCCTGCTAGTTGCTTCTTCTGTCACCTCTCATGACATTTGCACCACAGGAAACAGCCAGTCCCATGGTGGGTGGGCCGTGTTGTGCAGCACTTGTGAGGTTAACCAATTCAGGGTCCAACTTGACTCTGTGCATTACTGTTCGGTCTCTACCAATTACGCAGGGTACTTCTAGTAAATATGTTAGTCAGGCACTTGAGTGACACTTGTCAGGGTGTTAGAGGGGCACTTAAATGTCAGGTTGCAAAGGACATATATGAATGTTAATGGGTAGAAGGGAGAGCCGGATGCATGCGTAAAGGGTCATAGAGTTGCAAAGTACGGTGTCCTGAAAGGCTATCAATGGCAGTGAAAGGAATCACCATCTAGCAGAAGGTGCTAGAACGCCAGTGTGTGACGTCATAAAGTGTGCATAGCCTGAACGTAGACTCTCTTCTAATGCTGTCCCTTCTCTCCTCAGCCCAAGCCGAAGCATGCAGTCACCATCGCCGTCTCCTCCAGGGCTCTGTTCGACATGGTGGAGGAGAGGAAACTGTATGAGGATGAAGGGGTGGAAAAATACGTCAAGTACCAGGAGGAGCACGAGCACGAGCCTCTGAAACCGGGGCCAGCCTTCCCCTTTGTGAAGGTAAGGAATTGGTTCCGGCTGGCTGCAACCCTCAGTCCACTCCCCCCTCAGCAGCTGTCTGCACAGCAGTCCCATCTGTTTCATTAGTATAAGGTTACTGGTGTCAATAAACACCCACACCGCTTCCTTTGTGAGTGTGCCTTTTCATGATCTGCTGGGGCTCAGAGCAATATTTAAATGCCAGATTTAATGAGTAGCTATCAGGAAACGTAGCGCCCTCTAAATATGAGCAATGCCAAGAGACAGTTTCAGGTAGAGGCTTCTCGACATTGTATGTTTAAATGAATGACTGCTATTTGTGTTTTGAAGACAGTATTGGTTTATTGAGAGAATGGTTGGCTAAGGGTTGCTGAGTCCCAGGTCGCAAATATTTTTCAGACACCTTATCTGACTAATGGGCTCATGTTTGTCTTTTAGCATAATTTCGAGTTTGTCAATA
Source organism: Calotriton arnoldi (assembly GCA_963921515.1). Lineage (NCBI taxonomy): Eukaryota > Metazoa > Chordata > Amphibia > Caudata > Salamandridae > Calotriton > Calotriton arnoldi. The sequence continues at coordinate 1,202,671 of CAWUFW010000327.1, forward strand.
AAACAAACATTAAATAACTTATTATGTCTCCACATTTCCTTGGTAGCCCCCCTTTTATATGGCAACTCATAAAATAGTATTCCCAAGTAAGAAAAAACAAAAGACGAAGGCACAAATAACTAAAGAAATAACAAAAATAGAGTGAAAAATAATATTCAAAACCCTTCTACAGGGCACATATTGCTTTAGCCACAAAAATGTTCCCACAGAATTGAAGCTCATTGTCCAAAATTTTGAGAAACAGTGTCCCAAGGGGGCTGCAGTTATTTTAAATGTGCAGACAAGGCCTGTAATAAATATCAGACAAAAGGTACATTAAATAAGAATTCTTCCTTTCAGTGGGTCGCACTTCCGGATATCTGTCAAATTATGCCATGTTTTATGAATTTGTGCACAACAACATTATACATATGATTCCGATGACTATTGTACATTTTAAGAGATATGGCCAGGATCACTGTGACAGAATGAAAGGTTTATTTACCTAATTTCCTCTCACACTTGAAGCATGCATGCATGCGCCAGATTGTTTAAATTTACCCCTTGGTAAATATAGTTTCACAGCTATCATAGAAAATACTGCCTATGCGAACGTCATCTACACCGAACATTTATTGTTTCACAGCAGTTCAGTCATTACAGTGAGTCCTGTTGTCCTTTAGATCAACATTTCCTCTCCAGGGTAGCAGTGATTCTCCATTTGGCGCCAAGTGCTACTTACAAAGCTATTCCTTATTTGGTCACAAAATGCTACCCTTTCCCCCAAATCTTTTTTTTTTTTTTTGTGAGACCATTATTGTGCCGTAATTATCCAAATTGTGTTTGATAAATGCCCAAACTTTTGCCTATTTTTCAACCATCATTGTTTTTACGATGTTTACTGCATTAAGTAGAGTTTATCTTTGTGGGTAAGTTGTGCGTTAGGAGTACGCACAAGAGTAACAACATTTGGTAGGCACCACAAGCGGTATAGAAAATTACTACATACATTTAACTGTCTACTGAGATAGAGCAGGAAAGAGGAAACAGTAGGCAGCACTGAGATCCTTTCATTTGTCAAGAGTTCTTTATATAACTTAATGTCTGTTCTTATTTTATATGTATGGCATATTTGTATAAAGCTAAACCCACAGATGGTATCCAAGCACTAGTTGTCAGTAGCAAAGAATCCCAGAAAGAGCAAATGTTTAAAACCTCTTTCTACTTGCTAATAGGTTCTGTTTCAGCCACAAAGTTATGTATATCACATTTCAGAATGTGGTTCCCAAAGATGAGAAGGATATACTCCCTCTTGTAATTCAATTAAATCTTGGGAATTCTAACATTCCTTTTGTAGATGGTCACAACATTTTACTAGGTAGTGACGCTAGAACAGTTTTTTCAAATGTAATGAGAAAGAAGACCAGATACATCTGTGTACCAACAGATATGTTATGAATACATTTTCTCTATTAGCTGGGAACAATTTAGCCTTTGCAAGATGGCTGATACATGAATGTTTTTTTCTCTTTTCTGTATTTAGCAGGAATCTCCGTAACAGTCTTACATAATAACCACAGGGAAAGTGTTTATCTGATGTGTCATCCCATAGCAGGGTTCCTAGGTGGCCCCTTATGTTTATTAGAAAGGTTCTCTCGTCAGGCAATAGCTTTTTCAAGATGCTTTTCGATCCATTGATACTTAACTTTGTTATGTTGCTATTGAGTAGGAGTTAATTGGTGTTTATTCATGCTTTGATGACCATATGATCCTGATGATGACCCCAATCTAAATATTTGTGCTAAGGGGTCGAAACTTCGACAAAATCCTGTGTGGACTGGTTTTAAATTTTGATTGTCTCTTGATACTCATACTATGAGTGCCATTTGTAACAACATATTGTCGCACATAGTCACATGTATATATTTTGTATATAACGCAAGCGCACTTTTCAATCACTTTACCCACTCTCACCGTCACTCTGTAGGAGAACCTTATCTTTTGAAAAATATGAATGTTGTGTCATTTATGAATAGAATTAATTAAATAAATGCACTTACTGCATAATTGAAATAAATCTGCAGAAGATTTCTTTATGTCGCTATCGCTATTGCAGTGGAAGTCCAAGGCTACACTTCCCCCCCCCCTTAGGGACCACCTTTTTGCTAATAAGTGTCCAGCCCAGGTCCCTGGGTTACTGGGTTGCCCCTTTGTCTCTTAACACTGTTCGCTACCCGAGAGAGTCAAGTGCTAAAATAGGGGACTTGGCCCCCAACAAAGAGAAAGTTGCTGACTTATTCCTTGTGAAGGATTCACACGCTTCTCAACTAATCGCCCAATCTTTTACATTTAGAATTTGTATGGTGCACTACTGTGCAATGGTGTCCTAGTACTCAAACTATTCAGAGTGATTACCGGCGTGCATGTCTGTTAGGCTAAAGTACATCCTATAAGGAAAGAATTGGTTATGGTCTGGGAAGTTCTCATGTGGTTTGGTCACGTCAGACTAATGCCATTTCTAGTACAGGTGCCGTAGCATATGTTAGAGGTGATAGAGTTCACTTCATGGAGCATCAGTTTGACATATTGACAGAGTGAGCACATGGTGGATTTATGAATGTGTTCTTTCAATAGATCAGGATTAAGAATTTTTTTTTCTCTTTTTTTTCCAGAGTTTTATATAGCGCGAACTTGACCCGAATCGGGTATCAGAGTGCTTTACATAGCACCAGTTGCATTACATGAGGACACATTCATTTTTGTTAGGCACGGGGAGATTAAGTGATTTGCCCAGAATCACAGGATGTTCAGCGTCATTGCCGAGACTTGAAGCCAGTTCCCCAGATTCGAGGTCGAACGCCCTAGCTGTTAGGCCAACTCCTCTCCCCAATGGTTGGGATTGAGGATCACTCAGAGGTCTGGAACTTGAAGAGCCATGTTTTTATGACTTTCGGTAAGGCAAGGATTTGTAGCTTCCTTATCTGGCTTGAGATAGATGGTAAGGAGGAGTGGGGAGATTCCTGAGGATGCCCTCTTACCAGCTGGTAATCTGCAGAGTAGTAGGCTGGTAGTGAAATGGATGTGGTTAAAGTTTGCCAGGAAGGTGGTGATCTGATCTAAGGGTTTTCCACGAATACCCACATTCTGTAGTCTGATCAGTTGTGTTGTGTGATGTACTATAACAAATGTAGAAGGGAAGTCCAACAGGATCAGTGCAGATGACCTGTTGGAATCATCCAATTTTCTGGGCTCATCCATAGTAGTGACTAGAATAGATTAGGTGTTACTTGAGGGGCAGACAGCAACCCGTACATCAGAAAGTGTGTTATTTGCTTGGCAACTTGCAGCATCTTAGAGTAGGCTGCCTTTTCATTCAGCTTGACCAATACACATCAATTTTTTGTGTTTTTTATTGGTTATCTTGGAATGTTCAAATTGCACCTGGTTAGTATTAGAGCACTGTACAGAAGAAAGGCGTTAAAAAACCAGGTAGAGTGTCACTCATGCACTGTCTAACAGAAAAATGTGTTTACAGTACAACATTAATCATGAATTATAGAGGTAGAGAAGTTTACTGTATAACAGAAACTATACAAAGATAATGAGAGCTGTATACATAAATAGTGGTACATGTTACCAACAACAAAGAGTACAGGTTTGGCAGAGTTGAGAATAAATTATATATATATATATAACATAGAGCAATGGTTACTGCACTGTGTATAGTGCACCGGTAACAGCAAAACATCCAGTGCTATATGTTCGAGTATAAGATACAGGCTCTGGGAAAGTACAGATGGCAATTGGTCTAGAGCTTTTGCTCAAGGCAGCAAAGCTGAACTGGTAGCATTTCCAGGTTAATTACAGAACAACACGAGTCATGGATTACAGAAGAGAGGATTACAATGCAACGAAATATACATATGAGAGGAATATATATAGTGGTTAAAAATACATAGTGATATGGACTACAGGTTCGGCTTCAGCGAGAATAAATACATGAATAACAAAGAGCAACAGTTAGAATACAGCACATTAGTACTGTATGCAGAAGCATCAGTGTGCAATAGAGACAGCAAAGAATCCAATATTACTAAGTGAAGAATAAGAGAGTGGCATTGGGAAGGTGTGTTTGCCCGGAGTTGTAGAGCTTTTGAGCAAAGCTTGCAAGTGGCACTAATGAAGGTGCTCCATGAAAAGGGAATTAGACAGTCAGGTGCAGTTGTTTCTCTAAGTGCAGCTTCTAAAGAAGGGATATGAAGCTCTGAGAGACAGATGCACTTTTGATTTAAAGAGGGAGATGTTCCATATTCTGGGAGCCTTCCTGGAGAAGGTAGTGCTACAATGAACTTTTTCGGAAACATAGAGTAAAGAGAGATTTTCTGTCTTTGCACAAGAATGAGGAACGGCATCCATAAAACCAATGTTTATGGGCAGACAAGGAAATCCATGTGCTGTAGATCTGTAATTGCCAGGATTACTTGCTTCCAGACCAACCTTGTTTAGAAGATGCTTCATGAACCAGGGTTCATCTTCATTTGGAATAGCACCCATATAGGCTTTGAATTATTGGTTATTGTTCATGCAGCTTGAGTGATGAACTGCAGAGATAGGATTTCCTTGAAGCTTGCCAGGGGAACTTGTGTCGGCTAGAGATCCAGGTTTCTTGCTGTGTTCATTAGTTTCTTTCAATTATTGGTGGAAGGAAGATTATTCATTCAGTGTGTTTATTTTGATTGCTAAAATGCTCAGGCCTGGCCACGGGTGTAAGTTGTTTAATAGTATCTTAGTTATCTTAAATATCCGATTGTGAGGTCCTGTTTCCAGGAAGTGAGAAGCCAAGGCAACAGAAAGTATTTGCACGTTAGACGAACTGTTGGGTCCTGAAAACCTCGTTTGAAGGGCATGAGGCAAAAGAGAATCACGAGGAGTAGTATTATTATTTTTTAGTTGCTGGAAGTTGCTCTGTATGTTTGTAATGGGTGGGTGAAACAATTGCTGCTTTCTAGGTATAGTTTTTTTCCAATATTCGCTCAAGTACTCTGGTTGGTGGTTTGAGGGATGCAAGCCTCTTGATGAACCATTTAACTGAGAGGCTGGCGATCAGTGTTTACCTTTTTCAGTAGAATGATAGTTTGCGATGCTTTTGACAGCTACTCATTAAGTATTAATTGTTTTTAAAATGTTAAACAATTTTTTTTAACTGTGGTCTTTTATGGCTTTTATCGGCCGAATAAAGTATTTTTGACTTGCTTTGGACTTGTGAAGCCAAACAGATGAAATTGAAGTGATTTTGAAGCATTGATGATGGTCTCCAGTGTGTCCAGGTTCAGATCCTACCGAACTCGATCTTCATTTTTGGAGGGAAGACTCGTTTGGCTTTACAGCATTTTAGCATTCTGATGTTGAAAGGGATGGCAAGCTGATGACTCCAGGTCATGCGCAGGTTTGTATGCAGCAATCTTGTAATTGGAAAAGATTTAGGCAATGTACATTCAATTAGTGACCACCATTAGGCAAATTAAATGGGTTGTCGAATTTTACTTTTAGGTTTAAATCTTTTTTTATTGATTTTACTAAGGATGTAGACAATACAAAAACTCTCACCTACATCCATCGGCCAGTGAGGAACTGTATTTAGAAGGAGAAGGAGTTAGAAAGAGATAGGTAAGGAGGATAGCGGTGTTAGAGGGAAGGAGATTAGATAATTTATCTAAGTGCAGTGATGGCCTTCAAAGTGGACACATGGTGTCACCAATTCATAGAATGAAAAAGAGTGTAATGCCAATGCCCGGGGAAGTCAATCAACTGTTTGAGTAATTGGTGTGAGGTGCAGGAGGAGTAAATAGTCCGGGCAGGCCAGCTCTAGGAACTCCTGCGACAAGAATCGTAGGCATGGTCCCCATGTTTTATCAAATTGGGGCATTTTGTGCTCTATGGATGCCGTTAGCTTTTCCTTTTCAAGGAGATCCCAGCTTTTGTAGAGCCAGTGTAGATGAGTGGGTATTTTGGCAGTACCCCAACAAGATAGTAAAACTTGCTTGGTAGCGCATAAGGTGAGAGTGATGGCTCGTCCCGTGTTGATTTCAAGGGGTATGTCAGTGCATTCGGGAGGCCTAGTAATATGTAGCTTGGGAATCTGGGGAGGTGAGCGTCGTACATCTGGTCAATGCTATCCAGCACTTCAGTCTAGTAGTGTTGAAACTACGGGTGTTGCCAAAGAAGATGTGTTAATGTTCCCTCCTGTCCACAGCCTCTCCAATCTCGTTTCCATTGGGCTGTTGGTGCAGGGGTATAGTACCAGTAGTGGACTATTTTGAGAAGCGTTTCTTTACCTGCCGCACTGCGTGCAGAGGAGTGAGCACGCGTGTTAATGTCTAACCATTCCTTGGGCATAAAGGGACGTTCGCACTCTTTTTCCCAGTGCAACTGTGCTGCAGATTTAGTGGGGGCCTAGGAAGGATTGAGAAAGGCGTAGATATCAGAAAAAAATTGTTTGTCTCTGTTTCTAATGAGAAGCCATTTCTCAAATGGCAATAAGGGCCTGCTGGCGTGTGAACGAATGTTAGGTTGGGTAACCCAGTGAATTTTACTTTTAAAGAAATACTACATAGGAAACCATTTTTAATACGGTGTATTTTTTCTGGCTGATTAGAACATCTTTGTTGTCTCTGGGACTCATTGAGTTATGAGAGCCTTAGACAGAACAGGAACTAAACTTGAAAGCCCCATGGTGCAACAGAGTGGCAGCCTTATTTTCATTATTCTTACCCGCAAGCACTTGTTCTCATTTTCCATTTCAGTTCTAGGATAGCGCTCTTCTCCCAAACGCTGTTGGTAGGCTGATGGCTTGTCAGGCAGTCGGGCATTATTGTGCTAGCTGGTGACTCTCCCCTGGTGTCATACAGCTAGCTCCTGACTAAGACTGCCAGGACTCCTCTACTTTGGCATGCAACAATAATACCTTTACCATCATGTAGACTGTGAGCTGCAGTCCAGAAGAGAATTGGGAGGAAACAGCACTGCAGTAGGCAGCCCCCGGCACTCCCCATCTATCCGTCTACTGCTTTCCCATGGTAGCTGAAAAAAGCTTTCCTTTTATCCCCAGAATTTCTCCTTCATTGATCGCTGTGTTTTTCCTTACCCTGGCGTCTGCAGCACCTCCTTTGTTTGTGGAGTCTAGCAGTGTGTGATCTCTTTAGATTTTATTAATAGCAGCTAAGATCATTTGCACAACATTTTGTACTTCATGTCTGCAGGTAACGTACAGTGGTCAACGTCGCTTCCTCGGGCCCTTATCCACTGATCAGTACTCATAAGCAGGGAAACAGGAGGGTAATGCAGCCTCTTCTTGCCCTGCCTGCTGCACAAAGCACGCTTCTCACAGCTCGTTATGCACATAAATGTAATCCAAGCAGTGACGAAAACAAAACAAGCCTTGGCAATGCCAATAGGTCTGACTTTTTAAGCAGGGCCAACTAAATAAATAAAAAGATCACAGCTTTGTGGAGGTCAAGCACTTTTATGTGGAAGCACACAACTTCTGCCCAATCAAAATGTACTCCTGGCTCCTAACATGTGGGCGAAGCCAAAGCCCCTCTTTAGTGATGCTCACATAATTGTTTGGTGACAGCTGCACTTTCAAGCCACACCATAAAACCAGTACATCTTTGAGTCCTGTGCTGGAACCATTATGCTTCACATTGTGGTCGTTATTACAAGACTAGATGAATAGTAGATCGTCTCTTTGATGTCCACGTCCTCATATACTGTGAAAAATATTTTCAGTTTAGGTGTTCAGTAATTACTGCTGGTGAGACATACTTGATTTGACCTGATAGGAAATGGCCAAAAAGAGCCAGTGTATTATTCTTTGTTCACGCTAGAAACAGCAAAATACATGATCTCTGCTTTTTTGGTTTAAATTTCTTTTATTGATTTTATCCACAAATAGAACAAAAGAGCCCAGATGCTCCACAATCATCGGGTTGCAACCCGGCACGTCAATATCTTGCATGTCAGGCAGGAACAACAACAAAATAAGAACCGAAACCCTCCTCCCCCTCCGCAGAAAACCAAAAGCTAACCTGTCGGGTAAGAAAGGGAGATATTCATGTTTGGGGATTAAGCTCCGTATGTTACTAAGTAGTGGGTGTGTTAGAGACCGTCATCGGCGGCGGGTCCGCCAATCTTAACAATCTGAGATATTTGGGACAGGTGAGCTCCGTAAATTCGGATGTCAAGAGCGCCAGGAAAGGGGCCCACAGATCGTGAAAGGAAGCCCGGGGATTGGATAGAGAGAGAGAGATCTTTTCCATCCCTAGGATGGACCATAGCTTATGCAGCCAACCTAGTCGTGTAGGGACCGTTGTGGAGCCCCAGTGTGTTAAAACATTCTGTACTGCCGCTCCTAGGGTGAGCGCTATTTGTTTGCCTCTCCTAGAAGTAAGCGGAAAGGTCATGGCATTAGGCAGGCCGAGGAGGATGTACACCGGGAATCTCGGCACCTGGGTATCAAAGTGGGAGTCAACCTCATCTAGGATCTGTTGCCAGTATGTCCCTAGGGAAGGGCAGTCCCAAAGTAAGTGTGTGAGAGTGCCTGGGGAGCCGCAAGCCCGCCAGCATAATGGACTACGTGAGGGATTACCCCGATGAAGCCTCACTGGGGTTAAGTACCAATAAGTGGCCAGTTTAGTGGCTGTTTCAATAGATGAAACATTGCGGGCCGTGCGTCGGGCTCAATAGAAAATGTCCCTCCATTCTTTCGGCGAGAGGTCTCTGCCCAGCCAACGCAATTGACCAGGGGATTTCCCGGTGTCAGAGGTGTTTCGAGTGAATTTATACAGGTCTGACGTTAAGCGTGCGTCGCTATGTCTTGTGATTAACCATTTCTCAAACTGTGTAAGCAATCTCCCCGCGCCTCCCCTCACGTCCCCATGTAACACCCAATGTCGAATCTGTAGGTATCGGAAGCGCTCCGTCTCGGGAAGGCCGTGGTCTGTACGGAACTCGATGAAAGGGCGCGGTCCAGTGAGGTCGAAGAAATGTCCTATAGAGCGAGTAGCATCAGTCGTCCAGTGGTGAAATTCCCCATAATCGAGGCCTGGTGTAAAATCTGGGTTCTGTACGATGGGCGTAATGGGTGATGTGAAAGTCGTGAGTCCCCTAGCTGTTGCAGTTCTATCCCAGGCTAACATTATGGGTCGGGTCACTTCGGAGAGGTACAGATTGCGAGGCCGCCCCTTGCGGGAGAGAAAGGGGACACCCCAGAGCGGTTGGGCTGCCAGGGATCTATCCATAAATAGCCAATGTTTCTCGGATTCTGATAATGACCACTCCACCAGTGCTCTCAGCTGAGCCGCCCGCCAGTACGCCAAGAAATCGGGAACACCTAGCCCCCCCTCTATCGGGTCTCTATATGTAAGATCGCGACGCATCCGCGCTCTCTGGTCCCGCCAGATAAAGCGCTCTATGTCCCGCTGCAAGGCACGAAGCACTCCGGAGGGGGGCGTCAGCGGAAGAGTATGAAAAAGGTAAAGAATCTGGGGAAGCAGCACCATCTTTACTGCCGCAATCCGGCCTAGCCACGAAAGGGAATGCGGTTTCCATTTGCGGAGGGAGTCTCGTACTCTTTTCTGAAGTATTGTGTAGTTCAACTGCCTAGTGGCAGATATGTTGGGAGTTACCTGAAGCCCTGGGTAGGTGACAGCGTCACTGACCCATTGGATCTGAAAAGTATGTTGTAGATATTCCAACGTTTCGGATGATCTCTGCTTTTAAGCCAGCTTGCACTGTAACCGGAAGAGGCTAGGTAGAAGGTAATCAAAAGAGAGAAGAAGGTAGGCAAAGCAAGTCTAGTGAAGGTAGTGCTGCTTTTGTGCCCTACAGTTCCTCAGTCTAGGAAGAAATTCAGATTTGCTATCAAACTAAACTCTTAACGATGAAGAGGCCTAACGGCTAGAGCAGGGTGAGAGGATGTGGCCTAACAGCTAGAGTGGTCGACCTCGAAGCTGGGGAACTGGGTTCGAGTCTCGGCAGGGACGCTCAACATCCTGGGCAAATCACTTAATCTCCCCGTGCCTAACAAAAAATGAATGTGTCCATCTGTAACACAACAACATACGGGAGTTATCCTAGTACTCAGAAAAGGGACGGGTATGTGAAGCACAAAAAAAGAGATTCCCCTTTCATAAATAAAAAACCCAGCACTAATGCATATAGTAACTCGGCAAACCAAGTGGAAGAATTATGTGATATGCAGCACTGCACAAAGAATTTAATCTTCAATATACATAAAAAAGGAAAACATCAAGGTTGCTGTGAAGTAATAATAATAAATAAATTCAAGACCTAAGTATAAACCATATATTCAAATATATTGTGCTTTATTAAAAATCATTTCACATATCCCAAAATATGGGACAAAGTGATATGTGATAATGTCTATATAATTTTGTCAATGTATGCATTTGCACTTTGTCACATATTTTGGGATATGTGAAATGATTTTTAATAAAGCACAATATATTTGAATATATGGTTTATACTTAAGTCTTGAATTTATTTATTATTATTACTTCACAGCAACCTTGATATTTTCCTTTTTGATGTTTTCCTTTTTTATGTATATTGAAGATTAAATTCTTCGTGCAGTGCTGCATATCACATAATTTTTCCACTTGGTTTGCTGAGTTACCATATGCATTAGTGCTGGTTTTTAGGTCTCGCCCCTGAAAGCCAGCGCTTCAGCGCTGGCTCTGGGCGAGACATTTTGTAGTGGGCTTGCAGAAATGCGACCACAATTTTTGGCTGGCCTAGAGCATGCGATTACGCGCACAGTAACGCGCATTCCTCGCATGCTCCAGGCACCATATGTCTTTCCTCTCACTTGCTCCACCCCCACCACAGAGCGCTTCTCGGGGCCGCGCGGCCGTGTCACTTTCACGGCCGCGCGTCACTTGCTCTCCCGCTCCTCCCCCCTCCCCCACCACAGAGCGCGTCTCGCACGGCCGCGCGGCCAATGCTTGTTTTCTATTTGCTTACTTTTGTTACAATCGCGGCACCCGCGCTTTAGATATCAACATCGTAAGCTAAAGCGCGGGTGCCGTGATTGCTTAAAAAGTAAAAAAAACAGAAAAAGATTTTTTTCTACTTCTTTACATTTTAAGCAATTGCGGCACCCGCGCTTTAGCTTACGATGTTCACAGCTAAAGCGGGAGTGCCACAAAGGAACAAAGCTGTTAGCTGCCGGCATGAGCCCAGAGTCACCAGGTCGGGTTAACAAATGAGGGCCGGGAGAGCAGTGAAGGAGGGCAAAAGCCTGCGCCTTTAAGCAAACTAGCATTGCCCGCTGGCAACAGACCCCGGCTTCTCACCTCCCATGCTGCGCTTCTAAACATACTCAAAAGTCACTTCCTCGCCTTTGTAACCCATTTAGAAATTACGGCTCTTCAACGCACACGAGTTGCCTAAATAATAACGTGTACAGAACTCACTTCCGTCACTAACACGCCCACCCTTGCTCCCTTGAAGTTTACGCATTCGTGCATTCCTACATTAAGATTTTATCAAACTAAAGTCTGTAGTGAGCCTGCAAAGTATTCTTTGATTCGGCCCCTTGGTAGACTACATTGGCCAGCGTAACTTGTTAATTGTTTACTCTGTGTCTATTAATAGCCCTGCGGGCCTTTTACAACCAGCTGCAGTCAAGGAACGATAAAAAAGTATTTTTATGTCCACTTTCTGTTTTAGGTTCTTATCTTAGCCAAGCACACCGATTTAATTTTAGGAAGGTGCAGACGCACTATTGAATCCGATTCGGCCTTGGGTGATTACATATAAAAAAAAAACGAAACCTAATCTTATCCGGAAGTAATGAAATGCGGGGTTACACCGATTTTAGGTGGAAAATCCCTTATGTGAAAGACTGCAGTTATTGTTAGCGGGAATAGGGCGACGCACCTTCTAATGCTTCCTGGCCAAACCATACACGATTCAGGCGTGCCAAGTGCCGCGCATCTGTGGTGGAACTAACGCTTTTTCAATTAAACTCCGCAGAGTCTGACATTTATCACGCAAATCGGCGAAGTAGCTCGACTGTTAGCATGCTCTGTCCTGAAAGCCATCGTCGTCACTCTTTTATTTCTGTGCACACTGAGACTGAGTTTGAGCTGTAGCTTTAAGGTGGCAGAAATGTTTAGTTTCAGTTCTTTTTCTGTATTGTTCATGAGCTTTCATGTACATTAGCAACTGCCTCTCACCTTGAAGGCGGGCGGGTGGAGTGACAGCAAGTTTAATTACTCCACACGTTGCCACTTACTATATTTATTTTATTTATTTATGCGGTTTTTATATAGCGTGTAATTTGCCCGACGCAGCATCACTCAGCAGCACCTGAGCACCACCACAACACCACCACCAAAGCACCACTGAGCCACAGCGCAGCACCATCTCAGCACCAGCACAGCACCACCTTAGCACCAGCGCAGCACTATCTGAGCACCACCTCAGATTCAGTGCAGAAACACCTCTGCACATGTGCAGCACCACCTACGTGCAGCACCAGCTCTGCACCAGTGCAGCACCACCTCACTACGAGTGCTGTTTATGGTCGTCCCACCCCCTCCCACCATAACAAAAATGCTATAACAAACAAGCATTTGAACAGGCAGGAAGATTTGCCAGAACCGCAATAACAAAAAAAACCTAGAAGACATTTTTTATGTTAATACTTTTTTAATAGAGTCGTTCAGTTCTACATAATATCTTCTTGGTTATACATAAAATAACAAAAAAATGCTTACAACACTTTTTTATTATAACTTTTCAACATGCTGCACAGCTGCCACACTGCTCTACACCATAGCTTAAAGACATTGGCAAAGCCAGTAGTTCTGGCTAAACACTTATAAGGTCCCAAAGGCGAGACCTATTGGCTATGACAATGCTTGTTTATTTATGAAAGGGGAATCTCTGTTTTTGTCCATCTGTAACACAACTGGTGCTCATGTAAAGCGCTTTGATACCTTCAGGTCTAGTTCACTCTATATAAAACAAAAAAAAAAAGGGATTAATGATACAGTTTTCTGTTCAGAAGACTTTTGACTGCAGGGGGGGCTGGGACTTTCATATGGCCGTCATGGACCTTTCTAGTGCCTTTGATATGGTGGATAGGGGCAAGATGGGCAAAGCAGGGATTGACCCCGCTCTGGTTGACTTTTTAGCTCACCTACACTGCGATAAAAATGTACAAATTTGCTATAACACAAATGGAGACAGTACTTCATCTTTTTATTCATCCAAAGGTGTGAGACAAGGTTGCATTTTTAGTACCTTTTTTCTTTTTCTTTTATATCAATGCTCTCAATACAACATTGTTATCCAAAGTAATAGGCATCCCTAGAGTTGGTGACCGTTCGGTACCAGTCCTATTATATGCGGACAATGCCGTTCTGATCTCCCGTACCGCCAATGGTCTGCAATTGCTCTTTGACACATTTAATACATTTATGGTGGATCTTGACCTGAAAATCAACCACCAGAAATCGTACATTATGACTTGCGGCCTCAAAAAGACCCCTCCCGCTCCTTTTATATCAACGGTATCCCTATCACAAAAGTCCAGAGTTTAAATTACTTTGGTATAATTTTTTCAAATAGATTGAGCTGGGAAGGCCTTTGAACGCAGAGGGCTTGCAACTTTGCAGGGGCCATTGACGGCATTTTCAGGTTCCTGAAAAAACAAGGCCAAAAACCGATAAAAGAATTGATCACCCTATATAAAAGTAAATGTCTTTCACTGAGGTTTTATGGGGCTGGTGTGTGGGGGGGATATTCTACCTGGTAATCTCCAGATAATCGAAAATACATTTTTACAGAGGTTTTTACCATTTTTATTTATTTATTTATTTTTGTGTTTTATAGAGCGCGAACGTGACCCGTTAGGGTATCAGAGCGCTTTACAGAGTCATAGAGTTGTACAAGAGGCATGGAATCACAAGAGTGTATCATAAAATGGGAGGGGGCAAGGTGTTGAGTACAAGAGGGAATGGGGGAAACAATGTACAGCTTTCATTACAGTTGCCGAGGACAGGCCCCAGGTTTTTTGGTGGGGTGGGGGTCATCGGAGGGAGACAAAAGCCGTGAATTGATCAGGGTCTCTGTGGCGGTTGATGGTAGGGTTTAGCCGAGGAATTTACTCATGAGGAAGGATTTGGCCTCCTTTTTGAAACGTGCAAGAGAGGGGATTCTTCTGATGGCGGGTGGGAGAGAGTTCCATATTCTTGGTGCAGCCCCAGCGAAAGCCCGATTATACGTTTTTTTTTTCCTAAAGCGTGCAGGCTGGAGTAGGAGGTCTCCGGCGGATCGTGAGTTTCTGGTTCCTCCGGATACCACAAGTTTCTGTACAAGGTATGCAGGGGAGTTTGAGTATAAGGCCTTGTGTGTGATGCATGCTAACTTAAGCTGTATTCTTGCCTCGAGTGGAAGCCAGTTCAGCGCTTTCAGGTGTGGAGAAATGTGATCAAATTTCCTTGTGCCGGTAAGTAATCTGGCGGCCGCATTGAGGCAGGCTTTTAAAGGTGCTAGGGAGATCTTGGGTAAACCAGAGAGGGTGGAACAGCCATATTCCAGTCTAGAAATGACTAGTGCTTGGACTGCCAGTTTTAGGTCGGGAGCGTCAAGGAAGGGTTTCAGTTTCCATAGGTAGCTCAGGTGGAATCTGGCTGATTTGGCCATCGCGTTAATGTGGTCCCGCATGTTCAAGTTGCAATCTAAGGTTATTCCCAGTGATTTGGCCGAATCCACAATGGTCGGTGGACAATTTAAGGCTGTGATGGCCTTAATCCATATCTGAATCTCAGGGTCAGTTTTTGGAGGGGAGATTAGAAGGAATTCTGTTTTCTTTGCGTTGAGTTTGAGTTGATTGGAAGAGAGCCATTGGACGGTTAGCATCAGGGCCTCATTCAGGGAGAGAATTTCCTCGAGGGAAGAGATTTTTATGTAGATCTGAGTGTCAGCGTACATATGGTAGGAGATATTTGCGGTGCATAGGACTTCGGCAAGCGGTTCCAGATAAAGGTTGAAGAGGGTGGGGGACAACGTTGATCCTTGGGGGACCCCAATCGTGACCGATGAGGGAGCGGACAGGTTGCCGTTAATTAGGAATCTCTGGGATCGGTTTTGGAGGAAGGATCTGAACCATTCTAGGACAGAGCCATCTAGTCCCATCCTGAGTTTGAGGCGTTCGAGTAGCTTCCCATGGTTGACCGTGTCGAAGGCCGATGATAGATCTAGGAGGATTAGGAGACAAGTTTTGCCTTGGTCAAGGGCTTGGAGGGCATCATCGACGATGTGGAGCATGGTGGTTTCAGTGCTGTGTCCCGGTCTGAATCCAGATTGGAAGTCATCGAGTAGGTGGAAGTTGTTGATGTGACGACTTAGCTGCAGTTGCACACATTTCTCCAGCACCTTAGCTAAGAGAGGGATGTTGGAAATAGGTCTGAAGTTGTCAGGGGAGGCTGGATCCAGCGACGGCTTTTTCAGAATGGGGAGGACTTTTATGTACTATGTGTGCATCAACTTCAACTTTTAGATAACGAATATTGTTGTTTTGCTGTAATTTGCTATATATCCCAAGCTCTTAGACTTAGGAGAGGGTTCAAAAATGTCTCTTCTTCTTGATCAACGTTGAAATGTTTTTTATGTCTTTTCTCCTATACCTATCTTATAAGCACCTTTTTATGATTTTTATATTGCTGAATTACCTGTTTTATAACTGTTTTATCATGATTTTTCAATGTAATATCTTTTATTGCTCTTAGCCAAATAAAGAGTTTAGACTGACTGACTGACTGTTAACTCTGGGGTGGACAGATATACATACTTCGTCTGGGTGGGTCTTCTGTTTCAGTTCCTATGTCTGTCTCAATATAATCCAGAATGATGCCATATTGATTAAATTAGGTAGTTTATTGCATAACTTATCTATTGCTGTGCTTTAGTCTTTAGATATTCATCTTGAGGTTTTATGACATAACACATCTCTCTCAGAACCTTTTCCTAACGGTAAACAGCCATTACAACGAGGCTGTTACCCCGCAAGTCATTACCTCGCATGCGTTACAACGCATGCGATGTAACAACGCGTAGCCATTACTACGCATACCATTACATCGCATGCGCTTTTACAACGCATGCGATGTAATGGCTATCCACATCGTTGTGAGGAAACTGAGGCTGTTCCGTTTCCTCACAATGACGTGCACCGCCCCTCAGATGACGCTGGAACCAGGAGAGAGGAACCACGAGGAGAGAGAGGTAAGGGGGATTGTGCTTGGGGTGGGGGTTACTTATTTAGGGTTCAGGGTAGTGTCGAAGTAGTGTTGTAATGTTTGTGTAGTGTAGGGTTGTGTTTTTGGATTTAGGGTAGTGTCGGGGGGGTCGTGCAAGGTAGTGTTAGAGTGTAGGGACCGGACTGGGGGAAGGGGGAGGGTCGTGCTGGGGTTCTAGGGCTTAGGGTAGTGTTGTGGTGTTTGTGTAGTGTAGGGTAGTGTCTATGGGTTTAGGGTAGTGTCGGGGGGGTCGTGCAGGGTAGTGTTATAGTGAGGGGGCCGTACTGGGGGTCGTGCGGGGGGTAGTGTTTTAGGGTTTAGGGTAGTGTTGTGGTGTTTGTGTAGTGTAGGGTAGTGTTTTAGGGTTTAGGGTAGTGTCGGGGGTCGTGCAGGGTAGTGTTAGAGTGTAGAGGCCGTACTGGGGGTAGGGGGAGGGTCGTGCTGGGGGTAGTGTTTTAGGGTAGTGTTGTGTTTGTGTAGTGTAGGGTAGTGTTTTTGGGTTTAGGGTAGTGTCGGGTGGGTCGTGCAGGGTAGTGTTATAGTGTAGGGGCCGTACTGGGGGTCGTGCGGGGGGTAGTGTTTTAGGGTTTAGGGTAGTGTTGTGGTGTTTGTGTAGTGTAGGGTAGTGTTTTAGGGTTTAGGGTAGTGTCGGGGGTCGTGCAGGGTAGTGTTAGAGTGTAGGGACTGGACTGGGGGTAGGGGGAGGGTCGTGCTGGGGGTAGTGTTTTAGGGTTTAGGGTAGTGTTGTGTTTGTGTAGTGTAGGGTAGTGTTTTTGGGTTTAGGGTAGTGTCGGGGGGGGGTCGTGCAGGGTAGTGTTATAGTGTAGAGGCCGTACTGGGGGTCGTGCGGGGGGGTAGAGTTTTAGGGTTTAGGGTAGTGTTGTGGTGTCTGTGTAGTGTAGGGTAGTGTTTTAGGGTTTAGGGTAGTGTCGGGGGGTCGTGCAGGGTAGTGTTAGAGTGTAGGGACCAGACTGGGGGAAGGGGGAGGGTCGTGCTGGGGTTTTAGGGTTTAGATCATGATATTCGTGATGTACATTTGCATCACTATTAAAAAATATCTGTGCTTCGCCAATAAAATCCCCCCATACCAGGTTACATGTGTTCTCCTCACTGCGTCCATATTTGTGGCATAAGGAGACTGAATATTTTCTATCCATGCTACTTTACTGTGGCATGCTTTTTCTTTAATAGATGAGTGAATACACAGATGTATGCATGGGTGTGTGCATGATCGATTGAGTGAGCACGTGAGTGGACGGAGAGCTTGATGAAGTGGTGAACTTATTTGTGAATGTGTGAGTGCATGGATCGATGCAGAAGATTCCAGCAGTCTTACAGACTGAAGCTTAAGACAGCTGGTAAAGTGGCACTTGCAGTTATTGGGTTGCGCTGGACTGGGGTAAAGTCACAAGTTCAGGCTGACTACGATAGAGCACGGGTCAGATACAGGGACCTGGTTCATCCTGCTTAGTAGTTTACCTTTTCAAGTCCTAATTCACACGAAGAGCAGCAGTTGGAGTTTTGTGTTGGCTGCGAGGAGATCTTTGTCAGCAGAGGAGCAAGTTGTGTCATGAACGGTTGCTGTTGTGGTGCTAAGAACCAGTCATCGCTGGAGGTTCGTGTTGGCGGGCGACGCAGACTGTTGCTTCGGACTGTCATGGGTGATGCAAAGAGCAGTCTTCACTGGAGATTCGTGCCGGCAGTTGTCACGGACGACCTTTGTTCACTGCGAGGAGTCAGTTCACGGTCACGAAGAGCCAAAAACATCTGGAATTTCACCTGGAGTTCAGGAGGAGTACACTCTGATGCCACCCAAGGGGCCTGGGGTGTACCTCTTAAGGATCACAACTCATTTTAGCAGATGTCGGCAGCAGGGCTCAGGGAGGTCCAAGTAGGTCCAGTTGGTGCTGGTCAGCTCGGCAGTTGCAGGGAGGACTGTAGATGCTTCTTGTGTCCTTGTAGCCAACTGACCATTGGAGTCACTTACGGGGAGCCTGGGTTCAAGAAAGCAGGTCCTGTCATCGTTTTCGTTTAACCTGACAGCCTTAGGGCAGTCTTCCCCCAATTTTGTGCCTGCCTCCCTTGCATTTTCAGTACTCGTTTTGTGCTGGCTTTAGGACTCTGTGCACTTTACAACTGCTAACCAGTGCTAAAGTGCATGTGCGGTCTCCCTAAAACATGTTAACATTGGCTCATACCCAATTGGCATATTAAATTGATTTATAAGTCTTTAGTAAAGTGCACTAAATGTGCCTAGGGCCTGTACATTAAATGCTACTAGTGGGCCTGAAGCACTGCTTATGCCACCCACCTAATTAGCCCTCTAACCATGTCTCAGGCCTGCCACTGCAGAACCTTTGTGTGCAGTTTACTGCCACTTTGACTTGACATCTAAACCCCTTTGCCAGCGCTTAAGCTCCCCTTTTATTACACATAAGTCACCCCTAATGCAGGCCCTAGGTAGCCCATAGGGCAGGGTGCTATATAAGTAAAAAGTAGGACATGTACTTTTATGTTTTGTATGTCCTGGTAGTGACAAACTTCCAAATTTGTTTTTCACTATTGTAAGGCCTACTACTCTCATAGGCCAACATTGGGAATGCCTTAAAATACCTTTAAGCTGTCATTCCTGATTAGAATGGAGTAGCTGCATTATGTTTCATATCTTTGGACTGGTAATGATATATCCTCTTTACTGGTAAAGTTGGATTCAACATTACCATTTCAAAACTGCTGCTTTTATAAAGTGGACGTTTTTCTGCTCTTACTGCTCTGTGTGCCTTGCAGACTGTCTCCAATACACGTCTGGGCTGGGTGACAGTTACACTTTGTGCATTCCCTCCAGACAGCCACAAACACAGGAAGGCTAGGTGTGGCTAAGCACCCATCTACATATATCTGCATTCTGAAGTTCCTTCCTGGGCAGGAAGAGAGGACGGGGCTAACACTTACGCTTCAGTAGGTAGTGGCCTAACCCCACACAAAGGACTGTTTAACCCCCGCAGATAGCCTGGCGGACGGGACTGGGTTGAAAGGGATACTGGTGCACTTCAAAGTCACTCTCTGAAGTCTCTCACACATCAAAGGCACATTTGGGTATAAGTACTTGGTCTCTGACCCCACCAAATCAGACACTTCTGGATCTACAACTGAACATCTGTCAGAAGAACGTTTGTGCTGCTCAAAGGACTCAACTGGACTGCTCATCTGGAAGGCCTGCTTTTCTGTTTGTTGCCCTTCTGCCTTCTGCTCTCTGACTCAGAGGTGGACTCCACCTTCTTCTAAGCGATCTCCAATGGCTTGTTGGCTTCCCTCCTGTTGCTTGAAACTCAAGGATATCAAAGTCTCTACCCCTGCTCTTGTGCCTGACTCAATGGAAGTGGCCCAAATACTTGCAACACGGATTTTGACGCATCTCGTGCCCGCATGTAGCAGAACCGGAGCTTTGACCCGGTTAGGGTAGTAAAATCGCTTCACCGCCTCGGAACCAGCACTTTGCCTCCAGAGATCGACGCATCAGACAGCATATCACTGCAGCTGGGTGAGATGGACGCATCCCCTCAACTGCATGGCAGAATCCAGCACATCGCTTGATGCCTCTCGACTCCGGCACCCGTCTTCGGAACTGATGCATCGCTTTCGCTGCGTGGAGAAGATCGACGCATCCTGCGGGCCTTGACATCAACGCTCCTTATTGTTTGCAACCAGAAAAGGTACTCTGTTCACCAGGGTCTTCGTGGGCCCTGTACCCGGCCATCGCTTATTTTTGCGGTCGGCCCAAATTTAGCCCTGGTCCAGCGTGACTTAAAGTAACCTTTTAGTGCTGCTTACTCCTAAGCGCTTTACTGCATTTATTCTTTCTAAATTCAGTATTTCGACTTCTGCTTATTGGATTTTTGTTGTTTTGGTCTTGTTTTATTTATAAAGGTACACTTTAGTTTTCTAAACTTTTGTGGAGTCTTTTGTGGTGTTTTCACTGTGCTACATTATAAGTTATTGCACAAATACTTTACACATTGCCTTCTAAGTTAAGCCTGCCTGTTCTGTGACAAGCTACAAGAGGGTGAGCACAGGATAATTTAGGTTTTGTTGTGACCTACCCTGACTAGGATTGTGGTTCCTGCTCGGACAGCATGCATACCTCTGCCAACTAGAGACCAGTTTCAAACAGTTTTTGTGGGGGAGGTGCGGGGAGGGATCCCTAGCCTACTCCCAAACTAGTTCTGGTCAGTTCTTCCCCTCCCCTGGGTTTGGCTCCAAATTACCTAGAGTGACAAAGGCATGGGCAGGCCTGTCGTCAGGTTTCTTTGTGTGTGCTGCAGGCAGTGTCCTTTGAAGTGTAATCATAATTCCTCCCCAACCATCCTTTCAGGAAGACCCACTCCCTATACACCCATTCCCCTTTTGTCCCTGTCTCTGGAAGCAATACACAACACACCTCAGGAAACCAATTTACAGTCGTGTGACCGTGGACACTGGCAGAAAAGTTAATTTACTTTAGGCAGAAAAATGCCAACTTTCTAAAAGTGACATTTTCAATATAGTAGATTAAAATCTGACTTTACCAGTAAACAGGATTTTCAATTACAATTCAGATCAGTAGAAGAAGTATTGCTCTATCTGTTCCCAAAATGAAGTTATGATGTATTAAGTGTAATATGGTAACCCAGTGTTAGTCTCTGGGAGAGATAGCCTGACTACAGTGAAAAACGACTTTAGGCGTTTTCCCACTACCAGGAAAGGTAAAACTTAAGTACGCATGTCCTACTTTTAAATACAATGCACCCTGCCCTATGAGCTTTGAGGGACCTACCTTTGGTGTGACTTATAAGTAATAAAAAGCAAGGTTTAGGCCTGGCAAAAGGTTCATTTTGCCTGGTCAAAATGACAGTTTAAAACTGCACTACAGGCTACAGTGCAAGGCCTAAGGGATGTTTTACAGTTCTACCTTAGTGGGTGGCACAATGAGTGCTGCCACTCACTAGAAGAATTTAATTTAAAGGCCCTTGGTACATGTAGTGCCATTTACTAGGAAGATATAAGTAAATTAAATGTGCCAATCAAGTGTATACCAATTTTACCATGTTTTCAAGGCAGAGCACAAGCACTTTTTTCAATGATTAGCAGGGAAAAAGTGCACAGAGTTTTAAAAGCCAACAAAAACGGGTTTGGCAAAGGAAGGTAAAACTCTGGGGTGACCCTGCAGAGAGGGCCTGGTCCAACTAGAAGAAATAAACAAAAATCTTGCTCACACTCAACCCACCCAAAACAAATTGTGAGCAGCAATTTCTGCAAAAATATAATTGTGGTAAGAGTGCGTTGTATTTTGGAATTCCAAATCATAGTGTTTCCCCTTAATCAGAAACTTTTAATTTTTGGTAGGATATTCCATTACAACAATATGGTAATATTATATGAAGCTGGTGATTTAGAGAATGTGTACATTTTTGGAGCAATACCACGATTTGGTAATTGTGTGCTTGAAAACCACATCACCTTAAATAGCAGAACTGTGTTAACTATGCTGAAATCTGCTTATTTCACATTTATCATGATTTTTACTACCCCCAGCCTGCTTTAAATGAGGAACAATAGGTTCCAGTGTGAAAATTTGAATTCAAATATTTTAAATTTATTCCAGTTTGGTAATTTTCAGAACCTTACATCCACTCTTGACCTGCTTAACATGGTTCTGCTCCCGGTAACTTGGAGTCCAATTTACCTTTTGGCCAGAAAACTGTTGGCAACATATTACTTACATACTTTCTGTCAAGGTTACCAGTCTGGGTTTCATCTTCAGTTTCAGGGTATTTATTTTTTAGATTTGATAATTAGTTTTACTGAAATTTACCTTGCCTACATGTATTGTTTGCCTAAATTAGCAATGTGGCTACTGGCTCAAAGCCTCTCATAATTTTCTAGCAAGACCACTTCCTTGTTAAAACATGATATCCATATATTATTGGCTTTAATCTCTTTATTCTATAAATATCAATACAACAAAAATTGAGCTGACTTATTGATGTTTGTCTTTGCTTTTGATGGAGTATGGTTATATATAATTATCCACATTCTTATTGAATCAGGCAACTGATTTGGTAGTGTTAGTGTGAATAGTGTTCTAAACCTGTGTCATGCCGTACCATTTAATCAGCCCGGTTCCATTGTCCTATCTTACTTTTACAGTTATCAACCTGCATCACTGTTCTCTGAATGGGCTGGCATGCACCCGGTAATTGTTTCTTTTTATGCTTACAGACTGACCATGGCAATCGCTTTCTATTGTTACTGCTTAACACAAGTCTTCCTTCACTAAAAGAGTTTTCCCCAATCTCTTCCCTACACTCACTGACGAGTTGTGGCAGCAAACCACTCCTTTTTAGTTTTAGAAAAATTAGATTACCCTGTAAAGAAGGTTAACAAAGCGTTTTGAAATCTTATCAACTACATAATACTGATTGGTAGAATCTAGAAGTATGGTTTGTAGTGTCATAAAAACATTAACAAAATATATTGTAAAGAAATGCCAGGAGGAAGATAGAGGCCGTCTTATTTTTCTGAGTTGAGCAAGACCAGGTGCTGCATATGACCTCTGGCAGGAGGGAGAACATAATTCTTTGTTCTTCACTCTTAAAGTAATGCCTTTCCAGTGATAGATGATTTGTTTGTTTATTTACTGATTTTATATGGTGCTACATGTCAACTTGCGGACTCTTCGAAGTGCTGGATGTATAGCAAGATTAGTTAGAGCTGGACAGGAGTAGTTGGTGTCTGAATGCGAGGAAGGATCCCAATTTTGTATTCTTCAGTTGCTAACATCTTTTTGGCTGGTTATCAATGAAATGCCAGCATCACCTTCTCCATATCTGGGGTTTCCTGAAATACTGGTGGTTGAGCTGCAGTATGCTCACGGGATTTCTCCTTTTCATGGGGACTACATTTTAGCTCCACAGCTACAAAGATGTGGAATTATCACTAACAGCGCGGTTCCAATCGCTTCACATTGTTTGGAGCCACCCACACCCTGGGGTGTGGGAGTTAGCTCGACTTCTTTACATGCCTTTGAAAGTGCTGAGTTTTGAAATATTACTATATTTACTCATACACGATCACCTTGGTATAGAAATAATAGGTCTATACCATAAAGAGCTTTGTTAGCCTTAATCTGCATCCTGTACTGTTTTGAGAACTTAACAAGCACACTTCCTGAAGAAGGTTTCTTTTGTGCATAGAAAATGAGCTGATCTCTGCCCATAAAATGTATAAAGCGATACCAAAGGGGATGATGGACGGAGCGCTAGAGCAAATCAAACACTCACCCCCAGTCAACTGATCTGGGTTTAATCCATCATCATTCTTTAGCTCACTCCACCACCCCAGTTCAGACATGGCCATATGCAAATCAGTCTGACCCTGTGCCTCATGGGAACAGTCCAGCCCGAACTGCCATGCCATGTCTTCCCTGGACCGGAAACAAGCATCCTGGGACCGGTTTCTGGCTATTCAGCCGTCATCAGCCAGGCTAGCTTGAATCCAGTGGCAAAGTGAGCAAGGGACCGACGTCTGGGCATACCCTGCCAACTTAGGGCGAACAAGCTCTAGCGCTCCGTCCATCATCCCCTTTGGTATCGCTTTGTTCGCCCTTTGTTCAGCAAAAAACTCGTCAAAGGAACTTTTTTCGACGGTTAAACGATTAGCCAATTGCTCTGTAGCGGCTGATTCACCTAAAACTCAGGCATTCTCGACTGTTAGCATGCTCTGTCCTGAAAGCCATTGTCGTCACTCTTTTCTTTCTGTGCACACTGAGACTGAGTTTGAGCTGTAGCTTTAAGGTGGCAGAAATGTTTAGTTTCAGTTCTTTTTCTGTATTGTTCATGAGCTTTCATGTACATTAGCAACTGCCTCTCTCCTTGAAGGCGGGCGGGTGCAGTGACAGCAAGTTTAATTACTCCACACGTTGCCACTTACTATATTTATTTTATTTATTTATGCGTTTTTTTATATAGCGTGTAATTTGCCCGACGCAGCATCACTCAGCAGCACCTGAGCACCACCACAACACCACCACCGAAGCACCACTGAGCCACAGCGCAGCACCATCTCAGCACCAGCACAGCACCACCTTAGCACCAGCGCAGCACTATCTGAGCACCACCTCAGATTCAGTGCAGAAACACCTCTGCACATGTGCAGCACCACCTACGTGCAGCACCAGCTCTGCACCAGTGCAGCACCACCTCACTACGAGTGCTGTTTATGGTCGACCCACCCCCTCCCACCATAACACAAATGCTATAACAAACAAGCATTTGAACAGGCAGGAAGATTTGCCAGAACAGCAATAACAAAAAAAACCTAGAAGACATTTTTTATGTTAATACTTTTTTTAATAGTCGTTCAGTTCTACATAATATCTTCTTGGTTATACATAAAATAACAAAAAAATGCTTACACTTTTTTATTATAACTTTTCAACATGCTGCACAGCTGCCACACTGCTCTACACCATAGCTTAAAGACATTGGCAAAGCCAGTAGTTCTGGCTAAACACTTATAAGGTCCCAAAGGCGAGACCTATTGGCTATGCCAATGCTTGTTTATTTATGAAAGGGGAATCTCTGTTTTTGTCCATCTGTAACACAACTGGTGCTCATGTAAAGCGCTTTGATACCTTCAGGTCTAGTTCACTCTATATAAAACAAAAAAAAAAAGGGATTAAATGATACAGTTTTCTGTTCAGAAGACTTTTGACTGCAGGGGGGGCTGGGACTTTCATATGGCCGTCATGGACCTTTCTAGCGCCTTTGATATGGTGGATAGGGGCAAGATGGGCAAAGCAGGGATTGACCCCGCTCTGGTTGACTTTTTAGCTCACCTACACTGCGATAAAAAGGTACAAATTTGCTATAACACAAATGGAGACAGTACTTCATCTTTTTATTCATCCAAAGGTGTGAGACAAGGTTGCATTTTTAGTACCTTTTTTCTTTTTCATCAATGCTCTCAATACAACATTGTTATCCAAAGGAATAGACATCCCTAGAGTTGGTGACCGTTCGGTACCAGTCCTATTATATGCGGACAATGCCGTTCTGATCTCCCGTACCGCCAATGGTCTGCAATTGCTCTTTGACACATTTAATACATTTATGGTGGATCTTGACCTGAAAATCAACCACCAGAAATCGTACATTATGACTTGCGGCCTCAAAAAGACCCCTCCCACTCCTTTTATATCAACGGTATCCCTATCACAAAAGTCCAGAGTTTTAATTACCTTGGTATAATTTTTTCAAATAGATTGAGCTGGGAAGGCCTTTGAACGCAGAGGGCTTGCAACTTTGCAGGGGCCATTGACGGCATTTTCAGGTTCCTGAAAAAACAAGGCCAAAAACCGATAAAAGAATTGATCACCCTGTATAAAAGTAAATGTCTTTCACTGAGGTTTTATGGGGCTGGTGTGTGGGGGGGATATTCTACCTGGTAATCTCCAGATAATCGAAAATACATTTTTACAGAGGTTTTTACCAACCAATTTTATGTACTATGTGTGCATCAACTTCAACTTTTAGATAACGAATATTGTTGTTTTGCTGTAATTTGCTATATATCCCAAGCTCTTAGACTTAGGAGAGGGTTCAAAAATGTCTCTTCTTCTTGATCAACGTTGAAATGTTTTTTATGTCTTTTCTCCTATACCTATCTTATAAGCACCTTTTTATGATTTTTATATTGCTGAATTACCTGTTTTATAACTGTTTTATCATGATTTTTCGATGTAATATCTTTTATTGCTCTTAGCCAAATAAAGAGTTTAGACTGACTGACTGACTGTTAACTCAGGGGTGGACAGATATACATACTTCGTCTGGGTGGGTCTTCTGTTTCAGTTCCTATGTCTGTCTCAATATAATCCAGAATGATGCCATATTGATTAAATTAGGTAGTTTATTGCATAACTTATCTATTGCTGTGCTTTAGTCTTTAGATATTCATCTTGAGGTTTTATGACATAACACATCTCTCTCAGAACCTTTTCCTAACGGTAAACAGCCATTACAACGAGGCTGTTACCCCGCAAGTCATTACTCTCGCATGCGTTACAACGCATGCGATGTAACAACGCGTAGCCATTATTACGCATACCATTACATCGCATGCGCTTTACAACGCATGCGATGTAATGGCTATCCACATCGTTGTGAGGAAACTGAGGCTGTTCCGTTTCCTCACAATGACGTGCACCGCCCCTCAGATGACGCTGGAACCAGGAGAGAGGAACCACGAGGAGAGAGAGGTAAGGGGATTGTGCTTGGGGTGGGGGTTACTTTTTAGGGTTCAGGGTAGTGTCGAAGTAGTGTTGTAATGTTTGTGTAGTGTAGGGTTGTGTTTTTGGATTTAGGGTAGTGTCGGGGGGGTCGTGCAAGGTAGTGTTAGAGTGTAGGGACTGGACTGGGGGTAGGGGGAGGGTCGTGCTGGGGGTAGTGTTTTAGGGTTTAGGGTAGTGTTGTGTTTGTGTAGTGTAGGGTAGTGTTTTTGGGTTTAGGGTAGTGTCCGGGGGGTCGTGCAGGGTAGTGTTATAGTGTAGGGGCCGTACTGGGGGTCGTGCGGGGGGTAGTGTTTTATTGTTTAGGGTAGTGTTGTGGTGTCTGTGTAGTGTAGGGTAGTGTTTTAGGGTTTAGGGTAGTGTCGGGGGGTCGTGCAGGGTAGTGTTAGAGTGTAGGGACCAGACTGGGGGAAGGGGGAGGGTCGTGCTGGGGTTTTAGAGTTTAGATCATGATATTCGTGATGTACATTTGCATCACTATTAAAAATATCTGTGCTTCGCCAATAAAATCCCCCATACCAGTTTACATGTGTTCTCCTCACTGCGTCCATATTTGTGGCATAAGGAGACTGAATATTTTCTATCCATGCTACTTTACTGTGGCATGCTTTTTCTTTAATAGATGAGTGAATACACAGATGTATGCATGGGTGTGTGCATGATCGATTGAGTGAGCACGTGAGTGGACGGAGAGCTTGATGAAGTGGTGAACTTATTTGTGAATGTGTGAGTGCATGGATCGATGCAGAAGATTCCAGCAGTCTTACAGACTGAAGCTTAAGACAGCTGGTAAAGTGGCACTTGCAGTTATTGGGTTGCGCTGGACTGGGGTAAAGTCACAAGTTCAGGCTGACTACGATAGAGCACGGGTCAGATACAGGGACCTGGTTCATCCTGCTTAGTAGTTTACCTTTTCAAGTCCTAATTCACACGAAGAGCAGCAGTTGGAGTTTTGTGTTGGCTGCGAGGAGATCTTTGTCAGCAGAGGAGCAGGTTGTGTCATGAACGGTTGCTGTTGTGGTGCTAAGAACCAGTCATCGCTGGAGGTTCGTGTTGGCGGGCGACGCAGACTGTTGCTTCGGACTGTCATGGGGGATGCAAAGAGCAGTCTTCACTGGAGATTTGTGCCGGCAGTTGTCACGGACGACCTTTGTTCACTGCGAGGAGTCAGTTCACGGTCACGAAGAGCCAAAAACATCTGGAATTTCACCTGGAGTTCAGGAGGAGTACACTCTGATGCCACCCAAGAGGCCTGGGGTGTACCTCTTAAGGATCACAACTCATTTTAGCAGATGTCGGCAGCAGGGCTCGGGGAGGTCCAACTAGGTCCAGTTGGTGCTGGTCAGCTCGGCAGTTGCAGGGAGGACTGTAGATGCTTCTTGTGTCCTTGTAGCCAACTGACCATTGGAGTCACTTACGGGAGCCTGGGTTCAAGAAAGCAGGTCCTGTCATCGTTTCGTTTAACCTGACAGCCTTAGGGCAGTCTTCCCCAATTTTGTGCCTGCCTCCTCGCATTTTCTGTACTCGTTATGTGCTGGCTTTAGGACTCTGTGCACTTTACAACTGCTAACCAGTGCTAAAGTGCATGTGCGCTCTCCCTAAAACATGTTAACATTGGCTCATACCCAATTGGCATATTAAATTGATTTATAAGTCTTTAGTAAAGTGCACTACATGTGCCTAGGGCCTGTACATTAAATGCTACTAGTGGGCCTGAAGCACTGCTTATGCCACCCACCTAATTAGCCCTCTAACCATGTCTCAGGCCTGCCACTGCAGAACCTTTGTGTGCAGTTTACTGCCACTTTGACTTGACATCTAAACCCTTTGCCAGCGCTTAAGCTCCCTTTTATTACACATAAGTCACCCCTAATGCAGGCCCTAGGTAGCCCATAGGGCAGGGTGCTATATAAGTAAAAAGTAGGACATGTACTTTTATGTTTTGTATGTCCTGGTAGTGACAAACTTCCAAATTTGTTTTTCACTATTGTAAGGCCTACTACTCTCATAGGCCAACATTGGGAATGCCTTAAAATACCTTTAAGCTGTCATTCCTGATTAGAATGGAGTAGCTGCATTATGTTTCATATCTTTGGACTGGTAATGATATATCCTCTTTACTGGTAAAGTTGGATTCAACATTACCATTTCAAAACTGCTGCTTTTATAAAGTGGACGTTTTTCTGCTCTTACTGCTGTGTGTGCCTTGCAGACTGTCTCCAATACACGTCTGGGCTGGGTGACAGTTACACTTTGTGCATTCCCTCCAGACAGCCACAAACACAGGAAGGCTAGGTGTGGCTAAGCACCCATCTACATATATCTGCATTCTGAAGTTCCTTCCTGGGCAGGAAGAGAGGACGGGGCTAACACTTACGCTTCAGTAGGTAGTGGCCTAACCCCACACAAAGGACTGTTTAACCCCCGCAGATAGCCTGGCGGACGGGACTGGGTTGAAAGGGATACTGGTGCACTTCAAAGTCACTCTCTGAAGTCTCTCACACATCAAAGGCACATTTGGGTATAAGTACTTGGTCTCTGACCCCACCAAATCAGACACTTCTGGATCTACAACTGAACATCTGTCAGAAGAACGTTTGTGCTGCTCAAAGGACTCAACTGGACTGCTCATCTGGAAGGCCTGCTTTTCTGTTTGTTGCCCTTCTGCCTTCTGCTCTCTGACTCAGAGGTGGACTCCACCTTCTTCTAAGCGATCTCCAATGGCTTGTTGGCTTCCCTCCTGTTGCTTGAAACTCAAGGATATCAAAGTCTCTACCCCTGCTCTTGTGCCTGACTCAATGGAAGTGGCCCAAATACTTGCAACACGGATTTTGACGCATCTCGTGCCCGCATGTAGCAGAACCGGAGCTTTGACCCGGTTAGGGTAGTAAAATCGCTTCACCGCCTCGGAACCAGCACTTTGCCTCCAGAGATCGACGCATCAGACAGCATATCACTGCAGCTGGGTGAGATGGACGCATCCCCTCAACTGCATGGCAGAATCCAGCACATCGCTTGATGCCTCTCGACTCCGGCACCCGTCTTCGGAACTGATGCATCGCTTTCGCTGCGTGGAGAAGATCGACGCATCCTGCGGGCCTTGACATCAACGCTCCTTATTGTTTGCAACCAGAAAAGGTACTCTGTTCACCAGGGTCTTCGTGGGCCCTGTACCCGGCCATCGCTTATTTTTGCGGTCGGCCCAAATTTAGCCCTTGTCCAGCGTGACTTAAAGTAACCTTTTTAGTGCTGCTTACTCCTAAGCGCTTTACTGCATTTATTCTTTCTAAATTCAGTATTTCGACTTCTGCTTATTGGATTTTTGTTGTTTTGGTCTTGTTTTATTTATAAAGGTACACTTTAGTTTTCTAAACTTTTGTGGAGTCTTTTGTGGTGTTTTCACTGTGCTACATTATAAGTTATTGCACAAATACTTTACACATTGCCTTCTAAGTTAAGCCTGCCTGTTCTGTGACAAGCTACAAGAGGGTGAGCACAGGATAATTTAGGTTTTGTTGTGACCTACCCTGACTAGGATTGTGGTTCCTGCTCGGACAGCATGCATACCTCTGCCAACTAGAGACCAGTTTCAAACAGTTTTTGTGGGGGGGAGGTGCGGGGGAGGGATCCCTAGCCTACTCCCAAACTAGTTCTGGTCAGTTCTTCCCCCTCCCCTGGGTTTGGCTCCAAATTACCTAGAGTGACAAAGGCATGGGCAGGCCTGTCGTCAGGTTTCTTTGTGTGTGCTGCAGGCAGTGTCCTTTGAAGTGTAATCATAATTCCTCCCCAACCATCCTTTCAGGAAGACCCACTCCCTATACACCCATTCCCCTTTGTCCCTGTCTCTGGAAGCAATACACAACACACCTCAGGAAACCAATTTACAGTCGTGTGACCGTGGACACTGGCAGAAAAGTTAATTTACTTTAGGCAGAAAAATGCCAACTTTCTAAAAGTGACATTTTCAATATAGTAGATTAAAATCTGACTTTACCAGTAAACAGGATTTTCAATTACAATTCAGATCAGTAGAAGAAGTATTGCTCTATCTGTTCCCAAAATGAAGTTATGATGTATTAAGTGTAATATGGTAACCCAGTGTTAGTCTTTGGGAGAGATAGCCTGACTACAGTGAAAAACGACTTTAGGCGTTTTTCCACTACCAGGAAAGGTAAAACTTAAGTACACATGTCCTACTTTTAAATACAATGCACCCTGCCCTATGAGCTTTGAGGGACCTACCTTTGGTGTGACTTATAAGTAATAAAAAGCAAGGTTTAGGTCTGGTAAAAGGTTCATTTTGCCTGGTCAAAATGACAGTTTAAAACTGCACTACAGGCTACAGTGCAAGGCCTAAGGGATGTTTTACAGTTCTACCTTAGTGGGTGGCACAATGAGTGCTGCCACTCACTAGAAGAATTTAATTTAAAGGCCCTTGGTACATGTAGTGCCATTTACTAGGAAGATATAAGTAAATTAAATGTGCCAATCAAGTGTATACCAATTTTACCATGTTTTCAAGGCAGAGCACAAGCACTTTTTTCAATGATTAGCAGGGAAAAAGTGCACAGAGTTTTAAAAGCCAACAAAAACGGGTTTGGCAAAGGAAGGTAAAACTCTGGGGTGACCCTGCAGAGAGGGCCTGGTCCAACTAGAAGAAATAAACAAAAATCTTGCTCACACTCAACCCACCCAAAACAAATTGTGAGCAGCAATTTCTGCAAAAAATATAATTGTGGTAACAGTGCGTTGTATTTTGGAATTCCAAATCATAGTGTTTCCCCCTTAATCAGAAACTTTTAATTTTTGGTAGGATATTCCATTACAACAATATAGTAATATTATATGAAGCTGGTGATTTAGAGAATGTGTACATTTTTGGAGCAATACCACGATTTGGTAATTGGGTGCTTGAAAACCACATCACCTTAAATAGCAGAACTGTGTTAACTATGCTGAAATCTGCTTATTTCACATTTATCATGATTTTTACTACCCCCAGCCTGCTTTAAATGAGGAACAATAGGTTCCAGTGTGAAAATTTGAATTCAAATATTTTAAATTTATTCCAGTTTGGTAATTTTCAGAACCTTACATCCACTCTTGACCTGCTTAACATGGTTCTGCTCCCGGTAACTTGGAGTCCAATTTACCTTTTGGCCAGAAAACTGTTGGCAACATATTACTTACATACTTTCTGTCAAGGTTACCAGTCTGGGTTTCATCTTCAGTTTCAGGGTATTTATTTTTTAGATTTGATAATTAGTTTTACTGAAATTTACCTTGCCTACATGTATTGTTTGCCTAAATTAGCAATGTGGCTACTGGCTCAAAGCCTCTCATAATTTTCTAGCAAGACCACTTCCTTGTTAAAACATGATATCCATATATTATTGGCTTTAATCTCTTTATTCTATAAATATCAATACAACAACAATTGAGCTGACTTATTGATGTTTGTCTTTGCTTTTGATGGAGTATGGTTATATATAATTATCCACATTCTTATTGAGTCAGGCAACTGATTTGGTAGTGTTAGTGTGAATAGTGTTCTAAACCTGTGTCATGCAGTACCATTTAATCAGCCCGGTTCCATTGTCCTATCTTACTTTTACAGTTATCAACCTGCATCACTGTTCTCTGAATGGGCTGGCATGCACCCGGTAATTGTTTCTTTTTATGCTTACAGACTGACCATGGCCATCGCTTTCTATTGTTACTGCTTAACACAAGTCTTCCTTCACTAAAAGAGTTTTCCCCAATCTCTTCCCTACACTCACTGACGGGTTGTGGCAGCAAACCACTCCTTTTTAGTTTTAGAAAAATTAGATTACCCTGTAAAGAAGGGTAACAAAGCGTTTTGAAATCTTATCAACTACATAATACTGATTGGTAGAATCTAGAAGTATGGTTTGTAGTGTCATAAAAACATTAACAAAATATATTGTAAAGAAATGCCAGGAGGAAGATAGAGGCCGTCTTATTTTTCTGAGTTGAGCAAGACCAGGTGCTGCATATGACCTCTGGCAGGAGGGAGAACATAATTCTTTGTTCTTCACTCTTAAAGTAATGCCTTTCCAGTGATAGATGATTTGTTTGTTTATTTACTGATTTTATATGGTGCTACATGTCAACTTGCGGACTCTTCGAAGTGCTGGATGTATAGCAAGATTAGTTAGAGCTGGACAGGAGTAGTTGGTGTCTGAATGCGAGGAAGGATCCCAATTTTGTATTCTTCAGTTGCTAACATCTTTTTGGCTGGTTATCAATGAGAAGCCAGCATCACCTTCTCCATATCTGGGGTTTCCTGAAATACTGGTGGTTGAGCTGCAGTATGCTCACGGGATTTCTCCTTTTCATGGGGACTACATTTTAGCTCCACAGCTACAAAGATGTGGAATTATCACTAACAGCGCGGTTCCAATCGCTTCACATTGTTTGGAGCCACCCACACCCTGGGGTGTGGGAGTTAGCTCGACTTCTTTACATGCCTTTGAAAGTGCTGAGTTTTGAAATATTACTATATTTACTCATACACGATCACCTTGGTATAGAAATAATAGGTCTATACCATAAAGAGCTTTGTTAGCCTTAATCTGCATCCTGTACTGTTTTGAGAACTTAACAAGCACACTTCCTGAAGAAGGTTTCTTTTGTGCATAGAAAATGAGCTGATCTCTGCCCATAAAATGTATAAAGCGATACCAAAGGGGATGATGGACGGAGCGCTAGAGCAAATCAAACACTCACCCCCAGTCAACTGATCTGGGTTTAATCCATCATCATTCTTTAGCTCACTCCACCACCCCAGTTCAGACATGGCCATATGCAAATCAGTCTGACCCTGTGCCTCATGGGAACAGTCCAGCCCGAACTGCCATGCCATGTCTTCCTGGACCGGAAACAAGCATCCTGGGACCGGTTTCTGGCTATTCAGCCGTCATCAGCCAGGCTAGCTTGAATCCAGTGGCAAAGTGAGCAAGGGACCCACGTCTGGGCATACCCTGCCAACTTAGGGCGAACAAAGCGATACCAAAGGGGATGATTGCTTGGCAGTTCGGGCTGGACTGTTCCCATGAGGCACAGGGTCAGACTGATTTGCATATGGCCATGTCTGAACTGGGGTGGTGGAGTGAGCTAAAGAATGATGATGGATTAAACCCAGATCAGTTGACTGGGGTGAGTGTTTGATTTGCTCTAACGCTCCGTCCATCATCCCCTTTGGTATTGCTTTGTTCGCCCTAAGTTGGCAGGGTATGCCCAGACGTGGGTCCCTTGCTCACTTTGCCACTGGATTCAAGATAGCCTGGCTGATGAGGGTTTTGAACCCGAAACCGGTCCCAGGATGCTTGTTTCCGGTCCAGGGAAGACATGGCTTGGCAGTTCGGGCTGGACTGTTCCCATGAGGCACAGGGTCAGACTGATTTGCATATGGCCATGTCTGAACTGGGGTGGTGGAGTGAGCTAAAGAATGATGATGGATTAAACCCAGATCAGTTGACTGGGGGTGAGTGTTTGATTTGCTCTAACGCTCCGTCCATCATCCCCTTTGGTATTGCTTTGTTCGCCCTAAGTTGGCAGGGTATGCCCAGACGTGGGTCCCTTGCTCACTTTGCCACTGGATTCAAGATAGCCTGGCTGATGAGGGTTTTGAACCCGAAACCGGTCCCAGGATGCTTGTTTCCGGTCCAGGGAAGACATGGCTTGGCAGTTCGGGCTGGACTGTTCCCATGAGGCACAGGGTCAGACTGATTTGCATATGGCCATGTCTGAACTGGGGTGGTGGAGTGAGCTAAAGAATGATGATGGATTAAACCCAGATCAGTTGACTGGGGGTGAGTGTTTGATTTGCTCTATCGCTCCGTCCATCATCCCCTTTGGTATTGCTTTGTTCGCCCTAAGTTGGCAGGGTATGCCCAGACGTGGGTCCCTTGCTCACTTTGCCACTGGATTCAAGATAGCCTGGCTGATGAGGGTTTTGAACCCGAAACCGGTCCCAGGATGCTTGTTTCCGGTCCAGGGAAGACATGGCTTGGCAGTTCGGGCTGGACTGTTCCCATGAGGCACAGGGTCAGACTGATTTGCATATGGCCATGTCTGAACTGGGGTGGTGGAGTGAGCTAAAGAATGATGATGGATTAAACCCAGATCAGTTGACTGGGGGTGAGTGTTTGATTTGCTCTAACGCTCCGTCCATCATCCCCTTTGGTATTGCTTTGTTCGCCCTAAGTTGGCAGGGTATGCCCAGACGTGGGTCCCTTGCTCACTTTGCCACTGGATTCAAGATAGCCTGGCTGATGAGGGTTTTGAACCCGAAACCGGTCCCAGGATGCTTGTTTCCGGTCCAGGGAAGACATGGCTTGGCAGTTCGGGCTGGACTGTTCCCATGAGGCACAGGGTCAGACTGATTTGCATATGGCCATGTCTGAACTGGGGTGGTGGAGTGAGCTAAAGAATGATGATGGATTAAACCCAGATCAGTTGACTGGGGGTGAGTGTTTGATTTGCTCTAACGCTCCGTCCATCATCCCCTTTGGTTTTGCATAAAATGTATAAGGCAAGCTTTTATCTGTTATGAGCACTCATATTAATATTCTTACTGCAGAACACCAAAGTCTAATTTGTTGAAATCAATAGTGAAATTACATTTTGTTATCATAACAGCTTCTCAAGAAACACATGATGACTCATGGGTGAATGTTGGCTTCCATTTGAACTTTACCATTCTGTTGCAATTATCTTGTTGTACTGGATACTCCAGCTTGAGTCATTACCTTTGCTAGGTGTGGCACAAATTAGGGTGCAGCTCACTTGCATCCATTCATACACCTCTCCCAGTTTCACAAGCCACCTACATTTTCTAAAGCATCAAGATCATTTCACGTGTTTGTTGCATCTGTAGTGACGAGGAAACACTTCCACCTCAAAAGCTTAGGTAGCGCCTTCTGAGTGATATACATGGTTAACGCCTTTTGGTCGTCACTGACAATAAGTCAGAAATTATTAACTGGAACTTCACGACAGTGGGATGTGTGTTAAGTAAATTGGCCCAGGGTTGGATTAAGTTCCACAGTTTTATGCTGGAGTTAAGAGAACTTTAAAGAAAGGAGGGAACGCCTATTTTCAGGCATAACTATTTCACTAATAATGGTATAGAAAACAAAAGTTTTAGTCAATGCTGTGGCCCACAACTCACAGCTATCTTTTCAAAGCTTACTAATGGCACACAGGGAGGTGGGGGGCAGGGACCCTACACAGAAGGTAGATGCAACCCTAGAGAAATCGAATTGGCAATAGGCCTAAAGTTAACACTCCTCAGTAATCAACCATAGGAGAAGCTGGGGAGCAACATGGAATGCACTGGGGGAACTTGCAATGTAATACTTAATTTTAGTTCAAACCATTTTAGTTAATCGTGACACAAGAGAACCCTGAGGTCAAAGACAGCAGAACACCACCTTCCTAGTTGGGGCAGGGGGTAGGAGGGAAGTAGGGGAGCAAAGTAGCAATTGCCATCTCACAAATAATAGGTGCACTATATAAGCAAGAAGAGTAGAACTGCAAGTAAAGAAACCAGTACGGATCACAAAATGAATACATATAAATTTACAGCATACAATGTATGAGGGCTAAACAACCCAGCTAAGAGGCAGGCTATCTTGATGGAGCTCAAACAAGGTGAAGCAGATGTGTGTTTCATACAAGAGACTCATTTACTCCAAATAGACCATACTAGACTCTGGACACGTCTTTTCCCAAACCAATACCTAGTATCAGACTAGGGAAAAGAAATGGGTAGGCATCTTCTTATCAAAATGATTCCTTTACCGGGTAACAAATAAAGTTAAAATTTCATGGCTTCTGCTTAGTGGGCTAGATAAGGGATCTCCCCAGACATTAGCCATGGTATACCTCCCTAAACAAATGACGAGAGTTTTCTAGTTGAGAGAGTGTGAAGGTAACAGTAAAAGCCACAGTCCCACTCTTATTGGGAGTAGATACCAGTATGGCGCCCAGGTTATCTCGGCAAAGGGCAAGAGATTTATATGGACTCAGGGCCTTGTAGGTGGCTGGAGACATAGGAATCCACTACAGACTGACTACTTTCACTTTTCACGTGCCTACAAGGCCTGTGATCGTATTTACTATATCTTTATGGGCAAAAGATTGGTGAGAAATATATTAGAGGCTGAACTGAGCCCACTGAGGTTGTCATACTGTGGTCCAGTTTTGATAGAAATACAACTGGGAGAAAATCAAGGGGTGGGGGAGCATACAACAGGATGGGCACTGAACGAGTATCTGCTAAAAAAAAAAGCACAGATAGTAAAATACATAAAAGAGACTATTAACAAATACATACAGTACAGTGCAGTAGAAGAGATCTCCATGGCTACTCTATGAAACGCCCTCAAAGCTGTCTTGAAGGGATGCTTTATAATAGAGGCAGCCCAGCTGAGCAGTGAAAAGGGGCCCCAGTTGGTAACCCTGAGGCAGGAACTCTCCCTTGAAGAACATCCCGCAAAAACATTATGGCAAAAAGCATGGCAGACAATAATACATACTAGAAGGCTGAATGCTTGCTCAATGGACTAGACTTAAAATATTAGGGGGGAATTAAGTGGAGACTGTGGCAACTCTGCCTACGAGTTAAGAGAATATATGACTACATTGGGGAGGTTCAAATGACTAGGGCAGTGGCTGACAACTGAGAGGGATAAACAAGAAGTTTTTGTAACTTTTTTCACCAGTTATATGCAAGGGAATCAGACCCCAACAAAACACCAGAAAGCTACCTTCAAAATGTGTGCCTATCGCAACTATCACATGAATACAGAGGAAATCTAAACTCCTGTATCACTAAAGAGGAGATTTTTCTAGGAATTAAACTCCTTAAAATAAAAAATGCATCAGAATAGCCAATGTTTACAAGATATTTGCACCTGTCTTATTAGTCCAACTGCAGGAACTTTCCAATTCCTTTAAAGTAACAGGGTGTTTAACAAATAGCATGAGCGAAACCACCATAGCTCTGATCTTGAAACCAGGGAGGCCCTCATCATATAGGCCCATATCCTCCTTAAATATTGACTATAAACTCTTTGAAACTATATTTGGTATATATATGGAACAAATAAATGTCTAAACTAGTCCACCCGGATCAAGCAAGATTTATTAGAGGAAGGCTAACACAAAAAGGTCCTTCACCTTATATACCTAGTAAAAAAAGAGAAACCGCATGTATTGGTTTACGTAGGTGGCTGAATGATTTTAAAAGCAACCCATGGGGTTTGTAGAGGACATGATAAAGTGGCTTGTGGCAGGATATCAATCTCCGCAAGCAAAATAAAGGTTAGCAGACACCTGACAGATGGGGTAGAAATGGGCAGAGCCACCAAACAGGGATGCCGCCTCTCACCACTCCTGTTCCTGTTATATTTGAAGCCCTCAGCCCAGAAGATTAGACACAGTGGCAACATTAAAGGAGTAACATTGAGGAGAATCACATTTAAAATTACATTATTGGCGGACTATATCCTTCTTACATTGATTGACCGACCCCGTTTCCTCGACCATACAAGTAATAAGAGAGCTGGAAGAATACCACTGGGCAGCGGGGTTCGGAGGGAATATGACTAAATCAGAAGGCTTCTGGTTACAGTTGATGACAACACATTTGAGAGATTGAGACAGGGTACACCCATCTGTTGTTCCTCCACACAGTTTAGATTGCGAGGTGTTGATATCACTCCCCACGCAACTTTAATGGCACTACATAACTTTCAAATGTTGTACAGAACAATTAAAAAGCAATGACATTCTTGGATACCTCGTAATATGTCTTGGGTCAGGCAGCTAGTTGGCACCTAAATATCTATTCTTCTCAAAATACTGTATGTATTCACAGCATTACCATTGTGGATACCAAGAGGTGACTTAATGAAACTGACAGATTAATAAATGAGTATATATGGGCAAGAAAGAAGACAAGAAAGCAGAGGGCACAGAGCACCCTACACCCAACACGAAGGGATAGGCAGCCCAAACTTAGAATCACATTTTTAGGCATAGCAACTCAAGTATTTTATGGAATGGATACATAGTGAAATGTGAAAATGGTAGTGCGTTCTGGATTATATTTAGCAAAATACAACGGATACCAAAAACACAGCAACAGAGACATCTATATATGTCCCCATTAATATTCACATTCATGAAAACAAGGGACACTCTAAACAATAGAGGGACGCTGACAACATACCAATCGCCTTTCAATTTCTTTGGGGCAATACTGATTTCACCCAAGGTCTGCAGAGAGATGTTTTTCAGAAATAGAATTTGATGGAGCTCAGATTTGGAGTTTTGATGATATTTCACAAGTTTATGGCCTACTAGAGGAACAACTCTATAGGCACACACAAATAAGACATTGGGTCCTCCACCTTGAGGTGAGAAAGGGAGCTACTAGGGAATTAAAAACTAT
Source organism: Calotriton arnoldi (assembly GCA_963921515.1). NCBI lineage: Eukaryota > Metazoa > Chordata > Amphibia > Caudata > Salamandridae > Calotriton > Calotriton arnoldi. The sequence continues at coordinate 1,241,792 of CAWUFW010000327.1, forward strand.
GAAGAAGTGCCTCAGGACACATGCAGATATGAAGCACACAGTCACCAGCTTCTATCAAACCATACAGAAACTTAAAGGGAAACACAAAATGTTGTGCAGAAAACCATGAGATAAAGATTTTGGCCTCGATCTAGATAGGGTTTAGTGGAAAGATATATTCATTATATACATCAACCATACAAGTCATGCAAAGGGCAGTGGTTCTTAACTTGTGGTCTAAGGACCCCTGAGGTACTCAAGGGGTTTGCAAATGTTTACAAGATTCAATATTATTAAAACTAATAAATAAAATTAATAAAGTATATACAAAAAAGGAAGCAACATTGAACATTTGAAAACGTTTTCTATATTTGATTGTGAATTACACAAAATAATTCAATGTTTGTGCATTTGTTTGGTGTATACTTATTTTTGTATTTTTGTGTATTGTTTTAAGGTCCAAATGAATATGTCACACATGTTATTGTATTTCTGGCAGAAGGTTCTAGGTACCATTGGGTAGACCACAGGAAGATAGATTGATAAGTGCCTTAAAATAACACTGTTGGGTAGACCCCTCAGAAAGGATATATCCTATGCATAGAAAAAAGGCAAACTTACTCTCACTGTAATCCTTCCAGCCAAATCGTCCTTATGGGGAAAACCGAGAATGCCAACATTAGGATCTTGGTGAGTGATAATTTGGCCCACATATATGGGCATGGAAAAACTTGCAAGCTATATACATGGGAAAGAAAAACATTCACAAAATTGTGGGGCCTCTTTGTGCTGTATCTAGCAAAGGACTTTAGAGCATTCCAGTGCCCAAAACAATTGAGTACTCTAGATTGTTGATACACCATGGAAGCTAACCTTATTGGTGGCAAGAGCCAGAAAAGAGACCACGGAACAATCTTGCTCTGAAATGACAAATAAGATCAGGGCAGCCAGGGGAGTGACGTACAGAGGAATAGTATTATGGAGTGTGACAGGGAGGTTAGATGTTTTTTGTTGTAGAATTGTACTTACTGTTGAGCAATGTGCAATCGCTGCAAGTCGGATATGCTGCTAGTAGATAGTAATGCAGAACATTTTTGAAAATGAATAAAAATGTATTGAAAATTTGAAAAGTAAAGGTTTAAGAGCAGGGTTCCACAAAACCTATTAATTTCAAAATTAATGTCTGGTGCCATCTAAATATGTGCTATGTAATTTATTCAGCCACGAATTGATGATCCGCAGTCGTGTTATTCAATGAAGAGATTCGGCAAGTATTGACATCATCAACAGCACTGTTGAGTTGCTATCCAGCTGTTTAGTCTATTTTTTCACTCTTAAGGGATGCCTGTGATAAATGTTTGGTGCTTCCACTCTAAGGAGTTGTGTGAGCATATGGTGGCAGGACCACAGTTCGTTATTCCTTTTTCTTTGGTGTGCCAAACTCCTCCAAAATTAAACGTAGAGTGATAGAAAAGTATATACCTTTTCTTAGTGGGGGTGGGTCTGGTCAGTGCTCAGTTTGATTATATTTTTTCATTGACCATTAAATATGCGCCACAAACGTCACAATTGAGATGTTATTAAGCTTACAAAAGGAACATTATGTAGTTGTTTTTTCGTGGTTTTCACTTATTCATACTATAGATAAGATAAAGAACAGCAATAGTGTATTGTAGAAATACCTCAACTCATCAAGGACACCCAAAGCATGTAAAATAATGAATTCCTTTCCAGAGGTCTGGGGTGATGGGCAAAATTCCTTTGCATGTAACATAGGTTTTGCTGGAAAGGAAATGTGAATACTATCCCAAAAGGCATTCTTTTAAGTGAGTCTTAGATTCAGTCCCGTAAGGTGCTCAGTTCCATGGATGGAACGAAGATACGACTCCTTTATATATGCCTTTTGGGATAATATTCACATTTCCTTTATTTTCTATAAAGTTTTGTTGTGTTAAAGACGTGTTGGTATGATTAGCTGACAATAAAGAGTACAAGAAGTGAAGTCTCCGCCCACTGAGTGCACAATAGGTTTACGGTGCTATGATTTCAAGAATAGTACAAGCTAGCGCAGATATATTTGCTTTGAACATTGCTGGTGCGTTTATCTTCGCATGCCCAGTATGGGCATTACCTTAAGATGACTACCACACTAATACACCTACTGTGAACTCCTTGGTTAGTCTCTGCCCACAGAGTGCACAATATGAATATGGAGGCATATCACTTACAATGTATTTACAATGCATTTGCAATGTACACCATAGTATGTGCAGCATAAATTGTGACATCTATTATGCTCTGATTACTACAAACTCGTGGACTTGCCCACTGGGGCATTTCGTCATGATCGGTGACACACTGGGGATAGATCCAGACATGCAGGAAATATGTGAAACTATAATGTGTTAAGGAACATTGAAGTTAATTTATTTTATTTCCTTTTTGAAACGTCTAGCTATATGTACCACTTGACATAAGGTGATTTGAACCTAATAGACGTTACAAGATGACATCCACAGAAATGTAAGCTGTTTGATCCTCTTTTTATGTTTATGGCACTTAAACACTGTATATATGAAGTACTTTGAACATTTTGCCAGTATCGTGATCAAGACCCTGCGAGGTTGAAACTAAGGGAGGGCGGAGAACTCCGCTCCGCCAGCGGAGTGTGCAGTGATTTCCCTACTCCGTGCTCCGCTGAGAACGCGGAGTAGGGCAAAACTCCGACTCCGCAGTGGAGCGGAGTTAGCCAGCCCCCCCGCCCCCGCTAAATTGGCTCCCGCCTCCACCGCCCTAATAGGTGGGTGGCGGAGCGGAGTTCCACAGAGATTTCCCTCAACTCCATGGACTTCCGCGTAGTTGCACTCCGCCAGCTCCGCCCGGGGTTAGTTGAAACGCATCAAGTTAGAGGCAAATAAGCATGTTTCACAGCACACCCGAGTGCGTGTTTTCTCAACCTGTGGATGAGAGGAGTTTTGATATATATATAAAAAAATACATACACACGCCATCGCCACTGTATAGTAATGATCCATCCCCTCTCACTTTCCATTGAAAAGAATTTTGTTGATTTGCTTAAAACATTTGACCTGTGGATGGATTTGCACTAAACTTGCCAAGCAACTAACTCAGTCAGCTAAGTTTTAGCATGTAAAGTTTCATGAAAATCTGTTACGGGGGAAGTGAATCACTTTGTGGAAAAACTTTACTCAGAAAGCAAGCTTTTTGGATTTGTTGTAAATCCATTCAATAGTTGCTCAGATATTAACATTTACAAAAGGTGCTGGGTGGGATGTAAAGGGTTAACACTTTTTTTTATATCTTATCAGTTGAAATGCCGTTTGTTAATTTGCTTATAACTTTTGCATGGTTGATTTGCAGGGACTTAGCACATGTAACCTTTTATTAGTATTTTTAAGTGTGTGCAGATCCTCCTGGGGGTGAATAAAAACGAGGGGACAAACAGTGTTCATTTGCTAAAAACAAGCATTTGCAATGCAATCGGTCTCGCATTTGTGAAAGTTAGAACTATTGGCGTTGTAAATGACAATGTTTTTTACTTATTTTTTTTGTTTGCAGTGGAGTGATCATGTAGAAAAAAAAGTGCACGCTATACCATATTACAAGTTTTTACAGAAACTGTATACTAAACCAGCTTTGGTTTATATTGGCTTGTGTTAAGGAATATGTACAATGGAAACAGGCTTTAGAGCTTCCCAGAAAAAAGCATTGGCAAAGCCAATAGGTCTTGCTTTTGCAAGAGTTGTAAATGACAATGTCTTTTACCCATGTGTTATGGAGTGTAGTGAATGTATGTGGGTTGGATCGGATTTGTTAGTTGTTGAACTGTGTGGTGTGGAATTGTGTGGAGTGGATTTGTGTAGTGGAATTATGTGGCATGGTATGCAGTGGAATTATGTGGATCTTAATTATGTGGTATTGAGTGTACTGGAATTATGTGGAGTGGGATTGTTTGTCATGTAGAGGAATTATGTGGAATGGTATTTTGTGTCAGGGAGTGGTATGTAGTGGAGTTTAATTATGTGCTGTGCTGTTGAACTTTGTCACATGATGTGGAATTGTTTGGTGTGGATTGGATGTATGTGGTGTGTTGTGTAATTGTGTATCTGAAAGAGACACGTTAGTGACAGATTCCTTACCTTAGAATATCCCCAGGCGTCAGGCTGGATCCGGAAAGTTTTTGCGTAGCAGTACCCCTGCGCGTCGGTAGGCGGCGTCGTGCGGCTCCGCGTCCGTCGTCGGCGTCGTGATCGCCGGGATGACGTCGCGGGCAGTACTTAGACGCCGCCCTGCGCGCTGACGTCAGTTCTTCTTTTTCCGCGCCAGTAAGCGCAGATCCGGGAAGAGCAGTGCCCTAGTCACTTTTTGACTACTTTTTGTGAATTTTTCACTGTTTTCTAATACGAGTCTTCACGACTCCTAAGGTGTCGTAGGGATGCCCGGCTTTAAGCCCTGCGAGGTCTGTGCCCGCATGATGTCCATCACGGACCCGCATCTCGAGTGTCTCTTCTGTCTCGGCCGAGACCACGACACGAAGTCGTGCCCTGACTGCCGGAAACTTCATCCGAAGGCTTTGCGAGAGCGGTCTCGAAAGCTGCTCGAGGTCCGGCAGTCGGCTCCGCGCCGCACCAAGCCCCGGTCACGGGAGAGGTCGAGGGGCCGGTCGCGGAGCCCCCATCGTTCGTCGGAATCCAAGTCTTCGCGCTCCTCCGGTAAGTCGAAGCACAAGAAGTCTAAGCGGCGTCATCGCTCTAAGACTTCGCCTCGCCGGTCTCGCGACTCGGCTGAGGCCCCTGTCGGCACCGTCCCCGCGGCCCCGGACGTGCCTGTCGAGTCACCCCCGCATTACCCGTCCTTCCCGGGTTCGGGGCGGCTCCGGCCCAAGTACAGGAGTTCCTGTCGGCCATGGCCCGCCTCTTCGGGCCTCAAGGTCCCTCCGGTGCGCCTTCGGGCCCCGCGGGCCCTGATGGGGTTGCTCCGGCGTCGCCGTCGACTCCGGTCCCGGCGTCGCCTGTCCCACCAGCCTTCATCCCGGCCTCGGCTCCGGCCCCGGCCTCGATCCCGGCTCCGGTGGTGCCGCAACCCCCATCGATGCCGGTTGACCTAACCACGCCTCCGCCAACGCCGATGTCCCCGGTGCCGTTCCTGACGCCGTCCGGGGTTCCGGACGGCGTCCTTCCCCGGTTCTCTCCGGCTCCGGACATGGAGCCGGACCGACGTCGCCCGACGCCGGTTCCGGCGCCGATGAGACCTTGGGTCCCTAATGTCCCTCCTCCTCCATATTATGAACCTGAGGAGGACCAGGAGAGCTGGGAGGGGTCTGAGGACCCTCTCACACAACAGTGCGAGTTTGACCCGGACTGGGTTGAGGAACTTGGGGATGCCAGTGGTCTAGACACCTCCCCTGACTCTGGCATGCTGTCTCCTCCCGTGGCTACGGAGGAGGGGGCTAATTTTGCAACGGTGTTGCGTAGAGCTGCTGGAGCCTTGAATCTCCAGTTGCCTACTGTGGCCGTCAGGACTAACCTCCTGACAGAAGTGCTTCAGCCGGCGGCCTCCTCTTCGGAGACTGTGCTGCCGTTCAATGATGCACTCACTGACGTTCTTTTGGGTGCCTGGTCCAAGCCCACCACAGGGGCTCCTGAGGATAGGAACGTGGCCCGACGCCATCGCCCTGCTCCGGGCGACCCCCTGTTTCTCTCCCAACACCCCACCCCTGAGAGCTTGGTTGTCCAAGCCTCTGCCTCCCAAACCGCCTTCCCTACCGCCCTCCGGATAGGGAATCCAAGCGCCTGGACCCCTTTGGGAAGAAGGCTTTCTCTTCCTCCAGTGCTGGCTTGCGGTCCGTCAACACCGCTTGCCTCTTGGGCCGATATACCCACTCCCTGTGGGATTCGGTGGCGACTGTTTTGCCGCAGTGTTCTGAGGAGGTCCAGACACTGCTTACCCGCGCCATTGCGGAAGGGCGTGATGCGGCTAAATACACCATACGTTGTGGCCTTGATACCGCCGACTCGCTGGGCAGATCGCTTGCAACGACGGTGGCGCTGCGTCGCCACGCCTGGCTGAGGACCACTGGTTTTTCGGGTGATGTCCAGAATACCCTCATGGACATGCCCTTTGATGGAGTCGGTCTTTTTGGTTCAAAAGCAGACCATGCGCTGGAGCGTTTCAAGGACTCGCGGGCTACTGCCAAGTCCCTGGACCTTGCTGTTGTGCGCCCTCCGCTCTCATCTGCTTTTCGCCCCTTTCGTGGCCACGGAAGGGGCGCCCAGTCACGTCAGCAGCCCGGCCAACGGCCCGCGCAGCAAGCGCCTGCGCGTGGCCGAGGACGTGGATACCGCCGTGGCGGTTCGGGCAACCAGCGTGCGGGTCAGGCCACCACCTCCAACCCATCCGCGGCCTCCAAGCCCTCCTAGTCCCTCCTTTCAGGTGCACGGCACGCCAGTAGGGGGCAGGGTCCGCCATCACCTTCACCACTGGCGTCCCATCACCTCGGACAGGTGGGTCTTGGACATTGTCCGAAGGGGCTACTCCCTCCCCTTCAAGACCACCCCCCCAGCCATGCCACCTCAATTCCACCGCATGTCAGGGGATCACTTGGTGCTTCTGCAGAAGGAAGTCACGGCCCTCTTGGCCAAGAGGGCCATCGAGCATGTTCCCACCCCAGAAGTAGGACGTGGTTGCTACTCCCACTACTTTCTGGTGCCCAAAAAGGACAAGGAGGACATGCGTGTCCTATCTTGGACCTCCGGAACGTCAATCGCTTCCTCCGGAAGGAGAAGTTCAAGATGCTCACCCTAGCTCAGGTCTTGACTGCCCTCGACCCTGGAGACTGGTTGGTAGCGTTGGACTTGCAGGACGCTTATTTCCACATCCCCGTCCTGCCGGCCCACTGGCGTTACCTACGGTTCACGGTAGGCCTCGAGCATTTTCAGTTACCGTGCTCCCCTTTGGCCTTACCAGTGCCCCTCGGGTGATCACGAAAGTGATGGCGGTGGTCGCAGCTCATCTGCGCCGAGCTGGGGTTTCAGTCTTCCCCTACCTCGACGACTGGCTGCTGAAGGCGGGCTCGCCCCAGGCAGTCGTCTCCCACCTCCAGACTACGGCCGAACTCCTGCACTCGCTGGGGTTCTCCATCAATGTGCCGAAGTCGTATCTGATTCCTTCTCCACAGCTCCTTTTCATCGGAGCAGTTCTGGACACGACGCAGTTTCGGGCCTATCCTCCCGAACGGCGAGTCCGGGATATTCAGGCTATGATTCCGATCTTTCAGCTTTTATCCTGGGTTTCGGTACGGATGACCCTGAGGCTGCTGGGCCTCATGGCCTCCTACATCCTGCTGGTCAACCATGCCAGATGGCATATGCGGGCTCTGCAGTGGGACCTGAAGTTCCAGTGGGCGCAGCACCAGGGCAACCTGTCCGATCACGTCCAGATCTCGGAGGGGACTGCAAAACAGTTGCAGTGGTGGCTCACGGACCGGCAATGGGTCATGGGCAGATCCCTCTCCCTTCCCCAGCCAGAGCACACAGTTGTGACGGACGCGTCCCTTCTGGGATGGGGCGGTCACATGGGAGAGGCGGAGATCAGAGGCCTCTGGTCTCCGGCGGAGTACCGGCTCCATTTCAACCTTCTGGAGCTCCGGGCGATCCGGCTTGCACTCAAGGCATTCCTTCCCTCTGTCAAAGGGAAGGTTGTGCAGGTGTTCACAGACAACACCACCGCCATGTGGTACTGCAACAAACAGGGCGGGGTGGGGTCGTGGACCCTCTGTCAGGAGGCTCTGCGCCTCTGGACATGGCTGGAACATCAGGGCATGTTCCTGATGGTTCAACACCTGGCAGGTTCCCTGAACGCCAGGGCGGACGAACTCAGCCGCAGGTGCATGATGGATCACGAATGGCGTCTTCACTCGGAAGTGGCGCAAGGACTCTTTCTACAATGGGGAGAGCCTTGGTTAGATCTATTCGCCACCGAAGAGAACGCGCAATGTCATCAGTTCTGCACGTTGGAATTTCCAAGGCGGCACTCGCTCGGCGACGCTTTCGTCGCGAGTGGAGTTGCGGTCTGTTGTACGCCTTTCCGCCTATACCACTTCTACCCAGAGTGTTGAAGAAGATTCGGCACGACCGGGCCCAAGTCATCCTTGTGGCTCCGGACTGGGCTCGAAGAGTTTGGTATCCCGAGCTACTCAGTATGAGCGTAGATCCCCCGATCCGTCTGCCTCTTCGGGAGGATCTTCTGTCGCAGCAGCAGGGGACGGTCCTCCACCCGAACCTGTCCAGCCTCCACCTGCTTGCGTGGAGATTGAGCGGCGGCAGTTGATTCCTTTCGACTTGCCTCCCAAAGTTTGTGATGTGATTCTGGCAGCCAGGCGTCCCTCCACTAAGGTGGTATACGCCTGCAGGTGGAACAAATTTGTGGCATGGTGCACAGCAAAGGCTGTGAACCCCCTTTCTGCCCCTCTTTCTGAGGTCCTTCTGTTCCTTCTTTCTCTGGCCCAACAGGGTTCTGCCCTGGGTACCATCAAGGGTTATCTCTGTGCTATCTCGGCCTTCCTCAGGCTCCCTGATCAGCCCTCCTTTTCAAGTCCCCTGTTGTTAACAGGTTCTTAAAAGGCATTACACACCTCTTCCCTCCTGTTCCGTTTGTGATGCCTCAGTGGGACTTGAACTTTGTTCTTACCTTTTTAATGTGCGCTCCCTTTGAGCCTCTACATAACTGTCCTCTTCGTCTTCTAACTCTGAAGACAGCCTTTCTGGTGGCCATCACCTCCGCTCGGCGGGTGAGTGAGCTCCAGGCTCTATCATGCAAACCTCCCTTTCTGTCTGTCCATCCAGACAAGGTTGTTCTTAGGACGCGTCCGTCCTTCTTGCCAAAGGTGGTTACTGCCTTCCACATTGGGCAGACCATCACTTTGCCAACCTTCTTTCCGCCTCTGCATCCTTCCAGAGAGGAAGAGAGGCTCCACCGTCTGGACCCAAAACGTGCGCTCTCCTTCTATATCGACCGCACCAAACACTTCCGGGTGGATGACCAGCTCTTTGTTGGCTACGTGGGCGCCAAAAAGGTCGGGCGGTGCACAAACGAACCATCTCCCGCTGGGTTACCTTGTGCATCAAGGCCTGCTATTCTTTGGCTAAGAAGGAGCCTCCTGTTGGGCTGCGTGCCCATTCCACCAGGGCAACGGCTGCTACCACGGCTTTAGGCCGCGGTGTTCCGCTGCAGGATATCTGTCAGGCAGCTACGTGGGCCTCGCTGCACACGTTTACAAAGCATTACTGCCTTGACAGTCAGGTCCGGAGGGACGGCTTCTTTGGCCGTTCTGTCCTCCGGGACTTCCTTGTCTCATCTTTGTTCGCAGACCCACCACCGGGGTTGGTATTGCTGGGGTATCTATTCTAAGGTAGGAATCTGTCACTAACGTGTCTCTTTCAGATGCACAAGTTACTAACTTGTGTAACGATATATCTGTAAGAGACAGTAGTTAGTGACAGATCCCTACCGCCCCACCCATCCTCCCCGTTCTGCGAACTGATTTCTAGGGTTAAGGACATCCCTTTCAGGGCCCTAGTATTTTTCAGACACCTATGTCAGCTTCTTGCATGGCTCTGCGTTCCTGGCGCGGAAAGTCGTGTACAGAACTGACGCCAGCGCGCAGGGGCGGCGTCTAAGTACTGCCCGCGACGTCATCCCGGCGATCACGACGCCGACGACGGACGCGGAGCCGCACGACGCCGCCTACCGACGCGCAGGGGTACTGCTACGCAAAAACTTTCCGGATCCAGCCTGACGCCTGGGGATATTCTAAGGTAAGGAATCTGTCACTAACTACTGTCTCTTACAGATATATCGTTACACAAGTTAGTAACTTGTGCGTTTGAGCTGAATTATGTGGTTTAGTGTCTAATTATGTGGTGTGAAATGGAAGTGTGTGGAGTAGAATTGTGTGGCATGGAACTGCGGCGTTGAGTGAAATTTTGCTTATTGTAATTATGTAGCATGGTGTGGAATATATTTATGTGGATTGTTGCTATGTGGCATAGTGTGGTTTTATGTGGGGTGTATTTTTTGGTATTGAATAGAGTGAAGTTATGTGGAGCTAAATCATGTTGCGTAAAGTGGTATTATGTGGAGTTTAATTATGTTGGGTGCTGTTGTATTGTGTGGCAGTGAATTGTGTGGTGTGGAATTTTGTGGTGTTGTGTGTCACACTAAACATCCAGGTATGTTACACAGAATTGGAAGCTCTGGATCAATCTACGGAAAAACAGATAATATGCAATCACCAAGAATTAAAGAAATAAAATAAAGATCTGGCTGTTCCATAAAACAAACATTTCAATGGGCCTCAACTGAAAATACTTAATGGTCTGTTTATACAGACAGCGCACTCAAAGTGCCATAATCATTCCACGGTCCCTGTAACTGTGGCAATTGTTTCTTACGTTTTGCAGACATTTCGCAATTTTTGCATATAGTTGTGGCACGCAAGTTATATTATGATTGATGATATGATACTCCTCTTTTCTGTCTCGTCTGTGGTGCTGACTTCCATAAACACAGTTTATATGGCCTTTACTGCATAAACACAGGAAATTTGTTCTAGCTGCATAACATTCATTAAACTTTGTAGGTGACAATCAGTTTTGCTGCAACAGCGTTGGACAAGCACTCTGCGATACTTGTTTTGGAAGCTAAATATTTACATTCGCCGCCAATCAAATCAGAATCTCTGAAAAGCACCTTGAACCTAAATTAAGACCATCATTTGTACATCACGGATGCCCCATGACTGCTTAAGTGCTATTATATTCCAGAGTACTAGAACTGGTATTTTTTTCTCGCTTTTTCAGAGAAACACGTTTGCCTTAAACGTGTAATAAACTCCGCTCAGTGCACTAAAAGTAAAGGTCAGAGCAGCATACTTGCCAACAGACCTCAGTTTTCTGTGGAATTATTAACCAATCATTAAAAAGTATATTAACTGACGTTGACATTGGGTGAATTATTTGGGAACAGACTATTGTGCTGGCCACTCTTGATAACATCAATTTGGGCAACTGTAACTTAACTTGTTCTGCCTAACTTTGCATAACAATTAACCAGGAAAGATAGGTAAAGGTGGATTAAATTGGGTCATTACACCTAGAAACTACGTAAATGAGGTGATCAACAGCTCGTTATTTTGTGTATACCACTTGAAGGGTAAGCCTCGTTTATGTGTTGTTCTCTTAAGTGTGAACCTCGAGATTTCAGGAAGAAGTGATTATTTGCACTGTCACTTAGACTATTTTGTGTGTAAATTCGAGAGAACTTTACATTCAATTGTTGAAATTTACTGGCAAAATATAATTTGCAAACCTCAATATCCCCTGCGCAAATTATGGCGGTGTCAATGTACTAATAACAAAAGGAATTATAGCACGAGTTTTTTATGTTTGTGCAGTACATAGTTGTGTGCACTCTCCGTGTAACCTCATTTGATGGGTGCAAATGTAAACCTAATTATTTTATGTACATGTTTATAAATTACAGAGAATGCCCATCTGATTAGATTCCATTGAAGATGCAAGATTTTATGGTGTAAGCTTTATTGGCCTTTCTTTTTCAGCCGGCAGACTGACTGTGCGGCTTCAGAACTTGCTACTGATACCTGTTTGGGTGTGGCGGGTACTACTACTTCAAACCCCTGTAAGGCCTACTTAGACATTCTCCGACCCGAGGTCGATAAATTCCCTACCATGCCGGTACACTCTGGTGGGCCCTCGCTCTTCTGTCTGAGGTTGGGATTGGAGGTTCCGTGACCCGGACCCAGTAATGTTCTGGGCCTGTGCTCTTCATATGAAGTGCTCTAGCCCGGCGCCTCCTTATCACACACTCCTAAATGTACACTCTTTATGAAATGGCCCAGAGTGCACCGGTACGGAGAACACTTTCTAGTGCCTCTTACAGAAAACAACCATTTCTAGTGTTGACGGTATCAGATTAACATTACTCCTCACTGTGCCACAATAGCGCTGTGAGCAGTGTACTTGCCCTTTCTGGGAGCAGTGTGATGGGGTTTAGGGGTAGTGTGGAGAAGAGTGCTACTGTACGGTGTCTTTTAAACAACAGTCCAGGCTTTGGGGATTTTTGGAGCCACTTGTAATGGACACAGAAAAGTTGCGATGTGTATGTTTTTCTTCTAACATTTTCTAACCTGCTGCGTGGATGGTTTCTTATCCAGGGTGCCTTGTAGGACTCATTTGAGCTGGAAGTTAAACATGGCACCCCGAGTTTTAGTCTTTCTCAGACATATCAGCGTGCAAATGTACACACTTGTGTGCCTTCTGTAAGGCAGGGCAGCAGCGGCAGTCAGTGAAGCAGAGCCTAGTCTTGCCACGCCGGTTAAAACAAGCATTTGCAATGCAATAGGACTCGCATTTACCCGAGACCTATTGCATTGGAAACGGGAGTGCGGGCGGGTAAGAAGGCACGAACGGGAGAGGGTGGTGAGGGGGGCCGAGAAGTCACGGACTGCGGGAGGGGGCGGGGGGGGAGACAGGGAAGAAAATAGTGTTCGGAGTAAAGGGGCCAGTAGCCATGGAAGGATACAAATGACGACATGGCCGACATGAGGAGGGACTAACAAGCCTAAAACCAATCGGACGGCAGCATTTAGGACCTAAGCCAATGAAAAAGATGGACGGAGCTTCCACGCTATACTGAATACTGCATGCCTCGCAAAGCGTGCAGCGCATGCGCTGCAACGCTAGGCTCGACCTAACGAGGGGACAAAACAGTGTTCATTTGCTAATAACATGGACATTGTGTGATGAATTTTCACAAAATTTGGCAAAAGCTGGGGAGGTTTGTTTTGTGATTGGTACTGTCATTATTTGTGCCAATCCATCGGGATGGAGGAAGGGGGCGGGCAATGTTAATGTACGATGCAATAAAATTGTTTATGTATTCTTGTATATCATGTATATTGCAGAAACTAAAAATCTTGTCACATTCATTTGAGATTTAATAGTTATTACTTGAGTTACAGCAAAATTCTGTTTGATATTATCTAGTTATCCGGAACAGACACCCCATTCTAACAAAACGTGAGTCATTTCTTCTGTAAGGAAATACTTAAACGTTGCTTGCTATGCTGTGTAACAGGCTTTTCTAGAAAAAGGATACATTTAGAGAATTTTGCCAGCTACGGTTTGGCTTTCAGCAGGAGAGATGCTACCTTGCCAGGGAACTAAGGACTTGGCAGAAATTGCACTTTAGAAAATCAACCAAACAATAACAATAAGAATGTCACCTCATATTAAACTTCACCGAAAGAGCCTTGGCCGTTTTTTTTAAGATAACCTACGAATTGTTTCAAAAGAGGCAAGCTGAAGAATGCCACCTGGCTCTCTTGCATTATTTAATAGCTGGCCATATTGATCTCTGCTCACTGAAAGTTTGAATTCGTGGTTGCAAAATGTCCCTTAGCCTGTGTTCGAAATTCTATGAATTATAGATTTCTATGTTAACACCTAACCCTGTACCAGTTGTGGAAGATTAATGAGGGTACGTTTAGAGTTATTGTGTGCACCTTAAATTGAATTTATCTTGCGTTTCCCCACCTTTGCACACTGAGGGACTAATTTAAATTTGTGTGCAACTTCACTCACAAAAACATCACAAGTGCAAATAGCATTTGTGTTTGGCCTCCTTGCTGTTTTGCACTCCATTTAGGATGTAAATGAATAAAACAAGGAATAATTGGTGCGAACGGTTTCTGTGACAGTTTGGAAAATATTTCACACAATTTTAAGCTATTAACTTGTGCAGGCTTCTCCAACGAGTAGCTCGTAAGCTTCTGGTGGCTCTCTAGCTGCCTGTGAGTAGCTCTCCTGTGTGCAGCCCAGCCTACTAAATTAGAAGCTTTTGATTGGTTGAATTATTATATGCGTTCCAAAATTGAAAAGTGTGTATTCGAGACAAAAACTCCTGTAATTTCAGAATTAATAAGCTAATATTTGATGAAAAAAGGTTGAATTTCCCAAAAATATTTAATGCTGATATTGGAGTGATGAGTTGTGATTCTTTGGGAAGACTGGTTACTAATAGTATTACCTTGGTGCCTGGCGCACTGAAACTGTGGCTGTTGTGTATTACCCGTAAGGAAGCATTCTAAATTCATAAACATTGCCCAGGCAGCCATCCTGATGCAACTGCTCGTAATCTTGCATATGATGGCCAATAAAATAGTCTTGAACTGATGTGGGTACTATTACAATACTAATAATGTTAGTAGCAATGGATGAATATCATTGAACATAAATACCTCTTACCAGAGAAAAGGTTAAGGACCCCTGAACTAGTGCCAAAACCAGCAGCAAGATCTGTGTGGGTCTAATTGTCTGCCATGCTGATTTTATGATTTGTGATCAGCAACTTACGCCTGCAGATGGAGCCTTCTGCATTACTGAGTTGATGTTAGGCCGCCCAAATATTTTATGAATCAACGCCATTGTCGTGGAGGCTGTTCTAATCTTTGTGGCATTATTCTGTACCTCTCATCCCATGCACTCTTACATCACTTGTGCCCTCCGGAATGTTGCTGGAGCTTTCCTTTCCAACAAAGCTGTTTTTACTGCTCTATCCCAGGGCTTCATTTTGGGGAGTAAATCTTTGGAAATATACATGCTTGCTTTACTTCATTTTGGTGTCCTTACTGTTTAGTCATGTTTATGCAATTTTGTTCTTTCCATTATCAATTGGTTCCTGCTATGAGTCTGCTGAGGGCTGGTTCCAATGACCTTTCTGGTAAATTGGTTCTAGCACTACAGAATCATGGGTGATGCCCCTTGGCAGCCAACCTGATCCTATACAAAAGAACCAGATGCCTCTACATTATGTTATCTGAAAAAAAAGCATTTGGAATAAAAACCTCCCACTGAATGGTCAACAGGAGTCTGGCTTGAAGAAGGATCGGGCTGAAGAAAGACCAGCACAGCATACCTAGAACACAGGAATGCAGTATTAGTGCTGATCAGGGCAAGGACTGGTGAAGATCAAAAAAAGAAGAAACTAACTGTGCTGCAATGTAATGATCAGAACTTCAAAGCTTCTTATACACCTATTGAAACAGGAAATGGCCCACATGAATTTGAAACAGTAATTCCCCAGGACGGATTGGTATTCCACATTAAGAAGAATGGTGGTAGCCTTCTTGGATTGGGCCAAAAATGGAAGAAAATGGAAGAAATAATGTCATACATGACTGACTAAAGAACTTTCTCGTTATCATCCAGAACTTTATTAGTTCACCAACAATGAGAAGCACAACCTAGCCTCCACTCCAAAAGAGGATAGCACTGACTGGAAAACTGCAGCCCCAGCCACTGGTGAACTGCTAGGACCGTGTACTAGGAAGAACATGCCACTCAGAAGCAGAGCAACCGAGCCCAGGAAGAAAAGTGACACTGGATGCAAGGAAACACTACGCAGCCTTGGCCATCACCACTTACGTGTAGGCGCCGACATGATACAGTTCCACTCTTCAGTTAAAGGCCAAGCATAAGATTGACGCCCCTATGAACATAATTAACTCCTCCCAAACTCCTTCTCCTTTTGTGTGACAAATAGTATGCTATGCCATTTTGTTATGAATGTCCTTGACAAGTTGTGTAGACGGGCCATTCCAGCCAGGTTTTCCTTGGGCCATGTAAGTTCACATTGTCTTTTTGCATTTGACAAGAGATTGTCTACCCCCACGGATAACCCTTTTGGTGTGCCCTGAGATTAAGGGATGCTCCATTTCTGTCTCAACAGCCTTAAGTCCTGGTCCTTGCTCTGCAAATGACAAGCATTCTACTTGTTTGTGAGTGCAGTAGCAGCATCCAGGTGTGATAATTATTGGAATCCACAAGTAAATGAGATCCATTGGTTTAGGGTAAATGTGTTTATTTGAAGTGTTGGTAACATTATGTGCGTAGAGTTTGCAATATTTATTTAGATCCAAGGAAAGTATGTATACAATAAGGGCTTTGCAGTCATAAGCTGTATTCCTGTCATTACAGTTACCCTTAGCTCATCCAAACGTTTGTTTGGGAGAATGGTTTATTCTTTGTATTCCGGGGTATCTGCAGGAAACAAGGGAAAACACAATGTTGCCTGCCAGAGATTGTCCCTGGGCGTTGTTCTAGCCATCTACATGTAGTCAGTTGCTACCTTCCGGTATTGTGGGAAGAGGGCAGGGGGTGCTCTTCCCAGAATCTCCCCAGAAGATGAAAACTCTCCTCCAACCTGGTTGGTTGGATTTTGAACTTTTGAGATTAGCATGACTACTGTGGGTTGTTGTGCTGGTGCCAAGAAATGGAACTAAATGCTGGAGTTTTCCTTCAGCTTGTCAACATCATTGTATAGGAAGAATTTTGTGGACCCTTTTGCTGATAGGGCTTCCAAAACCTTGAGCTCAGTTTACCGGTTTCTTCCAGGCTACCTGTTTGTTTGGAAGCTCCTTGCCAGTCCACGCAGTACAGAAATGCAGACTGAACACCTTGAAATATTCTCCGGAGAATAAATGAGAGCCGCCACAAAAAACTACTTGTGTAATTGCAGGTGATCTGAGTGATGGCTCTGCCTGCTTAAAGGAAATGCATCTGTTTCCACATGGACACTTAGATTTTCTGCTTTTTCTGCATCTGTGTTACTCGTGTTTCCGACCTCTGTTGAGTGGGAGACTGACTGACAGCTCCTCACTGAATGTGCCTTTCCCAAAACTATGGTAAATGGTTGGCTAAAGAAAATAGCACTTCTGACTTTTCTGTATGTCCGACATAAAAGTGCAAAACCAGTGCATGCACCATAAAATTCAAATGTGCCTTGAAGGTCACATGAAGGTTTTAACCACAAAGTGAAGCAGCAACCTAGGATATGCGCCATGCCACACAGCAGCCTGGTCCTTGAGGTTGGAATTCCAATCCAACCTCATTTTGACATTGCTGTTTACATTTTGAAATTGGATAATAGTGTGCATAGTGTTAATACAGGGGTATGGAATTTAATAAAATATCTAGTTGTCCATGGGGCAGGTTGCTTCATAAATCTACTTGTCCTGTAACAAAATCCACGTGCCCCTTTGGTGCCATGTAGTGCAGCGACAAATTATGGCAGCAATCTCATTATATAAGAGCTCTGATATAGCCTCTCTGATTATGCCAGGGCTCATACCATAGTATTGTTTGAATACTTGCAATCCCCTTATGTTGCCATGTTTCCGCAGATCTACATACTGGGGATGAAGGTAGTGGTAAGCAATAGTTCCAGGGTTAGAATGCCCTTTTGAGTCTGTGCAAACCTACTAACTTGCATGTTTTAAGGGTTTTTCGACAACTCTTCTCTAATCTTTTCCCATACTGAGAAATGTTGGAAATGTACTCCTGACAATGGCAGACATAAACCTTCTTCCAGAGTTGGGAAAAAAGTGGTTGGAGGGAAAGTGAACTTGCAAACACTCAGATTTTCGCATGAGCAAATCTACACATGCATATTTGCTCATGCTAAAATGCAGTTCACAAAGATTTTCCAGGAGTACTATTTCTTGTCCTACTTCTGTAAAATCTTGGGAATTCACGAAAGCCGTATAGCTGCACTTAATGCAAGGACATATACCATGGGTGCACTTTTGAGTCTTTCTTTAATAATTGAGCCCCTAATTTGGTCTGGCGCTGACCTTGACCTTTTGTGTTTATTAAAATTCTGTCTCTCTCTCTCGCTCTGTATCGGCTGGCTTCACTGTGAGCAGCAGCATTCTGCTCTTTCACAAGGAGCATATCGGCACACAAAGTAGTTTTGTTCAGTGCCAGTAACTACTGTGGCATTGTGGGCTTTTCGAGACCAAAAAAACTATTTTTGCTTTTGCTGATGTTTGTTATAATGGTGAGGGTCCGGCAGCTCCCACACCAATAAGGTTTTACAAAAACCATGCCAAAACAAGTCACACATTGACAAAACTAAAAAGCTGACCACCAATTTCAGACCTACTGGCTTTGCCAATGCTTCTTTATTTTTGTTTCCCATAATCTAATTGAAACTGGTTACACTGATCTTCGATTATGAATATTTTTGGGAAATACTGGCATGCATCAACACATGTTACTAAATGATGCTGCAAAGAAATGGCACCTGAAATTTTACAGTAGTTCAGCAAAATGTTTTTTTTCCTGCTTTCATTTTTTTATGCAAAACACACAAGATGATGGACGGAATGCTGCACATTGGCAAACATTCACCCCCAGTCACAGATCTGGGTTTAATCCATCGTTATTTTGCTTCACCACGCCACCCCCAGTTCAGACATAGCCATATGCAAATCAGTCTTGACCCTGTGCCTCATGGGAACAGTCCAGACCGAACTGCCAAGCCATGTCTTCCCTGGACCGGAATCAAGCATCCTAGGACCGGTTTCAGGCTATCAGCCTTCATCAGCCAGGATAGCTTGACTCCAGTGGCGTAGTGAGCACGGGACCCACGTCTGGGCATACCCTTCCCACTTAGGCGAAATGCAAAACACACAAGATGATGGACGGAATGCTGCACATTGGCAAACATTCACCCCCAGTCACAGATCTGGGTTTAATCCATCGTTATTTTGCTTCACCACGCCACCCCAGTTCAGACATAGCCATATGCAAATCAGTCTTGACCCTGTGCCTCATGGGAACAGTCCAGACCGAACTGCCAAGCCATGTCTTCCCTGGACCGGAATCAAGCATCCTAGGACCGGTTTCAGGCTATCAGCCTTCATCAGCCAGGATAGCTTGACTCCAGTGGCGTAGTGAGCACAGGACCCACGTCTGGGCATACCCTTCCCACTTAGGGCGAAATGCAAAACACACAAGATGATGGACGGAATGCTGCACATTGGCAAACATTCACCCCCAGTCACAGATCTGGGTTTAATCCATCGTTATTTTGCTTCACCACGCCACCCCAGTTCAGACATAGCCATATGCAAATCAGTCTTGACCCTGTGCCTCATGGGAACAGTCCAGACCGAACTGCCAAGCCATGTCTTCCCTGGACCGGAATCAAGCATCCTAGGACCGGTTTATTTTGATAGCAAAGAATCATCAATCTTGCTTTCAAGCGTCTGCAAATATTTGCATCAAATCAGAGAGCATTCTGGGAGCATTATACATAGCCTCATATTGCTAAACTTAAAACCTTTGTACACATTTTTATACTGGAACCACTGTCAGTAGTGCAGTCGGAGCTTACAACAAATACTTATAGTGCTCACCCTAATAATAAAGGCTTTCAATTAATGAACCATAAATACAAGTTTGAACAGCATTAACATATGGGCAAAAATATTGCCTTAACTACAGACAGTGCCCTTGCCTGATCCATAATGATAAGACTTTGACTCAACAGGTATGATAACGCTATAACCAGTAACCCAAAATTGGCTGTGTTCAGGGTCGGCCAGGCCTATAGGGCAATCTGGCAGTGCCCCGATGGTGTGGTCTGACTGTCAGTGTGCAGGCTGGTTTTTGGCTGTTTGCGGATCTGGTTTATGGTCTGGTGGGCCACTTTTTACTCTTGATTTCCCTGATATTGCCACAAACATTACCTGCAGCAAGCACAAACGCGTTCATCACCCATATCTTAAAAAAACACCTATACAGCGTGTCTTTGCAAGTTCAAAAGTTCTCAGATTTGCAGATGTGGGACACTTTTTTAGCCATTTGATTCACTAATGGGGCCACTTTTATTTTGGTGCTCAGGCCAGTTTTCTGTCCCAGTCCGACGCTGCCTGTGTTCTGTGAGATATCATAGAGAACCTTTGCATAGAGATCTCAGAAAAGGTGACCAATTGCATGTAGTCTTTTAGATCTCAGCTAGACAGCGCATGCACTGTCTCAAAGAGACATGTTGTATTCAATATGTGGGCTTCAGCCCTCCCATAGGCTTCCCATTTGCTGGCTCCATCTTCGCTCTCAAATTCTTTCTCTCCATTTGTCCATGGCCTTCATGCATCATGCCTCTTCCTGTGTGTATGCCCTCCCCGAGAGCATGGACTAATAACTACTATCCATCCACTGCTCCCAATTTAGAAACTGTTTTAGCAACTACTTTTTTTTTTAGTTTTTGAGCACTTCACTGGAGCGCTCATGTTTTTACTCGCTCCGTTCTGTAAACAGGCCTGTAAATCATGTTCTTATCTCGTCACATTTGCTGTGCATTCAAAGACTGAAATCAAATATCAGACACTGTTTTCCGAGGGCACCTGTTTACTTTTCTTTCTCTGACTTCATAGTGAGAGGATTATTTCTTGTTAATGTGCCGGTTTTGCTTGCCTGTTTTCTATCAACTTCGCACCGCTGTGGAGCAGTAGAAGTTAAATGTCTTTATTGTATTTACATAAGCTGCAGTTGCACATTATTTGCAACTTCAAGCACAAACGTGGTGTGAAGCGTTATCGACACAACATTCTTGTTGGTGTCCAGTGGACAACAGTGCTCAGTAGAGTTTGTGCCTGGAGATGGCTGAAGCCGCTGCACATGCACCTCCCTCCTGCCTCGAACAAGGTTCCCCATTTCCAACAAATGGAACTAGCTGCTCGGCGCTTTACCCCATATCACTAAGGGATTCACTACAAATGAATGTGCCTCCTTTTGCAAACATGAAAGCTCTGTCTAACCCCCCCAGACCCACCTTTGTATCCCTGTTCGGTTCTGATGCATGGGTGTCCTGACAGTCATCTTCACACTGTAAGCAGTGAACTCTGAAGCAGTGCAATGGAGAGGATGTAGCGCTAATATGCTGGTGCCCTGACCTCCTTGGCCTGGGACCCGCTCTCCCTCCCCTTTCTTTCTCTTTTTGTTGCCTTCTCTCCTCTCGCGCACCTCTCGGCCCCTCCCACTTGCTGCTTCCCGCCCTTCCCGCCTCCAAGCTGCGCTTCCCTCCCCCTCCCCTATTTAATGGCGGCCGCGCCGCTGGCGCGCCAAAGGCGCACCAAAGGCAAGCCTGTCTGTGTCCGACCGCGACCCGACCGTACCCAGCGCCAGGGACCCTGGATCTCGAACCATCCACCGTAACGACTCAGCCGCCCTCCTCGCACTCAACCCCGGAAGAAACAACAACTGCCAACAGTCCATGCCGAACACAACCCACGGCCAGTTCTCCTGCCGCCACTGCCGCCAGACCTTCACCACCACCCCGACCGCCAACACCGCCGACGCCCTAAGATGCATCCTCCTCAATGCGCGCTCTGTGCACAGACACGCCGTGGAGATCTGGAACCTCCTGGACACCCTGTCACCCGACGTCACCTTCTTTACAGAAACCTGGACAAACGCCTCCTCCGCCCCTGACATCGCCATCACCATCCCAGACGGATATAAGATCCAGAGGAAGGACCGATGCAACCACCCGGGAGTAGGCCTCGCCATCGCGCACAAAACCTCCCTCCGCCTCTCCAGTGACACCTTCCCTGTCGCCGAACACCTGCATTTCCAGGTCCAGACCAGCCCTAACTCCACACTCCGCTGCACCCTCGCCTACAGACCCCCCGGGCCCACTTCGCTGACACCATCACCGACCTCATCGCACCCCACGCCATCGCCGCAATGGACTACGCACTCATCGGAGATCTGAACTTCCACCTCGACAACCCCAGTGACCCCAACTCCACGACCCTCGGGGGCAACCTCGCCAACATCGGACTGAAACAACTCGTCACCACACCGACCCACAAGGCAGGACACACCCTCGACCCCATCTTCGCAGGAGGAAACAGCGTCCACTTCAGTCACACCACGCAACCCCCGTGGACCGACCACCACTGCGTACACTTCCTCGTCGACAAACCCAAGCCCCCCAAACCCGCCCTGCACCCCCTCAAAGGAACTGGAGCAAAGTCACAGAGGAGCAGCTCAACTCCACCCTCAACCACAACACCCCCACCGCCGCAACCGACACCAACCTCGCGGCCAGGGAATTCCACACATGGATCTCCAACTGCGCAGACAAACTCGCCCCGCTACGCAACTCCGACAGACAGCGCCCCAGGAAAGCCACCTGGTTCAACACCGACCTCCAAGAAACCAGACGCACCTGCAGACGCCTGGAAAAGAACTAGAGAAACAGCAAGACACCAGAAAACTACACCACCTACAAGGACGCCATGACGGAATACCACCAACGCATCAGAACCACCAAAAGGACCTTCATCCACAACAAAATCCACACCAATTCCAGCAACTCCAAGGAACTCTTCAGCGTCATCCAGGAATTTACCAAGCCCCGCAGCGAAGCAACGGACATCACCCCCTCCCAGGACCTCTGCGACAAGCTCGGATCCTACTTCCACCTGAAGATCAAAAACCTCTACGACAATTTCAACGACCATACGCCTGACTCCCAAGCCTTCCCGCCCTCGTGCAACCCCAGCCAGCCCACCATCTCCTCCTGGACACCGATCACCATGAAAGAGACTGCCTCGACCATGAAAGGCATCCACTCAGGGGCCCCTACAGACCCCTGCCCACCACACATCTACCACAGAGCCGCCTCCGCCATCGCACCAGAATTACGACGCACCATCAACACCACTTTTGAGACCGGCACCTTCCCCAACGACTGGAAACGCGCAGAAGTCAGGCCCCTGCTCAAGAAGCCCTCACCAGATCCCACGGACCTCAAGAACTACCGGCCCATCTCGCTCCTCCCCTTCGCGGCGAAAGTCACTGAAAAGACCGTCAACGCAGAACTGACAAGGTTCATCGAAGACAACGCCATCCTCGACCCTTCTCAATCCGTATTCCGCAGCAACCACAGCACCGAGACCGCCCTACTCGCCGCCACAGACGACATCCGCGCCCTCCTCGACCAAGGCCACACCGCAGCCCTGATTCTACTCGACCTTTCAGCAGCCTTCGACACCGTCTCCCACCGCACACTTGCCGCCAGACTACACGACGCCGGCATACAAGGAACCGCCCTTGACTGAATCCTATCGTTCCTCACCGGCAGAAGCCAAAGGATCAGACTGCCACCCTTTCTCTCCGAAGCCACGGAAATCAACTGCGGAGTCCCCCAGGGAACATCACTCAGTCCAGCCCTCTTCAACATCTACATGGCCCCCCTCGCCGCCATCGTCCGACAGCTCAGCCTCAGCATAGTATCCTACGCCGACGACACCCAGCTCATCCTCTCCCTCACCAAGGACCCCACTACCACCAGACTCAACTTCCAGGAAGGAATGCAGGATGTCGCAGCCTGGAAGAGCAACAGCTGCCTAAAGCTCAGCTCGGAAAAGACAGAAGTCCTCGTCCTCGGAACCACCCCATCGGCATGGAACAACACCTGGTGGCCCACCGCCCTCGGCAGCCCCCCGACCCATGGATCACACCAGAAACCTTGTCATCGTACTCGACTCCTCCCTCTCCATGAACCGACAGGTCAACGCCGTCGCCTCCAGCTGTTTCAACACCCTCCGCATCCTCCGTAAGACTTTCAAATGGATCCCCTCCACCCCCCGAGTCAAGGAAGACAGTTACCCACACACTCATCACCAGCAGGCTGGACTACGGAAACGCCCTCTACGCCGGCATAAACAAGTCTCCACTCCGCAAGCTCCAGACAATACAGAATACCGCCGCCAGACTCGTCCTCGGTATCCCTCGACACGAGCACATCAGCCAACACCTACGGAAGCTCCACTGGCTCCCCGTTGAGAAGAGAGTCACCTTCAAGATACTCACCCACGCCTACAAATGCCTACACAACACCAGACCCCAATACCTCAACAATAGAATCACCCTCCACGTACCCAAAAGAAACCTCCGATCCGCCAACCTCGTCCTCGCCGAGACCCCACGCATCCGCAAAACCAATGCAGGGGGAAGAGCCTTCTCCTACATTGCGGCCAAGACCTGGAACGAGCTCCCGATCAACATCAGACGCGCCCCCTCCCTGAACTCCTTCAGGAAGGCTCTCAAGACCTGGCTCTTCGGCTAAACGGATCTGCTGCCCCCCCCCCTGCCTTGAGGCCCCCACGGGTGAATAGCGCGCTTACAATTCCCTGATTGATTGATTGTGTTACTTGCCCGTCCCCAAACCCCCTCTCGCTTCGCTGCTTGCCCTCTTCTTGCGTGTTTTTTCTTGTTTTTATAATTTGCGTTAGGCTACTCTTCCTTCAGTGTAACACACAATTTGAAATAATTAACAAAACAGCCTTCTAGACCATAACTGGAGCAGTGAGTTTTCTACTAACTCAGCACCGCTGTGCAGCAATAGAAGTTAAATATCATTGGTGTATTTATAGAAGCTGCAGTTGCACATTAATTGCAATTTCAAGAACGAACGTTGTGTAAAGTGTTACCGACACAACATCCCCGTTGGTGTCCAGCTGTCAGCAACGCTCAGTAGAGTTTGTGTCTCGAGCTGACCAAAGCTGTGTAGCCGCTGCACATGCACCTCCCTCGAGCAAGGTTTCTTATTTCTAACAACTGGCACTAGCTGTTTGTCGACACCATATCATTACGGGATTCACTACCAATGAATGTTCCTCCTTTTGCACACATGAAAGCTTTCTCTAACCCTCCTGGATCCCCCGTCCGTATCCCTGTTCAGTTCTGATGCATGCGTGTTCTGACACAGTCATATTTACACTGTAAGCAGTGAACTCGAAAGCAGAGGATGTGGCGCTATGGACAGAGCTGCTGACTTTGGAACCAGGTTCGAGTCTCATCGTCAGCTCAACATACTTTGATTCAGGGCAAATCACTCAATTTCTTCCTACCTAAAAAACAAATTGAATGTGTCCTTGTGTAATGTAATTGGTGCTCATGTAAAGTGCTCTAATACTTTCAGGTCGAGTTTGCGCTATGTAAAGCACTGCTAGAAGTCGATAAAACTAAACCTAGTAGCCACCCGTCAAGCTAGTTGAGCCATGACAATCTGCATAAGATGAAGCAAAGTTAGCACGGAAATGGCAATGCCAATCCTTTACCGTACTGTATTTTTTTTCTTAAGGTATTTTATTTACCGACCTCATGCTGACATCTTAAGGCAAATATTCACTATAAATTGAAACAAGCATTGGCATAGCCAATAGGTCTCGCTTTTGGGACCTTATAAGTATTTAGTTATGCAGCACAATATACTTGGTGCAACAACATCAACTGTTGCATGGCTAAACACTTATAAGGTCCCAAAGCCGAGACCTATTGGCTATGCCAATGCTTGTTTTTAGTCCCTACAACTTCGGTGATGCAACACTGATGCAAGCACCCACACTCTGAAAATTGTTCCTGCACTACTGGTGCCATGTGTTGTTTCCGTTAGCTCTGATTTAGCTGTTTCAGTTGGTGCACTTTTAGAGAGGGGTATATCCTGCAGTCGATGTTTCAGAGCGGCGGCTCTCCTGCTGTGCGATCAAACGCTCTGAAAACACAATCCTGTTCTCCCTACAGGGTCAGGTGCAACTCAGAGGGTTATGCGATAGTAAAGGTGTTGTACAGGATACAAGAGGAGAAAGTCATGCTGACTCGGTGACTGTTGATTCCCAGCTCACACTTCTTTGTTCCTAGATGTCGCAGAGGTTTCTTTCTGACTTTCTTCTTTCATTGTCCGACCACACGCTTCTTTCCTTTCCCTCCTCCTTTGTTGCCTGTGTGTGAACCCGCTTTCCTTTTTTCCTTGTTCCCTTCTCCCTCTTAAGTTGCGCTTGCCTTGTCCTCCTAACCTCTTTCCTCTATCCACTTCCCCAATTCTTTCTTCCTCACTCCCCTCCATCTTTTATCTAACTTGATATCTACAGATCATCCGATTTCGCTTTCCTCCTCTCCCTTCACACCCTCGCCTCCTTTCTCTCCCACCCTCGTCTTCTTCCTCCTTCCTCGGTTCTCCCTGTTACTGATGACTCCCGTCCTTATCTTTTCTCTATTTCCTCCTCCCGACAACCTTGTTCACATTCTTGTAAGTATACGCTGGGAAGTCATTCTTTCTACATCTCCTTTGCCTATCTCTTCTGCTCTCATCGTTTTCTCAATCCCTCTCCGCCATTCTCTATCAATATATTTGATTTACTTTTGCTCTTTCTTCCTCTGCACCCTCCTTACTATCACCCTCCAAATCCCACTTCTTCTCTCCTTTTTCGAGCTTTACTCGCTTTCTCTCCTTATTCTCCCACCATCTCCTCTTCATTCTACCTCATTCTAGCTCCTCTTTTGTCTCCGCTGTGCTCACTACCTCCCTTTCTCTTCCTCCTCTCGTCTCCTCTTCCTACCCCGTCTCTCCCTATGCCTTTCTCTTCTTCTCCCTTCTTTTGCTGTCTTTTTCATAGTAGTCTTTCTCCTCCTCCTCTCTACTCGTAAAATAACCGCAAATAACAGCACGAGATACTGTCCTTGAGTGTGGAAGGGGAACGCATGGGGCCATGCAGGGGCCAAAAACAACGAGAGGGCTCTAAGAGCCACACAGGATCGCAGTCCTCCTCTTATGCCATATTTCTGTAGTGCAGTGGGGCATCTCTACCAGTTTAGCACAGAAAGCCAAACCCCTGGCGACATCCTCTGTATCAAAGGGCCACAGTCTTTTCCTCCAGACTGATCTAGGTCACTTGTGTAAGGTCGTAACTATGATGTCACGGTCAGATTAAAGATCAGGCCACGTAATCTTCCTGTGATGTCATCATTACACACATTATCATGTTTTAATACTAGAGTTCTATTGGCTTTAGAATGTTGGAGAGTATGAGCAGGGCTTTAAGTGGGATGAAAAAACTGGGCTGTCTCTAAAAGGGGCGTTGCAAACCTGTTAAAGGGGTGTGGCCAGCCCACTTAGGGGCGTGGCTTAAATCGTGGGACATAGCATTTCGTGCTTAAGGAAATCATGAGTTCTCACTCAGCAAAGGATAATAAAATAGCAAAAAAAAACTGCACTGAGCGTAGGAACTTACTTGTGTTACTTCTCTATGTTACTGTCTTTCAGTACTTTCTAGTCCCTTCACTGTTACTCTTCCTATGTTTCTTTTAGCCCGTCTCGTTGTTATTTACTTCCCTGTTGCTATCCGGTGGGCTCTGTCCTCTGCCCGTCTCCTTCAGTCTCTCCCGTTCTCTTGGTGATATTACTGTTTTTGCTACTCCCCTGCTATATCTGCGTGTTCTCCTATCTCCCTTACTCCGTCTCACTTCCTTGTACCCTCTCACACCACCCCATCTGCCTCTCCATGGGGGGCTCACCTTCCCCTGTGTTCTCTTCCCCCTATCTATAGACAGCATTTGCCCGGCCCCTCTCATGCCTTTGTAGGCTGCCCAATTTTTTTTCTCCATCACAAGCCTCTCCTTTCATCCTGAGTGACGTAGAGAGGTCTGTGTTTCCTACTTTCATCGTTCGTTCGTCTTTTTAAATTTATTTAAGGACCAGAGCAGACAATGTCTCCGAAAGGCCAGGAAGGCCGCTACAGAGTTTATTACACTGAAGGGCTAGTAGGGCTGAAGCAAAGAAACTCACATGTAAGGCCCGTCTTGCCAAAAAGACCAATATGGACGGGAGCTCAGACTTAATTACAGTTCCATCTTTGAGCTCTCTACATTAGTAAGAAGTGAGCATGCGCACATCTCCTGTTTACAACCTTGTGGGCATGCTCACCCCAAAGCTACCGTTTGTAGAAAAACCGGACCGGCTATGCCAGGGCATGAAAACAGAGCCAGATAGGGACCCAGTTCGATACCCCCTTTAAAAACTGCCGGTGCTGAGCACCGGCAGGACCCGGCCCGCTTCAAGTCCTGAGTATGAGTACGTCCCTGCTCTGTTCCCTCCTGCTACTCTTAATTCCTCTTTTTGTCTCGTCTCTCTTTCCCATTGTACTTTGCACCCTCCCTCCTCTTCTTAGGTTTGGGGGGAGGTCGGGAAGCTCTCCTCTCTCCTCCCTTGACTTCCTCCCCCGCGGCAATAATAATAGACATTTTTTGGGAAAACGGCTCACACCACAGGGTCAGACACAGGACAGGCCTTCTGCCTTCCATTTCACAACCGACTGATACGCTCATTATATGCACCTAGGTTCGGCGAAAGTGTGCCTCTGGTGAGGTAAGAGACAGGGTGAGAAGGGATAGCGGTGCCTGTGCTCAACGCAGGGACAGAAGGGGGTCGACAGAATCTATAGCGAATGTGGGGCAAGCTGGGGAGGAGATCGAAATAAATGCCTGGTCGGAATAAAAAGTACAAGGTGAGAAGAATTCCGACAGAGTGACAGTGGTGAATGCAGTGAGAGGGTGAAGACAGAGAGAGACTGTGCTGAACCGAGGAACAGTGAGGAAAAGAGACATATTAGTCGTCAGTGGAGGTACAAGGTAGGAAGGTGAGAGGCAAAGTGCTTGTGGCGGAAGAAGTGGGCAGGCAGAGTTGCGGTGAGTAGATGGGCAGGGAGGGAAGGTCTGACACCGTAAACGAGTGTGAAAGGATCAGGGTGAGAGACAAAATGCCTGTCTAAGAAGCGGAAGAGAAAGATACAGCAGCCGGTTACATTTAATGCCTTTGATCGTCCCCACAGCCCCCCCAACTCCCTCAACCCCCCCGCAACATTAGCCGAAGCTAAAATGTAGATGTTCCTCTACCTGTCTCTGCTGCAAGGTCGGGTCTGCAGAAAGAACGAGGGATTCTGTTAAATAGTACCTTCCCTCTCCTCCCTCCCGCGTCACAGCCCACCATATAACAAGCATCGATCTCTTGTCTTTATGGGGCCATGTGTTTCTAATTAGCGTGGAGGCGCGCACTGCCCCCGACCTCTCAAAGGAAAAAAATCTTGACGAAACCAAGATTTTTTTCCTTTGAGAGGTCGAGGGCAGTGCGCTCCTCCACGCTAATTAGAAACACATGGCCCCATAAAGATAAGAAAGTGCTCTGCGACAGATGCAAAGCAGACGAGCCAGTCCGGATGGGCCGGACCAAAAAGCGAAAGGGCGGCAACCAAAATACCCCATTTCCAATGGCAGGCCACCGTTTAGCATAAACGGTGACGCAAGCCAATGGAAATGAGGGGCGGGGCTTCGAGTCCCTTTCTGAAAACCCCTCATCCACAAAATCTCTCGCCGTGCGAGCAGCGCTTTGCACTGCAATGCTAGGGGAGACCTAAAAACACAGCTGCTGTATGCTGCCCACCTCTTTCGGTAGGAACAGAAGCTGACAATTTGCAGGACATCATCTTTTCCATAGCTGTGTCTTACTATTGACTTATAGTTCCCTAAATATCACTTTCCTACCCATTCCAGGGTTCATAGGTCTTATTCTGCTCATTGGAAACTAGAAACAACCATAGGATAACCTGCATAATAATTTATCCAACCCCTGAAACACCTGCCAGATTATTTACCTGACTTGCACAATCAGGCTTTTCCAGATGTTGTCCATGTTGCTTCTTTCCTCTCCCCTCCAACCCTCCTGTTGTCCGTATTTCTTCTTCCCTCCCACCCTTCTGTTGTTTGTGTTGCTTATTCCCACCCTCCCTCCTCTTGTCCGTGTTCTTAGTTCCCTCCCATTGTTCATGCTGCCCATCCGGCAAAAGAAAAAAAAGTGCTATGATGCCTCCAGCGCCGGCCGTGTCATAGCATTTTTTTCTAACTTTTACCTACGCTGCACAGCAGCAGCACTGCTTTGCCACATGGCTAAAAAATATTTGCAGAGCCACTAGCTCTCGCATATGCTTTGCTAAAGCTTGTTTTAGTTGCTTTTACTTTAAAAAATAATTGTTCGTTTTAGGCTTTTCTACTTATGTTGTCAAAGTATTTGTCAGAGTTCCATGCAGACTGGTTTATCCTGTTGTAAAGAATAAGCCTGTGCACATCACCACACTTCTCAAGGTAAATATTTTTTCAAAAGTCAAGTTGTTTTTATATGGCAGTATACAGAGCACCAGTTAACCACAGGTAGTTGGAATTGTTTTCTGTACAGTAATTCCCATACTTTTTTTGTATGCAGGATCACACACTGATGGCTATTTAAGCCCACGGCTTGAAAACATTGATGTAGTCCAGGCAAATTAATGTTGCAAGAAGAAGCATTAAGTATCCAGGATTCTGGACTCACAGGGACAAACAATAGCCATTGTTGGAGCAAATAATATAATACTTGGATAGTTGGGAGCAGTTGCAGCAGTTTATGTTTCTCTTTAGATCTGTGTAAAAGAGGATCCGAAGTGTGCATTTTAACAAATTTCGTAAGGCTTTCTAGGGAGACAACAGAAACATTACAGAATCGCCCCAAAGAAACTACAAGCTTTGGTGAAGTTAACCTTACTATGCTCAAATAGTTAGACTAGAGCAGCAATGGTGAGACATTCGCACAGAGCCCTCGTCACAAAGATTTTGCTATGAGCAGCTGTGACTTACTGTTGGAGTACTCCTGGCTTACTCCTAGGTTTCAGAAAATATGTTGGAGTACTCCTGGCTTACTCCTAGGTTTCAGAAAATAAGTCACAGCAAAATCTTTGTGAATCGAGCCCATAGAATTTTACTCTGGAAATGAGAGGAAAGGTTGTGAACGTGATTCTTTCCCTCCACTAATTCCATTTTTTTGCATAATATAAGCAGCTAATATCCTTATGTATCACTGCATTCCCCCACAGACACAGTATGGGGAGAACCCTTTAATAAGTCAGACCCAAAGTTTCGAAAAGGAGCTGAAGCTGCACCTCCCGTATTGAAGTAAACAGGCAAGGTTTGGAACCAGATAGGTGTGAAATTGAGGTGAATATGTCAAATACATGGATGAAGAGCACAATGGCTCTACTGGGGAAACAGCCTTTACAGCGAGGTTTTTACCACGTTGTGACTTTACCACGCATTTTTAAGCACGCATGTTTTTACAATGTTCATGTTTTTACAACGGATGCCTTTACAACACATTTAAGGTAAGTTGGGAGGTGTGAGGGTCCTTCCCCCACAAATACATTGTTTATGAATAAATAAAAAATGTGTGGTAATGGCATCCGTTGTAAAAACATACACGTAAAAAAATGCGTGGTAAAAAATGCGTGGTTAAGGCTTGCGACCTACTTCCCTGCGTTGTTCCGTCGTACAACTGCTCAACTGAACAAATGTGATCCAAAACGAAATATGAAACATTAAAGCAACGGATTGTCGACCTAAACTTTTAGAATTCTAGTCCTTCACATCTGGTCATTGAGGATTTATTAATAATAGCTTATGTAACCAAAGGGTGTACTGCTAAATTTGTCATCCGAGCAGAGAAGACATGATGCCTTCCGCAGCCCTTGAAACAGTATGCTGGGTGGTGTTGAAAGCATGGGTGGTGTCTGGGAGATGTTTACTCTTTGTACATTTTTTCTGTTCTCTTACAATACCTACCTACACCTGTTATTCCTATGTCAACTAATCGATTATTTACAGCATACAACACTTGCAGACATTTTATGTAATTGGTGATGGTGGGCAGCATATAGATAAACAATATTTTTGTAGAATCGTTCATGTTGTTTCTCTCAATAAATTTGGTATGTTAACGTTTTCAAACAACAATGCTGCTCTAATTCAAAAGTGTTTGTGGAGTACCTAACGAAAATAGGGAGGATTGCTTAGTAGATGACAAAAATTTACAAATACAGGTACCAACAAAATGTAAAACTGGAAATGTCACATTTCACAGCTTATCTCAACTTTTTTACTTTAGTATCTGGAAAACTGCCCCAAGTGTTTGAAGGTGCAAAAAAGAAGAACTGTTACGAGTCCTTCTTAAGAAGAGTGGTGGAAACAGTACACAGTGTTTGGAAATGCATGAACTCCACAGTTGTGGTTTGATGTGCAGCATTTGCTGGTTTGCGCATGCTTTACACGGTGAATATGGTCTGGGCACTACAAGCGCACACGTCATAATTTCTCAGGCTCAGGCAAGACCTTGCTCCCAAATCGGGATTTCCATGTTGTTTGGAATGAGGGTCATAGTGGCACCCCACAATTTTCAGTAATTTTGTTTAAAAAGCAAAGGATAAACTGGTCTATGTTGATGATTAAGCCCCTCATTATGAGATACCCATTATATGGTGTGGATGGGAAACAGCCTTTACAACAAGGTTTTTACTTCGTTCTGCCTTTACCACACATTTGTAGCGTGCATATTTGTACCACGTGCATGCCTTTACAACACATGCGTTTACCACGCATTTAAGGTAAGTTGGGGGATGTGGGGGGCCACCTCCCACAAAAACATTGTTTTTATATATAAAAATAATGCGTGGTAATGGCATGCATTGTAAAAGCATATGCGTGGTAAAAACATGCGTGGTAAAAAATGCGTGGTAAAGGCATGCTAGGTATTTTCCTGCGTTGTACCGTCGTACAACCGGTGTGGATACCAAGAAGCTGGAATTCACACACGGCATTAAAGTTATTCCACCTGGAATGGGAATACCAGCATTACCTGGAAATACCAGTTGCTTATCTGCATAAAATCCCCCCTTCTGGGCCAGATAACGGGCCCTTTTCCATTGGGGTTTCCACTTGCTTTGACCCAGTGGTAAATAGCAGTTTAAGCATCATTACGGATGGGCATTAGGTATGAGGCAGGGCTGAGATGGCAGTCTATTGCATGCCAGGCTATAGTTTGGCTGTGGAGAAGATGTGTGCTGCCCCTATAGCCCTGTGGAGGGCAGGGGACAAGGCTGTGCCACTGCCCCTATCCTGCCTCTGATGTACAGAGGGCAGATCAGCATCACAGTAAAATCATTACATTGTTTCCAGGCGCTGTATTTTCGGGTCTGGGAACACTGGACCACTTGTATTTGCCTAGAGCTTCAACTCGTAATGAGGGCCTGTGTATGAAAGGTTAACCACATTCTTCTGTGTGAAGTTTTCTGTACGTCACATAGGTGTACAAGTACAGCCTGCTACGATGCTGACATTTCTGAGTTTTGAAGTGGAGCGTGTGACAGCTTATGCACTGTATGCACTCTTGCTTGCGAGACACTGTTGTTTACAATAAAGGGCTTGGTGCCCACCAATTGTTTACTATTTGTTGACTTCATTATCTCTCATCTTTGTAGTCTCCTAATTGGCCAGCGCAGGCCAAGCATCACTTCGGTTCTTTTCTGTAGTGTACAGACCAAGCACAGATTGAGTCAACTTAATCAGTGCCCGTCGGCTGCTCCCAATGTGATTCGAGGTGCTATTTCTTCTTCCTGGCTCCCACTCCCCCATCTCTCGTCTAGTACTCCTTCCCTCTTCCCCTGCACCTCCCTTCGTTTTGTTTACCCTTGCAACATGAATTAAAAACAATGACAAAGCCAATAATAGATCTTGCATAGGCAAGACCGACTGGCTTTGCCAATGCTTGTTCCTTCTGTGTTGTATCTTGTTAGCAGGCCGTCTGAGCTTTCAAAAGGCTCAGATTATGTACTTTAAAGTGCACAGTCTCAAAAATTGTTTATGCATTTAAGAATTTGGGCCTTAATTAGCCGTACATCCCATGCTTTGAATTGTGTGTTTATAATATTTATACATATGTATGTATGCATGGTTTGTACTGCATTTTGCCTGAGCAGCTATGATTTCAGGACAACCGGGTCGGAATTAATATCCGCATAGCAAGGAACATTTTATCAGGCACTATTTTTATTTGTGTGCTGTATAGGCCCTGCATTTGCAAAGATCATTATGTTGTCTTCGTTCATCAAATGTTTTCCTCTAATATGATGTCCCAGTCTTGTTTAAAAAATAATTTGAAACAATGAATACAAAAAATAACAAAATAAAATAAATATTTGGAAAAAAGAATACCAAAAACGATGTCTTTATGTTACTTGTCTTTATTTTAAAAACAATTGCATGGGCTTTTTTTAAATTAAAAAAAGGTCCTGCCATCATGGAACACCTGTTGAGGTGGCATGCAGGCCGATCAGTACGCACGCCAAAAGAGAGAGAGGAGAATCGCATTTGCATACCTGCCAACTCACACGGTGCCATTGTGTGACACACGATATCGGCTCCCATCACATGGTCTCCCGGTGAGGAGCCGATATAACACGGTGGCAGGGAAAACGAGCTGAAAACCAATGTAAATAGTGGTTTTCCAGCTCGTTTTCCGAGGCTTTGACCTGCCAACGTCCATTAGGGTGTGAAAAAACACCCCAGGACATCGGCACCAGCCTCAGCAAGCTTTTGTTTTTTCTTGGGAGGAGGAGGCTTGGGGCGGGGTATGGTTCAAAAGTGCCTCGTAGGTACTTCTGGGCACAAGGCCCCGCCCCTTTCAAGGTCCCGCCCCCTCACACTGTGAGGTTGTTCGTCAAGTTGGCAGGTATGCATTTGGGAGACAGAGAGGAAAACTGGGAGATGAAGGGGGCGATCAGATAGATACTGTGGAAGAAAAAGGGAAACAATGGCATTTGTAGAGGCGGCCCCTGTTTTGTTATCATGGCAAAGCAATCTGTAAAGGTGACAAAAACAGATATTGGTGGGCTACTAGTATAACGTAGAGCTTTGGACTGTAGTGTATGCGGACACCCCCTTGTTTTCATGTGGCAGCAATGGTTCAACTTAAGAAAAAAACTAAAAGTTTATAAAAATATTTTTAATTATAAAATTCATTACTGTAAAAAAATCCTGTAGAGAATCACTATAAAACATTATTTTAAAAACATTGTCTCAATTCAACATTTGTAGAAAAAAGTGTATTAAATTCTTCTTTTTTACACGGAACATAGCACCACCTCACTACTCACTTTCAGTTATTTGAAAGAGAACAAACACAAGCTTTCTTATACATTTTTTTTCCCTGGTAAGGTTCACATGTTGCGGTTTATCACACTGGGTAGGTGAGCGTGGGACCGCTTAAGGGCTGTAAAGAAAATGTTTTAAAAAATTTAAAATATTATGTAGAGAGACACAGGTGTTGTAAACGGTGCACGGAGTGAGAGGGTTGAGTGTGAATGGGAGCCTGGAGCTCTACATTCTTCTCAGGAATGCCTAAATAATGGGCACTTTGTGCTCATTCCCTTTGAAAAATGCTTGTCAGGGGCTTCATTTTGTGAAACAAACCATACAGCAATTCAGCAATGCTGGCCCCTAAACCTGCAAAGGGAGCCATTTTCTGGATTGAGATTTTGCTTTCGGAAACTGCTGTTTTGTCCACTTTACACCAGGCTTCTTCGACGAGTAGCTGTGAGCTAATGGTAGCTCTGCAGCTACCTAGAAGTGACTCTCCTCTGTGCACACCAGCCTAATATATAAGTAGCATTTGCTTGGTTGAATTATTATTATACTGTACCAGAATTGAAAAGCATGTATTCAAGACATAAATTTGTGTATTGTATGAACTCATAAGCTGATCTTTGGAGAAAAATAGTTGAATTTTGAAAATATATTTAAAAGCTGATATTTGAGCAATAAATCATGCAGCGTAGGAGAGACTTGTTACTGTTGTCACTATCTGGTGGCCTGGAACAATGCACGTAGAGCTGTTATGTATTACCTACGTAGGGACATGCCATGTTGACAAAGCCTCTACATTACTGCTGGCAACCATGACTGATGAACTAAGATGATCACTGCTCGTAATCTTGCATATGGTGGCCACCAGCTCGGGACGGTTTTCATTGGATAGGAGTAGCTCTTATTGCAGAAAAAATTCGAGACTCCGATCTAAATGTAACTTTGTGCACAAAATGTTTCTGACTCTGACTTCTAGTCCAGACACAGTGTTATGTTAGGAGAGAACACTTTGCCATTTAATGAAGTAATTACTGTTATGTGATATGAGCATGGAAGTCATTTTTAGGTCGAGCCTCGAGTAGCGCACAAGCGGTGCTCTGCGATACTTTAAGTAAGGGGCTTTTGA
Organism: Calotriton arnoldi; assembly: GCA_963921515.1. Lineage (NCBI taxonomy): Eukaryota > Metazoa > Chordata > Amphibia > Caudata > Salamandridae > Calotriton > Calotriton arnoldi. The sequence goes on from CAWUFW010000327.1 coordinate 1,277,627, forward strand.
AAGCTCACCAGACGCTCGTGCGTCATGGCCTTTTCCCTGCGGTTACCCGCAAGCAAAAGGCCATGGTGCACGAGCGTGTGGTCAGCTCAGCAGGCTGCCGCGCTCGCTCGCCCCCGCTCCTCTCTTCTAAGCTTTGTTGTAGTTGCTTTCACTTTCGCGGCCGCCGCATTCTTACAGCGCGCGCACCACTCGCGTGCTTGTTTTTACAGCGTGCGCGAGTTTGTACTTGTTCTTTAAGACATTAATTTTAAAATGCTCTTACTTCACGCCCCAGTGGACTCTACAGCCTCTATGTTCAGTTTTCTTTTCGATCTTGTGCGAGTCATCTGCTTGGTGGTTATTTCTCCGGCAAGAACCATCTCGTAGATGAGTTAAACGGAATACTCACCAGCGTGACGCAGTATCACATCTTGATGTTTAATTGCAGCCGCACAAAAGCCTTATTGTGTGAATGCCACATTTAAATTATTTTAGTAAAATTATTTCGGCAGTGACATGTTCTCTGTGATCAGTGACACTGGATCTGGGGGCGTGGCGGGTACACCCCACCACCCCGGCATATCTTGATTGTATAAGCAAACAGTGGGACATTACGCTGCTTTTAAAAGGTTAAATATGGAGCCTCTCTTCAAAGACACATCTTGGGCTGCCGATTGTCAGGGTGGATTAAAAAGTAAATATTGTGCAAATCTTTGGTCATGCTTGTGTGAGAGGTAATGGGAACACTATATATATATACCTATTGACAATGTCTAGGGCAAAGGGGAGGGTGAAATGAGAAAGTTAAACTCAAATGTTTCTAAAACACACAGGTAAAAAGCTGTCCCTGTTTCTGTATGTGGTTTACATTTAAAAAAAAAAAAAAAAAAATACAGCCATCATTAGAAGTAAAATGAGGCATGTTGCCGCTTTATTGTGGACAGTTATGACAACAAAGATTTCAAGAGGCGCAAACGAAACAAGGAACCCAGACAACCCAGTTTGTAACACAGAAATAGATAAACTACTTTGATTTAGCATTTTCTTATTAGACATTTTTTCAGGGAAAACTGACACAATTATAGGTCAAACTTTTCGTGCATTTTGCAGCATCATATTTTCAGGCATCACAGCAAGTATCATGTAATATTACACACATTATGGGTTATCTTTTGTGTATTGTGTAATATGCCGTGGTCAGATATTTCACCGCACTCATCAGTATTTTTGATTCTTTCCCTCTGTCTTATGTATAAGTTGGATCTTTGTTGCAGGCATTTGACCCACCGAGCTGCTGCCTATTTAAAATAATTAGAAGCATCATCTAACTCTTCCTTTCTAACTGATGCAACAGTGGTTCTGTGTTTTGTAAACTGTGAGACAGAAGGTGCTTCTCAAACGCGATGCATGTTTGGGTGCTATAAAAATGAAGCAAACAATTTCCAAATCTAATATTTAGCATACAAAAAAAATGATGAAACTATTTTTAAAGTTAAATACGTGAACGGTAAACTCAGCACCCAAGTAGTAGGTGTTTACAAGTACTTTAGTGTTTACAACTTAACAATTGATAGCTCAAGACCAGTAGCTTACATGTGTCTTCAATAGCTGCCAACAGGACTCAGAAAGTTTAGCAATGGCAGCTGACACGAGCATGATCTGCAGGTTAGAATCCCAGCAAGGCCCGTTCAGCTATTCATCCTTCCGAGAGCAATACATTGAGAATCATTGAACTGAGTAATAGTGATGCTTTTTATTTACAGTTTTCATAAACAGCAAGACTATGGTGTTAAAAACCATAGAAAAGACAGGCCATAAGTAACTCGATTCATAATTGTACGTGGAGAGAAAGGTGTGTCCGTGCTTTGGTAAGGGCCAGGTCTGGTGCCAAACTTCTCAACACTGGAAGCCCGCCACTGACCAATTGCAGGCTCTGGTTCATCTGCACTGAAGCAGGCCTGATGAGACGTGTGTGTTGTGAAGACTGCCAACAGCATTAAAACTGTAGGGGGTGCAGGGTGTGGCAACAAAGTAAGAGGCGTCAAAAATTTGAAAATCTTGAGGTCTGCCACTCAGGACCTGCACATCTGCCCAAGATGTGCAGAAAATCTCTTCTCACCAAGGGCACGGATTTTTAAACACTATTCCTGCTCTTCTGAGAAGTGAGGTGACTTCCAACAGTTCTTCAAAGGACTGAACAGCTAAAGCAGTCAAAGACAAATAGCGTCTCCACCTGTGCATTACCAAAATGCTGCATTTTGATTGGCTCCTAGCTAGTCCATATCTACCCAGGAGATTCATAGCTAGTAACGGAGCATCACCTGCTTACATCTATAGTCCTCATATCACTACACCTTCTTCCTGTAACATCTGCCTGTGAACATCAGAGTCGAATAAAGAACTCGGTGTTCAAATAGCTCGCAGAATGTGCCTGCACTGTGAGACTTGGTATTGGAGAGGACTGATTCCGAACCCTTCGTTTTTTGAGTAGAAGACCAGATACATCCTTTAAAATGGTTCTGATCACTCTTTACATTTTTTTGACATTTCTTTTTGTGTCTCGCAATAAAGGTGATTTTGAAGCCAGTGTACAATAATGCGGGGAGGTGCAACCACTGACAAAAGGAGAGTTGGGGAGGTGGGGGGTGTAATAAGTAAAATGTAATGTGCAAACATGAACTCATTCGATGGGTCTTACTACCCATAGAAACAGAATGTAAGCATTTTAAATGAGAGATAGGTCTGCAAGTGGCTTGCCGCAGAGCTGAAAAATAAGTTCCCATACGTTTCTGATGAAAGCCTATGTAGACAGTAAAAGTACTCTCTGTGGATAAGTATGCCTTGGCATCATGAAATGGTGTTTTAGGTTTGGCTGTTCCTACACTTGCTTGTGCACCACGAATGTTGAAGTCACTTAATGGCTTTAGTGAGATGGCACCACTGGCAGGCACCCCATCCCCCGTCTAAAAATAGTTCGAACCCCACTGTCTGTGATGTCCTTCTTCTATTTTAACTTCCCATATGGTGCTGGTGGGTCTCAAAAGTTTGTTGTTCTAAAAAGTGGGTTGTGTTTCTAAAAGGTTTGTGAACCACTGCTGTAGAAGCACATTGTGGCAATTTTCCCGCAGTCCCAGGGCACCTGATGGTTACTGGGCTCAAATTGTAACAATAAGACCCTTTTACCTCTGGTGTTCCAGAGCTTATCCTATTGCTGGAGCCAAAACTGAGCACCTAGTATACTGGTTTATCCCTTGACCCTCAGGAGAGCAAGGTAGAGCAGACCAAGGCTTACTGAGACTCCAAATTTAATCAGGCAAATAACAACTGATAATAAATCAATGTCCAGACAGTGCTTTTGCTTAAAACAAATTTAAATCACAACACACACTAAATATTATACAGGAAATGTAAAGGCCAAAATTGCATTCACAGTTTTCAGAGGGCATTTTCATGGAGTCAAAGTTACCCAGTTATGACTGCAGTGCCACTCCTAGCGAGTGGAATGACAAAAAAAGGTGAAACAAATGAAGCTAGTGGGGGTGCAATCTCTGTCCATTTCACAAGATGGTTGAGTCGACATGACTATCATTGAAGTGCAAGGGCTGTCTCTGAGTCGTTTATATACAGGCCTCGAAAAATCATAGAAATGTTAATAAACCTGCAGGTCTAGTGACATGAATAATCGATTTGACCTATCTATAATGTACTTGGCCCCTAATCTGGTCTCATCTTGTGGGATCCTAGCAAATATTTTATTTTACGGAACCCGCCTTTTTTTCATTATCACATATGAGAGCACCTTAAAAAATGCAAGTTCAGCATTTGTGCTGTACAAAAAACGATTTTGTTTGATTTAATAAACTAAACTTTAGCTCCATATATAACAAGCATTGGCATAGCCAATAGGTCTCGCCTTTGGGACCTTATAAGTGTTTAGATATACAGCACAATATCCTTGGTGCAACAACATCAACTGTTGCATGGCTAAACACTTATAAGGTCCCAAAGGCGAGACCTATTGGCTATGCCAATGCTTGTTTTTCCTTAGTACTATGAGGTGGGTACCATCATCGTGTGAAACAAACAATATGTTCCGCCAGAGTGTGTTCAAGTATTTAGGTGTGCGTCCCAATTTAAAAAATGACTTAATGCACACCACTTTGTATGAAAGTCAGTGCTCTAATGTCCTCAACCTGCTCACAGTCTTATTAAAAACACAACAAACTTTTCCAGGGTCAATAAGATCCTGGGAATAAAGAACAAAAACAGTGCAAATTATATTTATACTATTAGTGGCAGCAACGCAGTCCAAAGCTGCGGGCATATTGTGCTGATTTGTGATTTGCACGCGCACATATCACCAGCATTTAGTTTGTGGCAAGTGTTACCGTAGAATTAAAGTCCTCACACAGGCCTACATAACTCCTATATAGCCTATTCTCCATATGTGCGACAATAAATAAATAAATTGGGCGCTAAACTTTGAAAAAATTCATTTTTTTATGAGTAGGGAGAGTTTGTACGCAATTGTTACACCAGACTTAAAATGACCCCTCATTTTCTTCTGACTTAGTTAAGCATTCCAAGTAGAAGATCAGAAATAATAGTTATGAAAAACGTATGTACGACAGTGTAGATATGGGACTCACCTCAAGAGAGTAGTAAATCTGCATCCATAAAAGTACTCCTACGAACAGGTTAAGATTTACAACATTTTGAAACTCTCAACCATTGACAGAAGTACACCTGGAAAGCTGCGCCAATCACAGGTTTGTAGGTACACTAAAGGCAATGTCATTAGGTCGAGCCTGGGCAGCGCATGCGCTGCTCTGTGAGGCATGCTGTATTGAGGTACGGCATAGAAGCTCTGCCCATTTCCCGCCCATCTTTTAAATTGGCTCCTGTCACTGTCCTTGCGAAATTGTTGCTTTTCATTTGTGAATAGGCTTAGTAGTCCCTCCTTCGTACCGCCTTGTCTGCATTTGTGACCTCCCATAACGACTGGACTGTTTACTTGTGTTGTTACACGGTCTGCTTTATAGGTCGCTGAGCACTATTTTCTTTAATGATCTTCCCCTATTCCACCCATGACATCGCAACAGGCCGCCTGCTTTTATATTATTTGTTTTTAAATTACAGCATGGTCCGCTTTAACTATAGCGGCCGTGCTTATTTAATTATTTAATTAACAGCGCAGGCCGCTTTCACTCTAGTGGTCGTGCTACAGAACCTTTTAAATTAGTTTGTTTTTTTCACTCTGGGTGAAAGCGCACCATACGCGCTTTCACTTTAATGTTGGTTCCGCCTCTTTCTTTAGACACTGCTCGCTGTAACCTGCATACGGCGAGCAGCGCCTAAAGCAGGGCACGAGTCGGAGGTACACGTGGGTGGACGGCGTCCACCCACTTATTTCACAGGGTGGACGCCGTCCACCCTGCCAAGAAGATGGGCCCAGTGAAAAAGATGCTGAATTGGTCCCGGTGTAATTTCCAAACACCGGGACACTTTCAGCAGCGCCTGCACGTTATCTGCTTTCGATCGCAACAAGCAACAACGTGCAGGCGCAGACGGGGCTTTCTTATTCTGACTCCTGCTGGGCCCATAACAAAGGCCGAATCGGAGGGGTCATCAGGCCTCCTTTGTTGTAGTCTCCTGGCTGGCAGCAGTCAGGAGCCTCACACCTAGAAGCAAATGCCGCAGAGTGGGAAACAAAGGCTCACACCTGTTAGCACTTCACACTTACTTAAGAGAGGCATCTTTTCACTTTGTTCAGGCTCTGTTTAGGAGATATGCATGCACGGTAAGAACGTCAGATGTGTCCATCTTTCCCAGTATCTGCACAAAATAAATAGCATTTATATAGCGCATACTACCCCTGAGGAGGTGTTGTAATAATTTAAATATCACAATTTTTTCTTTTAAAGCACTGGGTAGAGAAAGCTTTCCGCTGACAAAAGGCAACATTGGTTTATGTGTAGCGTACAAAAGTGTGAATCTTCTGCCTAAATCATGAGGGTTTGCAAGTATACTCGAAATGTGCTCAAATGTACTCATGATACACCTGCTAAACATATATGTGAGGGCTTAAGATCTGATGCCACTTCTTGTGATGCCCCTTCCTGTGATGTCACGCGCTGTGATGTCACGCGCCCCGATGTCATGCGCCGCGATGTCACGCGCCGTGATGTCACGCGCCGCGATGTCATGCGCCGCGATGTCACGCGCCGTGATGTCACTTGCATACTGATTAATTAGGTTAGTCCCCCCACTTCTTTTTTTAGGACTTGTGCCCTGGCCTAAAGAAAGGAGCGCGGCCACCATTAGAGTGGTCTCGCATTTGCGAGAGTTTGAGCTATTGGCACTAAAAATGGCAATGCCTTTTATATATGTGTTGCTTATAAAAAGACATAAATAAAAGGTATTGTCATTTACAATGCCAATAGCTTAAACGCTCGCAAATGCGAGACCTGTTGCATTGAAAATGCTTGTTTTTACAAGTTGCAGTTTCGCAATGCGGTATTGTACACTCGGTTTACGTATCTGGAAAGCAGCCTTGCTGAGCATGCTCACATTTTTTCTGATTGATTTTCCCACAGGGAAAATCATTTTTCTCATGAATGAACCCTGCCTTTACTCCCTCTTGAAGTTCAGTGGCATCTTTCCTCTTTCACCCCTGGAAGGGGATTTAAACCAGCACATGTCCGACCACTTCCAGGGTGAGAAAGAGGTGCAAATACAATTCAGCTGAAAGCTGTCCCCAAACAGCTGGCCCAGCATTTTCCCAAAAATTCATTTAGGAAAGCTCAGGCGCAATTTTAGGTACTCGATTACTGGCAAGATAATGTCAGAGGGTGAGGGTTCATCTTCTCTCATGCTGTACGTTGACAGGTTTCTCGTTTTCTTTTCTGAGCTCACATACCCTTCCATGCATGTCCAGGGACAAGGCGGAATACCTTCGTCGTTTGAAAAAAAAAATGTATCTTGTACAAACATGTCCCTTGAGCAGCAAGTCACGGCAAGCACAGTAGCTAGGAGAACCAGAGAAACGAAAGAAGCTAAAATGCCGGGCATGTGTGTGGCACAAATTGTTTTACTGCTGGCAGATTTCCCACAGAAACCATGGTTACAGTTTCAGCCGTCTGTGCCTTCCTTTCTGCCCTTAGACCAGAGGGTACCGCATGGCTGCCTGTTTATTTACTCATCTTCGTATCTTCTACCTGCAGGCCGTGGAGGAGGTGAACGCCAGGCTGCGCGAGCTCTACCCGGAGAGCGAGGAGCTCTTTGATATCGTGCTGATGACGAACAATCACGCCCAGGTCGGGGTGAGACTCATAAACTCCATCAATCACTACGGTAAGTAAAATAAATAGGCTTTTGTGGCTTCTCTCAGCTGCCACAGTGATGGGATGTATTGCACTTTGCCCCCGTTGGCGCGGCTGTTTTTTTTTTCTCTTTGGATAAACCTTCCTACAGCGGGACTGTTTATTTGCCTGTGTCAGCGCGAGAGCGACAGCCCACATTTCTTCAGCTTCCAGCAAACTTTTGAAGCCAAGTTCACCCCAGAGCGTGGGGGCTTAACTTGTCAGGGGCGAGCCTCACATTCTATAATCAGGGCTCCTGAAAGTGTTATTCCCCCCTCCCCCGGCCTCACACAGCAGGATTATGTACAGTGTGCCAGGCCTGTGAGGAGTGATCAAACACCTCGCTTGCCGCTCTAACGTGCACATGGTTGCAGGATTGACTGCACAAACATTCACAGTAGGGAGGGAAGCTGTCTGAGGTCATCTGGAGGAGGGCCTGGTGGATTCCAGGGTGAAGTGCAGACCGGGGGTGGGGTGGGGGGGTGGGGGGGCGGACTCCTGGGTGGTCTTGTATCTGCACACAGAAGGCTTCACTCACCCTATGGCTGTTTAATACACCCTCCTTACATCGTTGTTTTACTGGCAGCCAAGATAAGTGCCTTGTGAAATACCCCGTGGAAAGACGGCTTTTTGTACAATATTTTTAGGAGGTTTTTAATTTTTCACAAATGGATAACTTTCAATCAAATATAACGTATCGTCTGTCTCACTGACGATACAAAAACAACCCACTGACACCCATTATAGCCAAGTAAAAAACATAAAATAATAATGCCTCTCGCACCCAAGAACATGTTTGACAGGGCCTCTTCTTTCACGACTGTGAGGTCTTGTGAGATCTCAGAGAGAAGCAACGACACAAGCCAGCATTTCCACATGTTCCCCTAACTACCTCTTATGCAAACGTAGTGTAAATACAAATACTTCACTGGAATTGCTTCTATCTCTACCCTTCTCGAAGTCCCTTCCCATGGGCGTAGGAAGTGTGGGGGACGCGGGGGATACATCCCCCCCAGATTTTGGAGTGGGGGGGACACGGGGGACAAGGGTGGGGGGGACGAGGGGACAAAAGAATTTCCCCTCTCCCTTCTGTTATTCGCAGGGCCATTAGCGCGCGAAAGCACGACCTAATGGCCCTGCACTTGACCTGCCTGGAGTCAAAGAGGCCACCCGCCCTCTACCTTTTGTTATGCTGCAGTAAGCCTCTGCGTTCTGGGAAGGGCAGAGAGGGAGAAAAAACCCTGCCTCTTTTCCTTCATGCCCAGAGAAGGCAAGGACAGTGTCCACTTCTCCTGATCTGCCTCGGGCAGCTGCCCTCCTCCCCTCTCTCTCTCTTTATTCCTCCATCTCTTTCTGTCTCTGTCTCGCTCCTCCTTACTGCTGATTTCAAGAGACAGCTCTTACGAACTCTCTCTTGCCTCTCCTTTTCTTTATTTGTTCCCCTGTGAAATTGATCCAAAAAAGGCGGAACACTTTGGCTGGAAATGTCCTCATTTTCTGACCGTTTTCTATTCCAAAGAAAAACCTCGGGACGGAGAGAAAAATAATTAAATACCTAAATAAAGCAATACAGAGTGGTCAGCAGACAGGCCAGATTGTTATTTACACCCACACACATTAGCGCCACTTTACAGAGTTTGCCAGTGAAAGCGCTACTTTCTTTTTATCTTCTTTCTTTGAACAACATAGTTTTCCCAGTTTTCCGTCCATCATCCCCTTTGGTATCGCTTTGTTCGCCCTAAGTTGGCAGGGTATGCCCAGACGTGGGTCCCTTGCTCACTTTGCCACTGGATTCAAGATAGCCTGGCTGATGAGGGTTTTGAACCCGAAACCGGTCCCAGGATGCTTGTTTCTGGTCCAGGGAAGACATGGCTTGGCAGTTCGGGCTGGACTGTTCCCATGAGGCACAGGGTCAGACTGATTTGCATATGGCCATGTCTGAACTGGGGTGGTGGAGTGAGCTAAAGAATGATGATGGATTAAACCCAGATCAGTTGACTGGGGGTGAGTGTTTGATTTGCTCTAACGCTCCGTCCATCATCCCCTTTGGTATCACTTTTAACATGTGCAGCCTGCTTTCGGGCCACTGGAGTTATGCAGCAATGGAGGCCAAAATTATGTCGCAGTGTTGACTAAATTATGGAACAATAAAAAAGCTGCAGAGTAATGCAGTACATTTTATGATTCTTTATTATCTTGACATATTTATACATACTAACAGCCTCTGCAAAGCTTTTGCCTCAATAGTACCTGTGTAACATACAAATGCAGCAGTGGGAAAGGTGACCAGTCAACCTTTGCAAAGGGCCCTACACTTCACAGCAACATAAGTCACATTTCTTTTAGTAATTTTTGATCCGTTTGAGCTACAAAATTGTTTTGGGTGAAATCGTTTGATTATGCAGCAGATGATGTATTATGTGGCAAATATGATACAGCCATAGTTAAGTGGAATTTTTTTTCCACTTTACTTAATTTTGCCCCAACATTGTAGTTGATCAGTTTGTAAGTTCCCCAAACCCAAAAGTCGAGTTTGGGCACAATTTGCATTTTTAAAAGCAGTCCTACAACACAGGGCTACTTTTAAACTGACCTCAGGCTTCAGCAGTGCACACATGCAAGCGCAGAAAGGGCTGCTGGCCTCTAAACTGCCATGCCCTATTATATTCTAGGGACTTAACGGTAGTTCTAATCCCCCTGCCCTATTATGTACTAGGGCCTTATAGGAGAGGTCATGCCAATCATAGGGGTACCCTAACCCATAGTGCACCCTAGTGTATGTAGGGGTTTTCACAGTATCTTTAAGTGTCTCTTTCAGAATAGCACTGGTCCTGGGCCTGTTTAGGCAGAGGCCAGGGTCAGTCTGAGTCAGGTACCACCAGTACCAGTCAGCAAAAGTTGGGGAGTGCCCAGGGCACAGGATGGCTTTGCAACACTAGAGAAGCACAAACTCAGAACACCATGGTTGGGGGTTCTCTTTAATAATCAGAATTGATTTCTATTCTAATGGACCCATTTTCCAACATTAGGATAAGGAAAGACTGGGGAAAAATCATAACGTTCTAATCTATACCTTGAAGTTTTCATGCAGCTCTTTGATGACGGTTAATAGCTCACTGTTCAATTTTAGGATTTTAACTTATAAACTGCAAATACCAAAAGAATCTCTCAGACAAAAGCAGTAACTCACTGACCTATTTACATGATATGCATTTTGTGATCTGCGTGGTACACGTTCTTTGCAGCAGGCATATTACCCCACTGTGGCTACCTTACCATGAGTAAAAACTTCCACTAGACAAACCTCCGATCTCTCTCAATAAAGAACATTAATCACCAAAGTTATCTTCACATTTTTATTGTTGCCTGAAAATTGCTGGAGACCAGGAATGCAGCAGCAGGTACTTTTCAAACCATAATGCACTTGCAAACACGACGCCCCCACCCTAAGTCAGCGACCTCTGTTTGCTTGGTGCATGAAGATGCAAGATTCATATACATGTTTTTTTAACATTTGGTCTGATTACTATATGGATGTAAATAACAATAAAGCATACATGCAAACTGTGACTACATGCCTGCTTTTCTCAATATTTCACTTCGAAAGTATGTGATTGTATTTGTTTAACGGGCGGTGATTTGCATAGGGTCACTGGAAAGTCCACAAGGTTGTCCCTGTCCCCCCCAGAATTTTAGTGTCTCCTACGCCCCTGTGGACCCTTCCCTTTGTCAGGACGGAAAGATGAAAGTAGTGACCACAGAGAGGTCTCTTCTTGGCACTGTAGGCTGACCCTCCCCCTTTAGTGACTTTAGCCCCCCTGGGTAATTGGCATCTATGACATTTTCTTTACTGTGGCTCAGTCCGTAACTGGCTTGGTAACACACACACACACTCACTCTCTCTCTCTCACTCACTCTCTCACTCACTCACTCACTCACTCACACACACACACACATACAAACACACTTCTTTGTAGTTCAATTCTTCATTTACAGCATACAGCCAGAAGGCGTTGTTCATTGCTCAAGCTCTTGTCACATCCTTAGACTAGGTTGCAAAACATGCAACTGATTGCAACCTCCCTTTACATAACTCAGGTGACCACACTTCCGACTGTTTAAATATGTGATTTCCTGCATCTGGATCTCATAGTAAGAGTAACCCTTAATTCTCTTGCTAATGTCATTACCTAGTAATCACCATATGTATCACGGGGGCCACAGCCGCTCACATTTCCACACCTCAGTGAAAGTGGACATCTCACCTACTCGAAAGAGACTTCCTGGTGCTGCGTGCAACCAATATTTGAGATTAGCTGCATCTGTAGTTACACTTTAGGATACTGTCTGCTGTTGTGTCTGTAGTTTGCCACACAAGATTTTCGAGGCCTGTGACTGGGTGGAGGGATTTGCAATCAGTGGGGTGGGGTGAACTGGGGAACTGGACTCGAGTTTCGGTGTTGGCTAGACATCCTGTGATTCTGGACAAATCACTTAGGGCCCGATTACGAGATTGGCGGTCCATGGGACTCCCAAACTCGCGGTGGAGGTGCAATGGATGTTGGGGACTGCCACACCAGTGGTCCAACCGCCGTATTACGAGTACAGCTGTTCGACCTCCAGAGAACAGCCGTAGTCGCCAGGGATCCGCAATCCCTGGTGGTGGCACAGTGGTCTAGGGAAGCAATATGCTTGGCGGTTCCAGAGCAGCACCGCCAAGCATATTACAAGTTTCCCCACCGTCAGCCTTTTCATGGCGGTGAGCCCGCCATGAAAATGCTGGCAGTGGGAAAGCCCCCTATTGCCCCTGTGCATGGAAATGCATGCAGGGGGCACATGTTGTGCCCCCCCTGTCTTCATGCACCCCCTTTCCTGCATGGCATTGACTTTACAGTCCATGTCTTGCAGGAACGGGCTTTGACGTTCCCATTGCGGTGCCCTTTTAATAGGCAGCGCTGTGGGAACGCCAAAGGACCGCCCGCCAGACAATGAGATTACTCGTAATCTGGCCGGCGGTCGAGTTTGGTGGTTCTGGAGCAGGTCCCTGGACTCCGAGCTCAAAATGGACCGCCAGATCAACTCTGTCTCATCTTCCTGCTTCCACATCCTCCGCCTCCTTCGTAAGACCTTCAAATGGATCCCCCTCGAACACCGAAAGACCGTCACTCATGCCCTGGTCACCAGCAGACTCGACTACGGCAACGCACTCTACGCCGGAATAAACAAAAACCTCACCCGCAAGCTACAGAACATCCAGAACGCCGGCGCAAGACTGGTCCTCAACCTGCCAAAACACTGCCACATCTCCCTGCACCTGCGCAGACTCCACTGGCTCCCCGTCGAGGCGAGAATCACCTTCAAGATGCTCACCCACGCACACAAGGCCCTCCACGGCACCGGACCAGCATACCTGAACAGCCGACTCAAATTCCACGCACCCCAAAGGACCCTACGATCAGCCCAGCTCTCCTACGCCGTGGTCCCCCGCACCAGAAAGACCAGATCGGGAGGCCGCTCCTTCTCCTTCCTCGCGGCCAAAGCATGGACCGTCCTTCCGCTCCACCTCAGACAGACAACATCGCTCCCCATCTTCGCAAGAAACCTCAAAACCTGGCTCTTCGACAGACCCCCTCCTTGATGGAATGGAACCTGCACCCACCCCTAGCGCCTTGAGACCCTTACGGGTGAGTAGTCGCGCTTTAACAAACCCCTGATTGATTGATTGATTGGCGGCCTGCTCCAAGCCTGCCAAGCTCGTAATCAGGCCCTTAATCTCACTGTGCCTACAACAAATGAATGTGTCCTTGTGTAATGTAGCTGGTGCTGGTGTAAAGTACTCCAATACCTTCGGGTCGAGTTCGCGCTATATAAAAACAGCAAAAAAAGCAGGAGAGTCGTGTTAACTTGTGCCCTCCAATTGGTTAATACCTCGATATCAGATTGGATTGTGAAACACTGTTGCATGAGTCAGGCAATAAAGCACACTTATCTTTAGTGCCGTATCTGAGATAGCTTGTTAGAGAGCCAGTGATCCTGAGTAAACTCTTAATATAATTCTCTGCCACTGTGGTTTCTAATTTACATTTCCACCTACTTTGTTTTCCCTTTTTTCAATAGACAAACCTTGGCTAAAGGTGGTTTACACAGTGTCAGGCGTGGGTGACTGTGGTTTAACCTTGTTTTTAGCCAGACATTTGATCATTTATGATCAGATTATTCAGGAGATGTGGACTTCCTGGTTTTTTTTTTTCATGCGGCTGTTTCAGGAGTCAGTTAAAAGGTAAAGTTATGAAAGTGGTGTTGCTTTACTGATTTCTAATGAAACAGTGTCATACGTAGGTCCAATGACGGCAGCTTAGTCATGTCGAGGGTGTATTAATGTATCACTCTGGAAATTACCCTTTCAAAAGGCAGACAGGACACTCTCTCTCCTAACGCTTTAAAAAAAAATGTTTATAGCACGAACGCTAACGCATTTGCGAGAGTTTAAGCTATTGGCATTGTAAATGACTATGCCTTTTATTTATGTGTTTTAAAAACAACACATAAATAAAAGGCATCCCTAGGCGGGTTTCGGTGGGGGAAGATTTGAAGAAACTTCATTGGCTCCCAATTCAGGCCAGAGTCACTTTCAAGGCCTTATGCTTTGGTCACAGGATCCTTAGTCAGAAGGGGACGCGCTTCCTGCTCCCCCTTCTTACAGCTTATCGGCCCGCACGGGATCTGAGATCGCTCGGCTCTGCCAGGGTGATTGTGCCCAGGGTGCGGAAGGTTCGAGCTGGAGGGAGATCTTTTCGCTTCCTGGCTGCTAAGGCATGGAATGACCTCCCTATGGATCTTAGGACCTGCGAGTCGGAGTCTCTGTTCCGGAAAAACCTAAAAACTTGGCTTTTCCGACTTCCGTCTGGTGGACGGAAGTAATATTTCTGCTTTTTATTATTCTGTCAGTCTTATGCGCAGGAAGGCTGCTAGGTCTGGAGTGTTGCGGGGTTTTCATTGATGTTCTAGCGCGGGGACACTCCGTTGGAGTAACCAGGCGCTTTACAAGCGAGCTAATAATAATAATAATAATAATTGTCATTTACAATGCCAATAGCTCAAACTTTCGTAAATGCGAGACCTATTGCATTTCAAATGCTGGTTTTCCAGACTTTATAGCCAAACACGAGTTGTTTGAAATTAGTGCTCTGCAGCATTTTACATAGAAAAGTATCCGACCCCTCCAAACCATTCTCAATTTGGGGCAGCTGTTTCCTTTAATCTGGAGTTACTTGAGTGAGGTGCTTTAGTGATTTAAATAGCACACACTATGAAAGAAAAACCACTCAAAGTTCAGGTAAAAATCCATAGTTGAGGATCTCCCTCTTGAAAGACCTCACCATCTCAGAGTTCTTCAGTGAGGAGAAGGTATCAATAGAAATTGAATTTTCTCAAATTATCCAGGGCCCGAAACTGGTTAGGAGAATTTTGTATTGGAATGGCCAGTTGGGTGTCTTCAGCATAGCGCTTGTTGGAAAATGGCCCTATCTGAAGGGTCATCCCAAAATTATTGCTTTCCTCCAACTCTTTTTATGACATTCTTTTTTGGCCTTAGGGCTCTGAGCACTTTACCACTGCTGACCAGTCCTAAAGTGCATATGCTCTCTTCTCTAAACGTGGTATAATTGGTTTACACCTGTTTGGCTTATGATTTACTTGTAAGTCCCTTGTACAGTGGTATACCGTATGCCATGGCCTGTAAATTAAATGATACTGTTGGGACTGCAGCACTGATTGTGCCACCCACAGAAGTAGCCCTTCAAACCTGTCTCAGGCCTGCCACTTCAGGGCCTGTGTGTGCAATTTACTGCCACTTCGACTTGGCATTTAAAACTACTTGCCAAGCTTGAAACTCCCTTTTTATTACACATAAGTCACCCCTAAGGTCGGCCCTGGGTAGCCCTAAGGGAAGGGTGCTGTGTAATGAACGGTAGGGCATGTACTGGTATGTTTATCATGTCCTGGTAGAGACAAGCAGTCTATTTCGTTTTTCACTACTGTGAGGCCTACTCCTCTTATAGGTTTGCATTGGGAATTCCTTAAAACACTTTTAAGTTGTAATTCCTGATCAGAGAGGAGTAGTTTTTTCATGTTTCATACCTTTTGAATGGTAATGATAAATCCTCCTCACTGGTGAAGTTGGATTTAACATTACTGTTTTAGAAATGCCACTTTTAGAAAGTGGACATTTCTCTGTGCTTATAACTCTATATGCTTTGCAGCCTATCTCCACACATGTCTGGGCTGCGTGACAGCTACACTTTGTGAATTCCCTCTAGACAGCCACAACACAGGAAGGATAGGTGTGTCTGAGTACCCATCTATATACATCTGTATTGTGATGGCCTTGATTGTGCATGATGGAAGGGAGGGGCTAACACTTCACTTGAATAAGCAGTGTTCTGTCCCCACACAAAGGACTGATTACCCCCCACAGATCTGGCAGACAGGACTGGGTTGAAAGCGATGCTTGTGCACTTTAGAGAGCTGCTTTGAAGTCACCCACACATCAAAGGCACTTTTAGGTATAAGTACTGGGTCTCTGACCCCCTGAAATCAGACACTACTGGACTCTTAACTGAAGCTCTGCCAGAGGAACCCCTGTGCTGCTTAAAGGACTCAACTGGACAGCTGATCTGGAAGGCCTGCTGTTCGGTTTGTTGCTCTGCTGCCTGCTTCTCTCTGCTGAAGGAGAGCTGGACTCTGCCTTCCTTCCAAGTGATCTCCAGGGGCTTGTGGACTTGCCTCCTGTTGCCTGAGACTTAAGGATTTCAAAGTATCTACCCCTGCTCCTGTGCCTGGCTCACTGGAAGTGGCCCAGATACTTGCAATATGGATTTCGATGCATCTCCTGTCTGAGTGTAGCAGAACTGGTGCATCGACCTGATTGTGGAAGTAAAATCGGCGCATCGTGTGGAAACCAGCGCTTTGCCTCCGTAGATCAATGCTACGGACAGCGTATCACTGCCGCTGTAGCTTGGTGACATCGAGGCATTCCCACGACTGCGTGGCAGAATCGGGCGTGTCGCTCAACGCCTCTCGACTCCGGCACCTGTCTTTTGAACTGACGCATCGCCATCACTGCGCGAAGAAGATAGACGCATCCTGCGCGACTCGGCATCGCTGTATCTCATTGTTTGCGACCAGGAAAGGTACTTTGTTGTTCGGGGCCTCCGTAGGTCCTGTAGCCTGCCGGCGCTCCATTATGATCAGCCCGAACTTTGACTTTGTCCCAGTCCAGCACGATCTAAAGTAACCTTTTTAGCGCTACTTGCTTCTAAGCGCTTTACTGCATTTATTCCTTTAAACTTCAAAATCTCAACTTCTATACATTGTTTTTTTTGTCGTTTTCCTCTTGTTTTGTTCAGAATATAATAATCTATTTTTCTAAACCTGTCTGGAGTCTTTTTGTCGTGTATTCATTGTGTTACTGTATGTGTAGGTTGCACAAATACCTTACACATTGACTCTTTAGATAAGTCTGACTGTTCTGTGCCAAGCTACCAGAGGGTGAACACAGGTTATCTTTTAGTGTGTATTTAGCTAACCCTGACTAGAGTAGTGGTTCCTGCCTGGCCTGGGTGCATACCTCAGCCAACCAGGAATTCCCTTTCTAACACTGGAGATCAGCGGTGAAGATAGGACTTGTGTTTGTGCAATACCATATAGTAACTCATTGAACACTATAATTCTGTACTGAGACCAATTTGAGCCTTTTACAATTCTCACTGATTTGCGAATTTTGGATTTTTCCAAAAGTATTTTTACCCTAGTCCCATTTGTTTCCAATGTCTGTGGTTCTGCCTGGCAGCATGGAATTCGAGCTGGCCAATCTGGATACATACACAGTGGCCCAGCTCAAGGGGTTCTGCCAGGAGAGAAGGGTGTTGCATAAGGGAAGCGCCAAGAAGGCAGAGCATCAGAAAGCCTTGAGAGCATGGGCAGCAGCCCACCCAGATGTAGAGGAGGATGAGGAGGAGGGGTCTCAGTCTGAGGAAGGATCAGAGCGGGACCTGACAGAGCCTTGTCATGCAGCCTACAGAAGGGGGGAGCAATTTTCTCCCAGGACTGGAAGTTCACTCTAGACCAGGCAGCAGTATGTCCTCAAAGAACCTGTCCCCAGAGGAGCTGGCAGACAGGAGAAAGGAGAGGAAACTCAAACCAGAGCCTGCCAAGATTGACAGGGAACAAGCCTTTGCTGAATTGGAGAAAGAGCAAGCTCTAGAAGAGAAGAGGCTGGCCATGGAGGAAAGGTAGATGTCCCATGAGCTTAGCCTCAGAGAGCTGGATATTAGAGGCCTCCAACTGTGGTCCAGCAACAACAATATTGGTGGCACCATGCCTGCAGTATCTTCTCATGAGTCCAGATTTCACATCCCAAAAGATGTGGTGTCCAGTTATAGTGTAGGGGATGACACAGATGCATGGTTGGCAGCCTATGAGGTGACTTTGAAAGTGCAGAGGGTTCCAGAGGAGTTCTGTGGGAGTAGTCTCTGGCGGTACATGCCCACAGTGGGGAGTGGCACACTCCTTACAATAGAGGTGGGGGACCAGACCAACTACACTGCCATTAAGGCCATTATAGTCGATAAGTTTGGGCTGACCCCTGAGAATTACAAACAACGGTTCATGGCCAGTCACAAACTCTACATTCAAACATGGGTGGAGTTCTTGGATTATGATGGTAAGACACTCAAGGGCTGGGTGAGGGGCAGCAAAGTAGAACACTTTTGAAGGGATGTACAATTCGATTGCCAGAGAGCACATGTTCAGTTACTGTTTTCCAGGGCTACGCCAACACCTGGCTGAGTGTAAGTTCTCTGACCCCAGGGAACTTGCAAAGGAGGTAGACCTCTGGGTGAGTACCAGAGTGTCTGAAAAGGCATTTGGGAGTGATCCTAAGGGGATTGACTCCCCCGCCCCAACCGAGGGTGGGAGAGATTCACATTAACCCAGACAGGTCCCAGTACAGTGGGTTGGGGAAAGTGTCCCAAGTCACTTCTCAGAGTAGAAAGAGAGGTGGGAAGAGACCCAGGGTGCCCTATTCCTAGCCCCAGAGCTTGGATTGTTCCTAGAGGGAGCATCAGCAGGGATCCCTAGTCTGTACTGAGAGACCATCCACTGAGGGGAGCCCCACAGTGTCAGGAGAACTTAGTGGGGTGGCTGCCACAAACACTCAACCAGTTCTGGTTTCTGGCAGTACCCCTCCATAGAGGAGGGTGCAGAAGCCCAGATGGAGCTATAGAAGGTGGAAACAGCCCATAGTGGGAGGACCAGAGGATCAGGGGTGACCAGCTCTCAGATCAGAGCACCCCTAGACTGACCCTGAGGAGGCCACTTCTGGCCTGGGGGGGCTCCATGCACTGTCACAGGGACAGAGGGCTGGAGACCTGCGCCAGGCAGACTCTTGCACAACACATGTAGTATGTTTCTCTTGGGGAAGGTGGGGGGTAGTTGTACTCCCTTGGAAGCCCTGGCTTGCTAGGCACCTGTTCAGCATAAGGGTACAGACCTGGGTTGAAGGGCCAGGTTCAGGATATCACCCCTGCACTGGTGGGAGGGGCAGCTGCCACAAGCACCCCAACAGTTTTGTTTTCTGGGGGTACCACTCCCAGAAGGAGAGTACGGAACCCCAAGTGGAGGGGCAAAGGAAGGAAGGACTCATCCCTGACTCTTGCTCAACCTAAGGGTACAGAACCTAAGTCGAAAGACCAGTTGCAGGATAACACCCCTGAACTGGTGGGAGGGAGAGTGGGGAAAGGATGCAAGGCACCTGGGGCTATTGCCCCCCACTCTGAGAAACTACAGAGGATAGAGACCCCTGAATGGCCTGGGGCCTGGCTCTTGACGATGACAGCTGTCAGTGGCCTCTGTTGGCTGCTGTCCTTGTGGACACGGTTTTCCTTAGTTTGGGGACAGAAGTCGGACCCAAGGGGTGGAATCGGCCACATCACTTTGTTGACCATGGTGGTACTATATGCCTACTGGGATTCAACTGTTAGCAAGTTAAAGTTAGGTGCTGCACAGATGTGGTCCGCAGGTAAGGAGAAGGATTTCCCACGGATTAGCTCAGTGGCACTTGAGAGCATAGACCGAGGGATCCAACTGGGTTCAGAGAGGCGTAGAACTGGCAAGTACCCTTGCTGTAGTGGGCCATTTTCCAGGTTCTGTCGCCCTAAGCAGGGAAGTCCATCAAGGTGTTGATTAGGCTACCTTGGCTTTAGGCTGGGGGGCGTGGGGTCGCGTTGGAAAATGTCTCTCTCTGAAGGGTCATCCCTAACTTTTTGCCTTCCTCCTCCTCTTTTTCTGACCTTCTTTTTGTTGGCTTTGGGACTCTGGGCACTTTACCACTGCTGACCAGTGCTAAAGTGCATGTGCTCTCTCCTCTAAACGGGTTATAATTAGTTTACACCTGTTTGGCATTTTTGATTTACTTGTAAGTCCCTTGTAAAGTGTTATACCATATACCCAGCACCTGCAAATTAAATGCTACTAGTGGACCTGCAGCACTGATTGTGCCTCCCATAGTAGTAGCCTTTCAAACCTGTCTCAAGCCTGCCGCTGCAAGGCCTGTTTTTAGTTTACTGCCACTTCCGCTTGGAATTTAAAACTACTTGCCAAGCCTTAAACTCCCCTTTTATTACACATAGGTCACCCCTAAGGTAGGCCCTAGGTAGCCCTATTGGTAGGGTGCTGTGCAAGTAAAAGGTAGGACATGTGACTTTATGTGGCATGTCCTGATAGTGACAAACAGTCTATTTCGTTTTTCGCTGCTATGAGGCCTCCTCCTCTCATGGGCTAACATTGGGAATTCCCTTATATGTTTTTATGTGGTAATTCCTGATCAGAAAGAAGTGGTGTTGCCATGTTTGGTATATTTAAAATAGTGGTGATAAATTCTGCTTACTGGTGTAGCTTACATTACTTTTAGAAATGATGATGATGATGAGAATACTTGTAGAGCGCTCGGATGCCCGGGGTGCACATGGAAGGAAGGTACCCACTATTTCCTGAATAACCAAGTTTTTATGGATTTCCTCAATGCCAAAAGAGAAGGCATGGATTTCAATTCTGGCGTAAGACTGTTCCAGTTCTCAGCAGTACACTTAACAAAACCCTTGCCCTCCCAAGAGGAGCGTTTAAAGGAGGGGACAACTAGGTTATTTTCTGAGCTAGACCGCAGGGTTTTGCTGGTTACGTAGCATTTAAAGCTGTTTTTCAGGTATTCAGGGCCCTGACCATGCAGTGCTTTAAACGCAGCACAGACAGCCTTAAAAACAATTTGTTGTTTGATGGGAAGCCAGTGTAGCCTGCCTACCGCTTTAGTGGCTGAGTGAGATTTGGACACATTCAGAAGCATCCTTGATTTTGCTGAGAAACTCTTTTTTGCAGGGTCTGGTAAAGACCATTGCAATAGTCTAGTCTGGAAAGTATAAGTGCATTCACAACCGTTTTTAAAAGGGATGGGGAAATGAATTTAGCAATTTTCTTTATGATTCTTAGCGTGTAATCGGAAGCAGAAGTAACAGAACAGACTTGGTCTTTAAAAGTTAGTTTTCATCCACTATAACTCCTAGAGTTTTTACCTTTTTGATGGGTAGAGGGAGCGGCCCTAGCTCCTGAGGCCACCAAGACTGGGACCAGAAGGAAACATTGTTGCCAGATAGAGTAACCTCAGTCCTCGAGGAGTTCAACTTAAGGCAATTTACGTCCATCCACTGGCCAACAGCACACATGCAGGACCGAGATGACTCCCCTCTATTCTGGCTGCTGTCGGAGAGTGACACCACTATCTGAGTGTCGTCAGCATAGGATACTAATGACAGGCTGAAGGACTTAATCAGGATGGCCGGGGGGGGTAACGTATACGTTTAAAAGGGTTGATCTTAACAATGAGCGCTGAAGGACCCCACAAGGTAGTTGAAAAGGTTTAGATGTAAACTCCTTAAGGAAGACTATTTGACTATGATCAGATAAAAAGGAGCGCAGCAGTGCCAAAGCATCGTCCTTAATTCCAATCCTCTGTAAACGGTCAATCAGTTAAGTATGATTGATCGAATCGAATGCCATGGACAGATCGAGCAAAATAAGAGCTACACTGCTGCCCTTATCTAATGTAATCCTGATTACCTCTGTGGCCACAATAAGCGCCGTCTCGGTACTGTGGCCGCTTCTAAATCCACATTAGGTGTTGTCTAGCAGCTGGTTGTTATCTATGAAGGAGGTGGGTTGGGAATTCATGGCCTTCTCTACCACCTTAGCCGGGAAAGGAATCTGGGAGATAGGCCGATAGCTGTTGGGGTCTGCTGGATTTAGGCTGGGTTTTTTCAATAGAGGAAGAACGGATACCTTTTTCCATTGTTTGGAGAAATGCCAGATATGAACATGGCATTAAAGATCTTGGACTGGTGGTGGGCAATGATATCAGGAGCTTTCTGTACAGTGGATTGAGGGCAAGGATCCAGTGGAGATCCAGATTTAGTGGACAGAATGGCCTGTTTCACTTGTTCGACTGTAAGATGACAGAATTCACCAAAAGAGGATTTTCTAGTGGGAGCAGATGTAGTAGCCTCGCTCCCCGGACCTATAGAATTGTTTGTGGCAAATCTGTTGAAGATATACTCTACTTTCTTCTGGAAGAAAGTAGCAAGTGAGTTGCAAAAAGGCTGACTACAGTCTATGGCCTTGCCTCTAGGTGTAGCTGAGAATTTAAGGACAGTTTGAAAAAGCTCTCTAGTGGAGTTAGTGGCAGATTCAATTTTTTCAGTGAAGTATTTAGATTTGATTTTTAATAGCAGGTCTTTAAATTCTGCAATACAACACTTGTATTTGTCCCTCTCCTGCGAGTTATACTCCTTCCTCCATTTCCTTTCCTGCCTCCAACAAATTTGTTTGGCTGCCCTTAATTATTTATTAATCCAAGGCGCAGATGGTTTGCTTCTTTGGTGAGTACTGCATTTAGGGAGTGCAAGGATACTGACTGCAGATTTCAGGCAATTTGAATAGTTCGAGGATAATTGATCAATATCAGTTGACTAATCTAATTGAGACTCCATTCGAAGTTGGTTAAAATCCGACTCCTTAATTTTATGCCAGGCCTGGTAGACCGATGTCTTGAGAAGAAACTTGGTTGGGGGGGTTGGTGGCGGGAAGTTCAGTTTCACAGGTCACAGCTCTGTGATCGGTCCACATCAGCTGTAGAGTTGGTAGACCGAAGATAAAAGGATTATTAGTAAAAATACCATCAAGGGTATGCCCCGCCACATGGGTAGGAGTATCTACTATCTGGGTAAATCCAAGTCCGGACATAGCAACAATTAAAGTCTCGGAGTCATAGTCTGCCTGATTCTCTAGATGATAGTTAAAATCACCAAGTAAGGTGAAATCAGATTTGAGAGAAAAGAATTCCAAGAGGAGATTGATAGCTTGAACACAGATAAATCTGGTCCCAGAAGGGCGATAGACGAGAAGATTGAGTTTTAGTTAGTTCAATGTTGAAACAGCATGCTTCAAACTCCTCTACAGATGCTGGAGAAAAGATGGTTTTTGAATGCGCTGAGGATCTGCTCGCGCACGCACTCCCGCGGGGACTGCTCCTGAAGCCTTGACTCGCACGGCATAAACACGGAGTACGCAGAAGTGGCTCCATTGCAACTCTGGCACGCTCCCTATTAAGGTTGCTCCCTTAATTGTTGCGGTCCCCGCAGTCATCGCGGTTCACCTAACCTTCGTTGTAATTGAGCTATTTAATACAGGCATGTCATTATCAATGTCCTGAAGATGATCCCACTGATTTAAAAAGGGATCGAAACGTCGTCGACAACTGTACACCATATACATTGGCTATATTATAATGCTTAATTTGTAATGGTGTGCGCAACGTAATTTGTCTGTTGTATTTATATCCAATGTAATTACAGACACGGTTTTCTTGCCTGAACCCCCTTCCCTTATGTTGTTTGTAAAATGTACGTCAGCAGGACGCAGGCTGTGTCCCGCTTGTAAATTCTTGTCTTAATGGTTTTATACAATCACTGTATATTAATAAACTGTCCGGCTGGACAGACAATATAGTACTGACTGGGTCTATATTTAACTTTATATTTCATCGAATTGTCTAGGGACCACTGTCCTCTAAAATAGTCAATGTACCCAAGGTCCCTGACCAATAGCATATTGGGTTCCCTTGTTTTTTGTAACAACAAGGAGAAAAGATGGTGACATAGGAATCACAATAAACCACTGCTAGGCCTCCTCCTTTCCTAGATGGTCTATCCAAGTGGTAGATAGTATAGCCGGCTGGCAAAGCCATGGACAGGTCTGGTCCAGCTGAAGGATCTGTCCTGGTTTCCATTACAAATACTATGTGAAACTGATGGGTGTCTGGGAATTCAGCAAATTTCAAGCTGTGCTTTACCAGGGACCTGGCGTTAATCAGTGCACAGGTTGCTTTGGAGCCTCTCAGAAGGCAAATACTTTCCTTGGCCGTGTTTGCCAAGTCTTGGGGTTGGTCATTTCTCTGCATAGTAGAGAATGAAGCCTCAAAGCTACATGTTTGACAAGAAAACTGGTTGCCATCAGATACAAGGCATGGGTTTAACATAGGGCAAACAGAGGCCTTACCTGAAATGTTGAGAGCCAGGAGATCGTCCCTGGAGTAACTCAAACATTTTAAAAACTGGGAGGCAAAATGACCAGGTAGATGGGTGCTAGGTGCAGACCGGGCACAAACGGGCTTGCAGCGACGCGGTCATGCTGTGAGGTTGACTAAGTAGCCTGTCATAGAGAAGGGCGTGTCCCAAGCACAGCACGTTGAGCGCTTGCAGTGCGAAGAGTTTGAAACAAGATAGGGTAAAAGAAATGTATAACTAGGGTCCAGCAGCCCCTCTCTCTGGCCTCAGGCTCCCCTGAGGTAAGAGAGCACTGGTAACTAAAGATTTAAGGCAAATCAAAAAATCATGACTCTTTGTGCTTTGCAGCCTGACTCCAATACATGTCTGGGCTGGGTGACAGCTACACTATGTGAATACTTTCTAGACAGCCACCACACAGAAAGGGCTGGGTGTGACAAGGAATACATCTGCATTCACCTGCATACTGATAGTCTTCCTGGGCTGGGAGAGGTGGTTCACACTTACATTTGAATAGGTGGTGTCCTGACCCCCCACACAAAGGGCTGATTTACCCCCTACTGATCGTCTGGAACCAGGGCTGGGTTGAAAGGGATTGTTGAACACTTCTAAGGGTTCCTTTGAAGTCACCCCTTCATCAAAGATATTTTAGAATATAAGCACTGGGGCTCTGACGCCATATTTTTAGACACTGCATGGACTTGTGACCAGAAGCTGCTGGCTCTACAAACTGCTGTGCTGCCAGGAGGAACCGCCATTGGGACTACTTGCTTTGTGTACTGGCCTGATGCCTGCTGGGTTGCTGTGCACTGCCACTCTGCAAAAGTAACTTCATGTGTTGGCCTGCCCGTCTGCTACTCGCTTTGTGCCCCAGTGTTGTCCAAGGGCATGCTGGCTTCCCCCCTGTTCTCCGCAATCTCAGGGCCATAAAATATTGCCGCCAAGCACCTATGCTGTGGGACTCTATCCCCTGTGAGTCCAACAGCAGAGTGCTCTGCAAAAGGAGTCCTGATTAATTGCACCTTGTGTTCCAAATCAGCGCAGGGTGAGTGCTGGTTATTGCTTCAGTCAGCGCGTGGTAAGTGCAGGTATTTGCTCCTTGTGGTTTGAAACAGCACGTGCTGAGTACTTCATTGTTTCCTCCAGTGACCGGCAAGCTCGTTCTGGGCTCACGTCCTAGGGCAAATACCTCTGCTTGGAGCTGCTCCCCATCTGTAAGGACCCTCTACTGCTGCTAAACGAGGTGACCGGCCTCAGAGGAAGCCCGCCAGTGCAGCACGGATTCCCTGCTCTGCCCTCAGATTGCTGGAGTAACCAGAAGGTCACCGGAGGTTGTCGTGTCAGTGTGGAGGGCCGCGGGAGTCAAGCGGAAAAGCTCCAGCAAGAGGAAGGCTCTGGGAGCCGACCCGCCCCTGAGGCCCCCTTGTTCTCCCCCCTTTTGCCAGAAGGTACTGCTCGTCTGCAGCAGCTCAGTGCGCTGTGCTGAGTAGCGGAGCCAGGGCGCGGCAGCACGCGGGGACAGGAAAGGTCTCCAGCATGTGGAGAGAGGGCTAGGATAGCTGCATTCAGCTCACTAGTAGCTGGATCTCTTAGTCTGAAAGGCAGCGATGGACCAGATCGAGGTCTCCCACGTGCTCCTTACAGTCGTTGCCCTAGCTTGAGGAAGGTTGGTGCTTTGGGTGCACTTGATCGATGTAGACATTACGGGGAGAAACCTCTACAGAGGACCCCGAGCGAGGCAGGGTACCGCCGCTAGGAACTTACTGTATTCAGGAGAACTGCCAACTACTGTATCACGTCAAGTATGCGCCCAGGTGCTCCTGCGCCCTACTCTTTGCTTGCAAATGCACTAATTTCAGTTAGGTCCATAGCGAATACCGTAACCCATCTAGTAGGTGTACAGGTGTTCCTATGCCTATGTATACCTGCTGTGATTGATGTGCTGTTACGTTGCATTACATGCCCTAAATATTTACTGATATATGTTGTTTTTGCCTTGCATTGTCCAGGATAACGAGTATTATCTGAGTAATTTCATTGGATGCACAGTATTTATGATTCATGTTGTTTTGGTCTGGTTTTATGTACAATATACTACATACATTTTTATATAATCCTGTGTGGAGTCTCTTTTGTGGTGTATTCCTTGTGTTCCTGTGTGAGTGTGTTGCACAAATGCTACACGTTGGCTCTGATGATAAGCCTGCCTGCTCTGCGCCATACTGCCAGAGGGGAGCACAGGTTGTCTTTGGTGTGTAACTGACTTGCCCTGACTAGAGTGTTGGGTTCTGCCTGGCTTAGGTGCATACCCAGCCAACGAGAAATCCCCATTTCTAACACTCTCCCAGATTCCCTTTGTATTCGGATGCCCCCCATCTGGTAAAACGAAAAAAGTGTGTACAAGTTCTTCACCTGTGGGCAGGAAACAGTTCCAAATAATTCTAGTATGATGGACTCATGGGGTTTTTGGAAAAGAAGAGTTCCGGATTTTTCAACACAGAATTATTGCCAAAGTTCAATCTCTTAGAAAGGCCCAGGAAGAGAGTTTAAGGGACTCAATGGGTACTGTGGTTAGTAGATTAAAGGCAATGGTAGTCACTGTATCCAATTGCTATGAGAGAGTTGAAGAGATCAAAACCGCCAACTCTTAATTGGACTCCAAAATACACCGTCTACTTCCAAGGGACTTATCGCATTTAAATGGGGCCGAATATCAGGTTAGCTGTTCTGGAGAGGGGTAAATTATGCATTTAAGCCACAAGCCTTGGGGTAGATACAAGAATTAGTGAGGTAGATTCACCCAGAAACAGAGCTGTGGTGCAACAATCACAAGGCTGTGCCAAACTTGACCCCATAAACTGGATTGACTTCCTGATGCCACTCCCTACATACTAATTTTATTGAATGGCCATCCCTTAAAGTTAACCAGGGAGAACAATGGAAAGGTTTAAAAAAAAAAATTAAGCGGTGCATTGTGTGTGTAACAGAGTAGGACACACTAACTGCCTATTTGAGGACATTGTCATGGTACGCAGGGTTTCCTGGGTGGAGAGGGGGACAACAAAAACATGCAGGATTGTGTTGAGTTTAGGTCCTCCAGGTAAGTGGAAACGATTTTGCTTCAATTAAGCTAGTTATGACCTTGTCCTCTCAGACTAAAGTGGCTTGTTTAGGATTTCTTTTTTTAAACCACAGTAATGCCTTACTGGATCCAATGCTTGGTTTAAATCTACCACACATAATTCTACAACTGTCGGTTGTAATGTTGACACTACAAATCACCCCTAAATGCAAGTGATGATGTTGAATGACTTAATGCCATTCATTTGACCCATCCTTCTATATTTAATGGTTCGACAATTTAGGGACCTTTGCGTTGTCTGTTAATACAACAACTGGTTCTGACTCCACAAAGAACCTACCATTGCCGTTGGGGGGTTTCCATGTTAAGCTCTCCAAGGCTACGATCTCCGGGGGTCTAGTGGGATGGGATTGGCCCCATAATAATAATCGTGCAGAGCGAGGCTTTCAGTAGTCTAGACAGGGTCAAAAATAAAATGTATCTCTTGGAACCTTGTTGGACTTAAGGCAAACCAAATAGCCAGGATTGGTTAAGCTTTATAACGGGGTTCTCTGTTTCTAGGAGACCAATGCTATAAATATCTTTGATATAAATGGATACACTACTTGCCACACCCTATCTCTTCCATCTATGCAAATGGTGCTAAAGGTGGTCTTTGCACATTTATTTCAATTCCAATTCCTGGCACAGTGATGTATAAAAATCATACTTCTCCCTATAATCAAATAATTGGAGTCAAAAGGTTTGCTGTCAAAGGGTTTGTACTTATTATTGTACATTTTTATAATAATCTTTTTACCAGTGATCAAATTTGTGTGATAGAAGCTCTTTACAAAGAGCTGGAAGCCATCTGCATCAAGAGAGATATAGAAACATATTTTGTGGGAGGTGTACGTGGGATGGGAAGGGAAGAGGGAGATTTTAATGGCCACTTATATGTATCCCCATCTAAGGATGTTTCTGGGTATTTTGATTCAGTGGATTCCAGTCAATTTCATTTTGGTCACAATAACTATGGGGAGCCTTTAAACAGTCTACTCATTAAGAATAATTTTGTTCTTGCAAACGAGATTTGCGACCCGCCTATCCCTTTTAGCCACACATTTATAGGGAAAGGGGGAGGGAATACAATTGATTTCATTCTGATTATTGATAATTTGAGCCGGTCTGTATGTAATTTTAGAACTCACACATAGGGTCTTATTATGATGAGTGTCAGAAAGTCTCCGACCTCAGGTCGTAGGCTTTCCGAGCCTTATCGTCGGTTTCACTTCTGACCGCCTAATTACAATCTAGGCGGTCGAAAGTGAAACCGGCCGGTCATTCCGGATGGATTCCGACGGGCTCAAGGAGCCTGTCGGCCAGTTGGAGACCGGCCCGTAATCCCTATGGACAGCATTTCCGCTGTAGGGATTACGATGCTCGGTTTCGGACAGGCTTTCCATTCCGGGCTTTCCGACATGGAAAGCCTGTCGGAAAGTGAGTTTGGGGGCCCCTAGCATGCCCCCCTTCTCCTTACATTCTCCGGTTGGGGGCCGAGGGGGCACCTATGCCCTGTTAATCCCTGCACCACTAAGGTTTTATCAAGCATGACAAATGCCAAAAGGCGTCTTGGCGCTGCCAACAGAGCAGGTAGAAGTACTGCAGATAGAAACTGGCCTAAAGAGGTGCTGAAAAAAGCCAAGTTTTAAGTTGCTTTCTAAAGCTGGATAAATTCGACTGAAGTTTAAGTTCCAGGGGGAGTGTGTTCCACAGTCTTTGGCATGTGGGTACTCTACCATAGAGGTTGCTATTCCCCCAGAGAAGTGGATTGATCATTTTAGTAGTGTCTATGAGATTTTGGGTAGAGAAGGGCGGGTTAAGGAAGAGGAGGAGCCATATATGAGGATTTTGGAGTTCATACAAATGACGTCAGCCTAGTGGTTTTTACATCAGATGAAGTTTTTTCAGCTATTTCCAAGAGCCAGAGCAAGAAAGTTCCAGGCCCTGACGCAGTACACATTGACCTCTTTTAGGAGAATATTGATTTATAGGGGCCTTCTAACCAGTGTCCTGCGTTCTGTATGTAAGTCTTCAAAATTGGACACCTGGTCATATTCACACATTGTTCCAAATTTCAAAAAGGGACCCAATATATTACCACCCAGTATCATTACTAGACTCCCTAGTCAAGGTGGCAGGGAGGATATTATTATCTAGACTGGAAGTTTGGGCAGAGGAACACGCTATATTATCAGACATACAGTATAGATTTTGCAGGGAAATAGGCGCGATCAATGCTTGAAACTTAGCCTTTGGATTAATAAATATTCTGTGGCCAAAAAGGGGGCTGTTTATATGGCTTTCATGGACTTGTCAAGCACCTTCAAGTGTATACATCATGCAAAACGTGGGTGCTTGAAGAAGGAGATGGGGTAGACTTACCAACTGTTAACCTCCTCAGACAAATCCACACAGGTTCCACAGCGAATATCAGACATGGGATTAATGGGGAATGTTCTGAGGCCTTAGATATTACTAAGGCTGGGGTCAAGCAAGGCTGTGTACTTGCACCTGTTCTCTTTACATTATATATTAAAAATGTAGAAATGGTCCTAGCGGACAGGTGCAAGGAAACACCCAAGATAGGACACCGCTCTGTCCCAGCCCTTTCATATGCCGATGATGCAGTATTAATGGCTCGTACAAACAATGATCAACAGTTATTGTTGAACACCTTTGTTAACTTTATGGAAGAGCTCGACCTTAAAGTCAGCCATAGTAAATCTTTTATTATGATCTGTGGGCCCAGTCAGAGCAAACATCGCCCCATCACAGTCAACAAAATCCAGCTTAGTCAGATTGGCTTCTTTTCCTACTTGGGGGTTCAACATGTTTCATGGGGTACATAGAAGCAGTTAATGATGGCTGAGAAACATCAATTTGACAAAGCCATTACCACTTTATTTCGATTCTCCGCTAAACTTAGGATGAAACCTATAAAAGAAATTGACCTAATATACCGGGCTAAGTGTGTGTCGCTGGCTATTTACGAGGCCGAGGTCTGGGGTTATGTGAGTTCAGCTAACTTACAGGTTTCCGAAAATTCCTGTCTAAGAAGATTGCTGGCAGTTCATCTTAGCCACTCCACTTACGTCTGCCACAGAGAATTTGTAATCAGCCTCTTGGAAGAACTAGTTCGGCTCTGCCATCTCCTTCTGTGGCATAAGATTTGGACACGGCCGCAGGCCTTCCTTAATAGATACATTGCTGAAGACTGTCTGACCCTAGATTCAGCCTTAGAGACCCCCTAGTTGAGATGCATTAAGATCCGGAACTCTATGACAACCCAGTGACGTTAAAAGAGATCAACAAAGGGGACCTGAAGCGCTATTCCTACACAGGTTTGAAGAGGATAGATTTAATAAGGAGCAACTCAAAGTTGATTGTTACCTCTCATTCTGACCTACTAATTAAAGATAGTTTAGGACCAGATTTGGAGATGTTAACCAACAGACAGTATAAATTTGTTCGAACATGACTCAGATTTAATAGGAGTCACACCTGGCGTAGAGTTTTAATAAGCTGCCCATGTGAGGGACTATCGTCACAATGCATTTTGCTCTTTCTGTGTTTTTGCAAGCATTACACTGAGCCTTGAAGAAGATTAAACCATTGCTACTGAAGTATAATTTGAGGCTATATAGACCGGCCTTGATCCACCTCCTACAGTTAAACACTATATATGTTTGTGTCGCCTTTTCCTCTTTCATTTACCAAGCTATCCATATCCATAATCAATTAGAAGATTGTGAATAGGTCTTGGTTTTTTGACGTTCTAATTATTGTGTCAGATTTTTATTTGTTATTTTTATGGAACTATATTAGCATTCAGTTCTGTTTACATGTTTTATCTTTTTTGAGTGTTAAATGAAATCATAAATCATGGAAACCACGTGAGGAAATGTTCCTGAATCTCATATATGTACTTTTATGGTTTTTCTTTTGGAAACCGAATACAGTTTCATTGAATTAGAAAGGGAGAACAGACGCAGGCCTGTATATCTTAAGGTTGTATGTCAGAATATG
This sequence comes from Calotriton arnoldi, assembly GCA_963921515.1. NCBI lineage: Eukaryota > Metazoa > Chordata > Amphibia > Caudata > Salamandridae > Calotriton > Calotriton arnoldi. The sequence goes on from CAWUFW010000327.1 coordinate 1,308,787, forward strand.
GAGTTAAAAAATATCATGCTAACAAAATATGGTAGTCGCAATATCGACTACCGAAATATTGCTACGGTAAGTATATATAGGTAAGTATAGATGTATTAATTTTAACTCCACATCTACGTACCTGGATGGTATATATTGTCAAGGTAAACGTATTGAGTGAATTATAGTAAATCTATACTTACCTATGTACACTTACCTTCACTATATTTTGGTAGTCGATATTCTTGGTCACACAATATTTAAAACTCGCCTAGGAAGAATTCTTTCTTTTAAAATGTGATTGCGAAAAGAGTGAGACAGTACCTGAGACAGCATGATGACGGAGACTAATGCATTTATGCATGAAGATTTTGGCTACTATTAACCTGTGCTGCCCCTCAAAATGCTAGCAAATGGATGTACTATGTGGTATGCATAAGAGTCGACCTGAAGCTGTGTTTTACATATGGACTCGGGAGTAATTTAGGCAAAAAATATAGAGTCGGCATAGTTATAGCGGGATGTAACAGAAACTTGTTGGGGCCTGGACTGGACGTACGGTCATCGGGCGTATCCCTGGGAGGCTGGAAGGGTGGGGGCCGGTTTTGCAGTGGTGGGGGCCGGGTTTGTTACTAGTGGCCGGTTTTACAGTGGTGCTGCAATATTGGCCCTCAGTAACAAAAATCAGCAGTGCTTCACACTTGCAACCCCCCTCCCACGGGCTGGTTCGACAAAATTGCCAGGGCTGTTTTGGGATCCCAGTCCGGCCCTGGCTTGTTCAACCTTTTTTGAGCTGATTAGAGGAACTTCTGTTGAATTCGTTTTAGCAATCTTAAACTGAGGAAGTAAATGGAGGTGATCAGAAATTCAGTTTTGTCCCAGTTCATCTTTATGAAGTTATATCTCATTCTTTCAGAATTAGCTGACATAAGCTTTGAAACGTAAATGGTGATGATTATGACCAGCAGCTGGGTATCGTTGGCAAAGCTGAATAATGCCAAGTAAAAAAAAAACGAATGAGTGTGCCCAGGGGTTGAGCACGTCTAGTAAAAAGTGTGGGGCTTTTGTTTTTGCTCAGTTTTAATGTACTCCACAAGACATGCTTGAAGTCAGACTTAAAAGGGGAGGTGGAGACAAACTGGCAACCAGATAAAAATGTTTTTGAGCCATTTGAGTACTGCCCCTCTCCCCAAACTCTTGAAAGTAGACCGGCAGAGTGAAGTAAGAGGTAGAAAATCCCCAAGGGGGATGGATGCACTGTACTGGTTTGAAAGTGTGTGCAGGCTGATAGAATTTTCATTGGGCTAGAGTGACATACCCTATATACATTTTAAATACACATTTTTGTAGAAAAAATAGTGGTGTTTTTTAAACCAGAACAGCTCAAAATTTAAAGTTTTTGAGAGAACATTAGACAACGTTTAAATTTATGCCTGGGAGGAACTCGGCTGCAGAATCCGAGGAGCTAGATACTTAAATTGCTTTAGCTGATTTCCTACACAACCTTAGCACCTCCTTGAAGTGACCGTGTCTCACCATTCGAAAACTGCAAGAAGTGTTGGGCAATGCAATTCAAACCTAAGTACCTCAAGTCAAAATCAAGTTCTATAGCAAAGCAGTCAAAATGTGTGAACTAGGTCCATCTAAAATTTCAGGGGTGATAATGGAAATAATAGACTTAAACACATATAGTCCAATTCCTAAAAGGTGTGTAACCGCTTTATATGCTGAAGAAAGTACAAAAGGAAACTGCACATTTTAGGCTCTTGAAGGCTTCCCAGTGTCCACCAGAGGGCGGCGACCAGTCAGGATCCTCGCATAGGGTAGAAGGGCTGGTGTGAAGAAAGGACACAATAGGCTGGGACTGCTAAAGACTGACACCTTGGAGAATGCACTCAGTTTCTGTGATGATGTTCTCTTGCCTTCATAGTTTGAGATAAAATAAAACAAACAAGTGACTGTACGAGAATGAAAAACAATCGCCTTGGCTCCAATCCAGGGAGGAGGTGCTCTGGGCCTGAGATTCCGTGCTGTAGGTTGGGTACAGACAGGAAGAGCCCAAGCACATTCTGCAATCTTGTAAGAGCTTGCAGAAGAATTAGTGAGGCTGCTCTGTTCTGGTGGAGTGTGTCTTTGCTTGGGGGATTTTGGATGCCAACATAGCCTGACATTTCCCAACGTGAAAATGCTTTGAGCAAATAACAGACATGCTTCTATGTACATTGAAATGATGCAAACAGAAATTAACACAAGTGCAGAAGGACAGACTGTTTGATTTCCTCACAGTATGGGGCAGTTGAGTACCACAGCTATCACAGTCTACGTTTTCAGGGTGTCCAAGTACTTGCCCTCTCAAGTTGAAGGGGGCCCAAGACTCAAAGAATGGGCAGAATAATTGCCCTGTGTTTAGAGACAATTGTAGTGAATGACACACCGCACACTCAGTCTTCAGACCAACAGGAACGCAGAAAGGAAAGCTGGCGCTTCAGCTAGCAAGGAGGAAGGCACCATAAGATGTTCACTGTTAGTGGTATTTGGTTTTGTATTATGTGAGAATATTTAGTCCCTGGATCTGCTGGAATTTCAAAGTTCTAAGTTAGGTGATTAATTATTTTCATGACTGGAAACTCTACCAGAAGTCAGGCTTTGGTAAATCTCACGGGAATTTGATTTCTGGCATATAAATTACCATGAAAACTTTACTGAATGTCCTAACATGTCTGGACCAACACTTGAGATCTTATTCATGTATTCAGTGTTAACTAAGCTGCTGTACTTCAGAGGTCTCACATTTGAGTGTCTAAGTAGGCAAGTGGGGGAGGAATCCTACTTTTTTAGTGTCAGAGCCTGGTGAGCTCTATTAGAGAACCACACCCACCCCTCATAGTTAAAAAATAACACACTCCCTTTGGTTGACCAAAATGTAAAATTTTTCCCTCATCAAAATTCATTTTGGAAAAAGACTGACTAAAAATCCTACTACAATTATAGGCTTTATGCAGAGCTTTCAGTGTGGTATAAAAATGATCTTAATTAGAGTTGACAAAGTTGAAATACAAAATGAGTGTAAGCGTAATACTGAGAGATATAACTTCAGCATAGCTGACTTACAACATGGAGAGTGTGTGTTGTGAATTTAGCACAGAGCCACATTGTGTCACTGGTGAAAATTATGTGGCAGATACCAAAATCCTGTGAAAAGTTCCACTATGGATGAGCGGACTTCTATGTCCCGTGTTAAACATGTAAATAGGTTAGTAATGTGCACTGTCTGTACCTCACTCATTAAGCCTTTGTTGCTTCACAATAAAAGGGTTGTCCGTTTACAATGAAACACATAAGGATTGGGGAAAAATGTAAAGCTCTAAACACCAAGTACCAAAATGACGGTGCAGACATGCAGACTCTCTGGCAGTATAGTAAAGTACAGATGGGTATCATGTATAGTTTAGGGCATACACTGCAATCTGATGAAACCATGGGACTCTTGAATATTTCTAAGTTGTCTCAATATATTATTGGGAGTGGAGCTCCACCTTAGTAGAGAATGTGGTTATATAGTTGTGTGAACTTTTGCATTGTTAAAAAAAAAAAAGTCCACGATAAAATAATATACAAATAGAAATTAAGTGTTCGAGGCATGTGAGCTGTAGATCACATGCTGTGCATAGATCGCCATCTAGTGTTGGGTCTGGATGGTTACACTTTGTTTTTCTTCGAAGAAGTCTTTCCAGTCACGCCATAGGTGACTCCTCCTTTCGGTGATAGTGCGCATGGGCATCGACTCCATCTTCAGATAGTTTTTTTCCGCCATCGGGTTCGGATGTTAGTCGCTGCGCTCCGGTTCGACGCCATTCCTTCGGTTTCCCTCGGTGCGCAAGACACTCACCCTCGACGGTATTGTTTCCGATCGCGTCTATCATTCTTCGCGTGTCATGCTTAATTATAAAAACCCTCTTTCGATCGGAGAGCTCGTGGTAGGCCGTCGATGGAACAAACTCCCTTCAAATTTTGCCCTCGGTGCCACACGAAGTACCCGCGCACCAACTCACACGGAGTGTGTAACCTGTGCTTGTCTCCTGAGCACAGAGAACAGGACTGCGACGCGTGCCAGGCTTTCAACTCCAAAAAGACGCTTCGCGACCGTCGGGCTCGACGTCGCAATATGCAGAGTCAACACACAAGCTCTATTTCGGACCAGAATCGGATGAAGAAGCGGGCGACGCTATCGGGGCCGAGGAGGAACAGGAACCGATCTCCGTTTCCGAGTACGGCTCCGACCAGGATGAAGACATCCCGCATGGACAGCGTACTGTAAGTACAGAATCTCCCTCGCCCCGACATCCATCTCAACCGAAAAAGAAGGCTCCGGACCAACCCATGCCCTCGGGCCCCGGTCGGCCCGAGACCACGCTTCTGACGCCCCGCCTTCGGGCTTGGCACTGAAGCCTTCAAAAAAGCCTTCCGGCTCCGAAAAGCCCCACTATAAATCGGGCCCTGATTCGAAACCTTCGGGATCGAAGCCAAAGTCCGGCTCCAAATCACACTCGGCACCAAAACATACTTCAGATCCGAAGACACCAACTCCGAAAATGTCGGCATTGAAACCTTCGGCGCCGAAACAGACTGATGCCCCGAAGTCACCAAAAAAGCACAGTTTCGACGATCCGCTCGATAAACCAGACCCAAAACAGAAGGTGTTGTTTATTAATCCTCAGACTGGACATATTACCACAAAAGTGACTCTAAAAAGGACTGATGCAGAAGAGGAATATCACATTCCCTTGAAGAAGAGAACTGTTGGAACTAACCCTTCCCCACCTCCTCTTCCTCCTACTCTTCCATCACCCCCTTCTCCTCAGTTTCTACCTGTACCAACTTCACCTGAACATTCACCACATACACCTGACAATCAGGATGATGGGGATGGCAATGGGGATGGGGATGATGATGATATTCAGCCTATACCTCTGTAGGTCCCCATGGGACGACTACAACACTAACTCGCCCACAGGCAATGATCCTGACTTATACCCCACCACGCCCTCTCCACCGGACGACAGTGTAGACTACATTGAATTGCTGGGTAGGGCAGCTAATTACCATGGGGTGCAGCTCCACAAAGCGTCTCTCGAAGAGGATTTTCTCTTTGAAACCCTTAGCAGTACACAAAAATCATCACACACGTTACCTATGCTCAAAAGGATGATTAGGCATGTAGACCATATCTTTAATGATCCGGTCAGGGCACGTATCCTTACCCCTAGGGTAGATAAAAAATATAAGTCGGCACCATCCGACCCAGTCTACATAAAGGGACAATTATCATTGGACTCATTGTTGGTGTCCAACGCACGCAAAAGGGCCAACTCCCATACTACATGAGATGCTCCACCCCCAGATAAAGAATCCAAACTTCTTGATGCTTCGGGGAAAAGGGTGGCCTCTCAGGCAGCAAACTTCTGGCGCATATCTAACACACAAGCATTGCTAGCTAGATACAACCGTGCACACTGGGATGAAATGGAACAATTACTCCAATTTCTACCCCAAGAACATAGAGCTAAAGCTCAATACTTAGTAAGAGAGGGGCAACTTATCTCAAATAATCAAATCAGGTGCTCACTAGATGCTGCTGACACAGCTGCCAGAGCAGTAAACACCAGTGTCCTGTTACGAAGGCACGCCTGGCTTCGCATATCTGGGTTTAAACCTGAGGTCCAGACTTCCATACTAAACACACCCTTTGATAAGGAACACCTTTTTGGCCCAGTGGTAGATTCTTCACTGGAAAAGATGAAGAAAGACACTGAAGTGGCCAAATCCATGGGAGCCCTTCAGTCAACACAAGGCCGTGGTTCCTTTCGGCGCTCATTTTATCGGGCAGGGTTCAAAAATACTTCCTCAGAGACTACATCCACCTACAAAAGCAATAACCAACCCTCTGGCTCAAAAAGTTACTTCAGAGGGGGTTACAGAGGAAACAACGGCAAAGGCAGAGGTAGAGGGTCAAACACACGTACCTCCCCCTCCAATACAAAACAGTGACTTACCTATACTTCCTCCCGACCATTTAACACCTGTCGGGGGAAAACTGTCACATTTCTTACCAACTTGGCAGTCAATAACAACAGACAAGTGGGTTCTACAGATTATCCGTTCTGGTTACTGCCTGGAGTTCATCAACATTCCTCCAAACATTCCTCCAAAGGTACACAAACTTTCACAGGACCACCTACACCTCCTCCAACAAGAGGTACAGTCTCTACTTCTAAAAGGAGCTATAGAACCAGTACCGCTGCAACACCAAAGGTCGGGCGTGTACTCCTTTTACTTCCTAATACCCAAAAAGGACGGTTCTCTCAGACCAATATTAGATCTCAGGGAACTAAATTTTTACATACAGTCAGACCATTTCCACATGGCAACACTTCAACAAGTACTACCTCTTTTGCAAAAAGGCGACTTTCTGTCTACTCTAGACTTAAAGGATGCCTACTTTCATATTCCAATCCACCCTGCTCATCGCAAATTTCTCAGGTTTGTGTTAGAGGGTCAAAATTACCAGTTCAAGGTACTCCCATTCGGAGTCACCATTGCCCCCAGAGTCTTCACAAAGTGTCTGGCGGTAGTAGCTGCTCATCTAAGAAGACAAAGCATTCATGTCTTCCCATACTTGGACGACTGGCTCATCAAAGCCAATACGTACCAACAATGTCTCAAGCATACTTCCATAACTATTCAGTTACTGCATCAACTAGGGTTCACAATCAATTTGCCAAAATCACATCTTCAGCCAACCAATACTCAGAACTATCTAGGAGCCATTTTAGATACTCAAAAGGCTCTCGCGTTTCCCAACGCAGCCAGAATTTGCAACATTCAGGCTTTAGTTCTCCAGTTTCAACCCAATCAATCACTTCCAGCGCGGGTTTATATGCAACTGCTGGGGATGATGGCATCTTGCATCATGATCGTTCCCCATGCCAGACTGCACATGCGTCCACTTCAAGAATGCTTAGCCAGTCAGTGGAACCAGTCATACGGTCTATTAACCGATCTAGTGTTGGTAAGCAGCCGTACTCATCGCTCTCTGCAGTGGTAGAACACACAAAATTATCAAAAGGACGGCCCTTTGTAGACCCGGTTCCACAGATAGTACTAACAGCGGACGCATCCCTAACTGGCTGGGGAGCTCATCTTCAGCAACACACTGTTCAAGGCCTGTGGAGCCAACAGCAAAAGTTGCTCCACATCAACCATTTAGAGCTGATGGCAATATTTCTAGCTCTCAGGGCTTTTCAGACCCATCTAGCAGGCAAAACTGTCTTGGTTCGTACCAACAACATGACAGCTATGTATTACATACAAAAACAGGGGGGGACACACTCTCTCCAACTGTCCCACTTAGCCCAAGACATCTGGAGGTGGGCTATCCACCACAAAATCTATCTCCTAGCGTAACACCTCCCAGGAGTGAACAACCAGATTGCGGACCTCCTCAGCAGGCAGAGGCACCAAATACACGAATGGGAACTTCACCCTCTAGTTCTCCTCCCATGCTTCCAAGCTTGGGGAGTCCCTCAGATAGATCTGTTTGCCACACGCCAAAATGCCAAAGCTACGCCTCCAGGTACCCACACCCGTTATCCAAGGGCAATGCACTACGGATGAACTGGTCAGGGATATTTGCCTACGCTTTTCCGCCTCTCCCACTCATTCCGTCAGTGGTTCGGAAGCTCAGACAAACATCTCTCACACTAATCCTAGAAGCTCCTACGTGGGCACGTCAACCTTGGTTTCCAACCATGTTGGAGCTCTCTCTAGTCTCACATCAAAAGTTGCATTTAACCTCCAGTCTCCTCACACAGAGCCATGGATCCCAAACAACTGAACCTCGCGATCTGGCTCCTGAAGTCATAGAGTTTGGTTATCTGAATCTTCCACCAGACTGAATGAACATCATTAGAGAGGCTAGAAAACCTACCACAAGAGCCTGTTACGCAGCTAAATGGAAGCGTTTTGTTATTTATTGCAATAAGAATCATATCAACCCTCTTGATGCTTCCATACAAAACATTATCTGTTATCTGTTACACTTGCAGCAGTCAGCATTGGCTTATACCTCCATCAGACTGCATCTTGCTGCAATAGCTGCGTATCTTCAGAATAGACAACATTTGTCGCTACTTAGAGTGCCTGTAATTAAAGCTATTATGGAAGGTCTAAAACGAGTCATACCACCAAGACTCCCACCTGCCCCAGTGTGGAATCTTAACAAAGTCCTCACAAGATTAATGGGCCCACCCTTTGAACCCATGCACAAATGTGAACCACAGTTCCTCTTTTGGAAAACAGCTTTCCTCATTGCGATCACTTCATTGAGGAGAGTGGGTGAACTACAGGGACTAACCATAGAAGAACCTTTTTTCCAACTACACAAAGATAAAGTGGTTCTTCGTACCAATCCCAAATTTTTACCTAAGGTAGTATCTGCATTTCACATAAATCAGTCGGTAGAATTACCTGTATTCTTCCCTCAACCTGATTCTGTTTCAGAACGAGCTCTACACACCTTAGATGTCAGAAGAGCACTCTTGTATTACATTGAAAGAACAAAATCATTTCGTAAGACCAAACAACTTTTTGTTGCTTTTGCACCACCTCACAAGGGCAATCCTATCTCTAAATCAGGTATTGCAAGGTGGATTGTTAAATATATTCAAATTTGCTACGCAAAAGCAAAGAGGACTTTAACTGTACCCCCTAGAGCACAATCCACTCGCAAGCTAGGGGCCACTATGGCTTTCTTAGGAAACATTCCCATAGCTGACATTTGCAAAGCTGCAACATGGTCTACACCGCACACATTCACAAAGCACTATTGTGTAGATGTGTTAGCAAGACAACAAGCTAATGTGGGCCAAGCAGTACTTAAAACACTGTTTCAGACAACTCCAACAGCTACCGGATAGCCACCGCTTTCGGGGGATACTGCTTTATAGTCTATGCACAGCATGTGATCTACAGCTCATATGCCTCGAACGGAAAATGCTACTTACCCAGTATGCATCTGTTTTTGGCATGTAGAGCTGTAGAGTCACATGCGCCCACCCACCTCCCCGGGTACCTGTAGCTGCTGTAGTTCTCTCTTTTACTATACATACATACGCATGGACAACTCTATTCTTTACTACTACTCCATTCTCACCCTCTGCGGGAAAACAATCTGAAGATGGAGTCGATGTCCATGCGCACTATCACCTATCTCGTGACTGGAAAGACTTCTTCGAAGAAAAACAAAGTGTAAACATCCGGACCCAACACTAGATGGCGATCTATGCACAGCATGTGACTCTACAGCTCTACATGCCAAGAACAGATGCATACTGGGTAAGTAGCATTTTCCTTAATAAATATTTTGCAACGCGACATGATGGTACACTATAGATGCAATTAAAACTTCTTTTTTAAGACATCTGGGCAGATCTGTAATATTCGCAATTCACAGGGGGACGTCTTAAGAGAATGTTCAGGTTAAGAACTTGCTTCAAAGACCTGGAGCATTAGGTTTATGTTTTCAAAAAGATGCATTTGGTTATTTTGAATGGGAAGCGGATATAGCAAATGCATCTGCAATTTTCAACTAAGCTTTGAAAATTTGCTTCACATAGTGCATAATTTGTATTGCAAAAATGTTGCACAATTGAAACATGATAAAGCAGTTCAGTTTATGTGTATGAATTTAAATAGGCTGCTCAGGTCCAAAGTCAGAGTGGCCTGAGGATTGTTAAGACTAAAAACTACATAGAGACTATTAGAGCTAGTCAAACATGTACCTGAAAATATTTTCATGTTATGTGTTATGTTATCTTAAAGTAACTTTTAAAGCGCACGTACACCGGGCGGTTTCATGGCGCTGGGGTCCAGGGGATGCTGCAACAGTGAGAGGGTTAAAATTAGTCATATGCCTGGAGGAACAGCCAGGTCTTTAACTGTTTCCTAAACTGTGCGTAAGAGGTCGTTGATCTCATCTCTAACGGGAGAGAGTTCCAGAATTGAGGGGTTAAGACCGCAAATCTTAGTCCCCCATGTTTCTTACGTTTAAAGGACGGGATGACCAACAGATTCAGATGAGAGGACCTGAGGTCCCGAGAAGGGGCGTAGCGCTGAATCCCAGAGGAAATAAATGCTGGACTGTTGCCATGAAGAGCTTTAAAGGCGATACACCCCAGCTTAAATGCACAGCGCTTGGCCACTGGGAGCTAGTGTAGGCTTTTCATTAGATGTCTAACATGGTGCCATTTGGGCTGGTGATAGATGAATCTGACCGCTTGGTTTTGCACCAGCTGTAGGCGATTTAATTGGTATGCCGGGATACCTGCATAAAGTGAGTTGGCATAATCAATGCAGGAGATTACCAAAGCCAAGATGACTAGGGTCAGGCCTTCAGTGGTCAGAAATCTACTGATCTTCCTGATCCTTCGCAACTGGAAGAAACAGGAGGAGACCACTGACCCAATCTGGGCTTTCATAGACAGGTCATTGCTGATCATAATACCCAGACTTTTGATAGAACATGCTGGGGGTGGAGGGGTTCCCAATTGGGGTGGCCAGAAGTTGGAGTTCCAGGGGTTGTCTGGCCCGCCCGTTAGGATCAGCTCGGTTTTATCAGGGTTTAGTTTTAGATGGTTACTGTTCATCCATTCACTAATAAATTTCATGGTGGATTGGAAGTTGGAAACAGAAGATGCCGATTGATCGATATCTAATACCAATTGGAGATCGTCGGCGTAATTGAAGGTTCCAACCTTTCTTTCTCTGAGAGAGCAGATCAAGGGTAATAGATACAAATTAAAGAGGAATGGTGAGAGAGAAGAACCCTGGGGTACTCCGCAGGTCAATTTCCTTTTTGTGGAAGAGAAATTGGCGAGGTGAACCGCTTGAGAGCGGTTGCTAAGAAAGGAAGAAAGCCATTTAAGAGCCAGGCCCTGGATCCCGGAGTTACTGACACGGTCAATCAAAAGGTCATGATCGAGCGTGTCGAAGGCCGCTGAGAGATCAAGGAGTACCAGGGCCTGGGTGATGCCCTTATCAGGCCCCCTTCTAAGCTCGTCCATGACCGTAAGGATGACCGCCTCTGTTGAGTGTGCCAGTCTAAAGCCTGCCTGATGAGGGTCGAGATAGTGGGAGTGTTCGATAAAGGAGCTGAGGCAACTGGCTACATGAGCCTCTAGAATTTTGCCTAAGTAGGGTAGCAGGGAGATAGGACGATAGTTACTTAGGGCTAGAGGGTCTGAGCCTGGTCTCTTTAGGATTGGAACAATTTCCGCATCTTTAAATGTATTTGGGACTATACCCTGCTTAAGAGAGTTGTTCAGGAGCGAAAGAGGAGGGTCCGGGCAGGTGAGAAAAGCTTCCCGTAATATGTGAGGGGGACAGCAGTCAGTAGGGGAACCGGATCCGACCTTCCTCAGCAAGCCAAAGAATACTTTCCTAGAAATCAATGGGATCTGATCTAGCAAATGAGGGTTTCTACATGTGGGCGGAGGAATTGTAGGAGAGGTATTGGTCGGGATGCTAGACTTAATAGTGGCAATCTTTTCAATAAAATAGGAGTTAAGAGAATCACATAGAGTTTGAGAAGGGACAGGTTTTGCCGTGACCCTCTCTGGCTTGGATAGTTCGTCCACTATAGAAAAGATTTCCTTGGACTTATTAGCCGAGTTTAAAATCTTGTTGGAAAAATAGTCCGCCTTAGTTTGTAAAATAGCATTTTTATATTCCTTGAGCTGAGTTAGGAATATATCTTTCTTATCTGGTGAGTAATGTCGTCTCCAGTTCGTTCTGCTTGACGCAGGGCAAGTTTCTTTAATTTTAGATAATCCGAGAACCAGCGTTGAGCATCAGGAGGTGTCATGATCTTGGTTTTCTTGATGGGGGCGACGCTGTCACTGGCAGATTCAAGCCACAGTTTAATACTTTCTGCTTGGTTGTTTAGTGGCTCCTGTTCTGACGGGGCCGTGGCAGGCAGCAACGTGCAGAGGTCGCCTATGTTAACGCGTCTCCAGTTTCTTGCCATACGGTTCCCCATCAGTTGGGGCTTGGTTAAGTGAACACTGGAGAGAGTAAATGTTATAAAATAGTGGTCTGACCAAGTGCACGGAGAGATCAGTAACTTAGAAATCGTCAGATTGGATATCCAGACTTGGTCAAGAATGTGGCCTTTTATATGAGTAGCGGCATTCACATGCTGGGTACAATTCATCCCAGACAGTAAATCTGTCAATTCAACAGAGCTCTAGTACTCTGCCTAACATTATTAGGCCAATAATTAAAATCTCCGATTATGAGGATTTTAGCGTAGTTAATGACTAGATGGGAGATCATTTCACCCAATAACTGGGGGAATGTTGGCATATGACAAGGGGTCTATAAAATAATGCACAGATAAAGGGAGACTGAGAAGACTCAAATTTTAAATTTAGATTGTCAACTGAGGGTAGACCTGCGACCGCTAGCGAAGTGAACTGTAGTTTCGGATGTATGATAGCCATCCCCCTGCTTTACCTGTAGTCCTATTAGACTGAAGAATATAGTAACTGTCAGGAACTGCTGCTAAAATGTCAGGGGCAGACTCTTCAGTGAGCCAGGTTTCAGTGAGAAGGAGTATATCCGGTTTGTCCGAATCTAGAAGCTGAAAATTTCGAGCAGGTGTTTAACCAGCGAGCGAGTGTTCAGATAACTGACAGTGAGTAATTGTGGGCAATGAACTCCGCTCCGCCAGCGGAGGTGGCGGAGATTTGTTAACTACGCATTACATTGAAAACACGGAATTCATGCAGTAATTCCGACTCAGCCACATAGCGGAGTTAGCTACTGCACCCACAACCCTTTGATAAAACAACTTTAACTTTACATGCTAAAAAGCATATAACCAATTCACAAAAGTGAACTTTGAAAAATACCAGGCAATGAGAGAGGTGATGATTTTGGGGTCACCCCTAACCTAGGGGAGGGCAAGCAGATGCCTTGAACACAAAGAGCATATCATGCTGAACGATTTGGTAGTGGTCCCATCCTCCTAGGACCACCCCAAGCAAAGTTATGGGCAAAAATACAATGCCAACCAAAGGCCCAGCAAAGCATTATGGGGTGAGATTCTAGAGTGCAGTGAATATTATAGTATTAGCTCTCAGCTGAGCCGGAGAGCCTGCCCCTTGAGGAATATTTTGATATTGGATACTATAATATTCACTGCACTCTAGAATATCGTCTACAGGTTAAGTTTGAAATCCCCCATACATCACTGCATTTGTGCCCAGGTCTCACATTATTTTCTTTGCTTCCCCATGTCTTCTACGACGACATTTCTCTTGAAGAATTATACATTTTCAGTTGTGTTCTTAAATTGTCTTACACCTTCACCCTGCCTGTTACATATCCATTTTCGCTGTATCTTTTAACTCTGCTCTTTTTCTCTGCTCTGATTCCTAGCTCTCTACCTTACTTCCAAGTTCCTTCCCATTTTCGTTGCAGGACATTGTTATGGCTTTACTGTTAGTTTTGGTTCGTGTATGGGAGCATTTGCAAGGCATGAAAAGAGTTCAAGTTCAATGACCTCGGTTGACAAGGCAAATCATTGCAGCTAGGTTGAATTTAGGCACCTTAAGTGTCCAAGGGACGCGTCATTCTGTTAAAGTAGTACATAGGCTGAAAATAGACCTCCTAAACTAACAGGAGAGGTCTCTGAATTGCTAAGTTTGTTACTACCTTGGTTGACCCGCTAGTGGCAGCATTGAAGAAAGAGGCACACAGCTGTGCTACGTCATAACTCAGCAGGGGTGCAAGCAAGAACGACTGACACATGGCTTTTTGCATTCTTCAGCTTATGTCTTTGCTGCATCCACAAAAACACAATTCCACTGTGTGAGGGAAAACATAGCACCTTAAATAGCATTGTATTCACTTAGATAAGTAAGAGATTGTGTAAATCTAGAGGTTAAGTAGGTTCTTCATTTGGTACAGAAAGTGTGGAATTGGGCAGACTACACGGGAATGGTGTTCCTATTTTGCTGCCACATTTTGTTTACATGGTTGCGCTGTCTCAGATGATTCAGCAAGTGACTGATGAAACCCATGCAATTCTCATTTGGGTGCTTGCTGCCTGTTTTTAGGGATATTTCAAGGGACCACTCTATAACGGGATCCAGATTATTGTGCCTAGACTTTAGATAAATATGGTTACTGCAGAAACCAGCTATGTTGGTAGACAGAGTTCTGAAGAAGGAGATGGACTGTTACGTCCTGGTAATGGCACTGTAAACCGAATTTCCTGTGTGCAATTCGTGGCTTCGGAAGTGGTGGTAGAAAGCTTGTCAAAGGTGCATTTCCAGGTTTTTTTTCTATTGTGTACTGTGAAATGTCATTGTAATGTTCCCTCTTCCTTGCACTTTTCACTCGCCGTGTATGGTCTACATAAATACATGTGAAACATCCATATCATATACCAGTTTATATACTAAAAAATTGTGGAAGTGTTTTGAAACATTTTTGGTATGCAGATGCATTCTTAGTAGCAATTATATTGACTCAATTTGTTAAGTATTTTATTAAAAAATACTTCAGTCACTGCTCACTTTGTTCACGTTGTATATTATTTTCTTTTCAGGACTGAACATTGAGCGTTTCTGCATGACAGGTGGCAAAAGTCCAATTGGTTACCTGAAAGCATATCTCACCAACTTGTATCTTTCTGCGGATTCAGACAAAGTGGGAGAGGCAATAGAGGAAGGTATGGATTGCCATTGGCTAGTTCTTTCTTATCCGGATGAGGCTTCCACACTAAAATGTAAAATTTCATTATTTTTCAAATGCAAATGTTTGCTCACTTGGTGAACAGTTTTTAGAGTCAATGTGAAAATTGAATTTATTGGTTATAATGACACAAAACGTCAAGTTCATGCACATATCAGGTAATCTTCATTGTTACACTTCTGTTAGCATAATGAACAAAGAGGAAACTAATTAAGATGAATGGAAACTACGGATAATAGTACATCCTTAATTGATTGGCTCAGAGTCAAAGCTAGTAGAGAAATTAGGACAGCGTATTTCTGTAGCTTTAACCTTATAATTTTTATAGAATTTGCAGCATTTCAGATCGAGTGTTACCACCCATCTTACCACATTGTTAACCTAATATTTTAGCATGGCCAAAAATATTAGACCTGGTTTTTGCCCATCAAGTTCTACCTTGACATGGTCGCTGTGTCCTGCTCCATCCCTTGATTTCTGGCATGATCTTGGCCTCTTACGTTAAAGTGGCTGATGATACATTCACAAGAAGTTCAACATATGCCTGAAGAGCAACTAATTAGTTCCCAAAAGTGTGTTGGCTCATTCCCACTGACTTTGCCAAGATAATGTTGCTAGTATGTTTATATTCACGTTCTCATTAGTATTGGGTCTTCTCTAACCAATAATAGTTCTCCTCATGCACGCTGCGATCATTTATTGCTTTGAAGGTCGAAAAATCTCCCCTTACTCTTCTAGTCCAAAATTGTAATATTTGTGTAACATAATCCAGCTAGTACTTTACTCACATCTTTACCTTTGCCCCTGTACAGTGCTCTGCTGCCTTTGGCTAGGTTCATGATATACAAAGTGTTTTTTAGAGTGCTGCATGTTACGTTATGTTTACTTCAGAGTACTAGGTTGGATCGGAAAATGTACAGCTGGAGTAGAAGGAGGTTAGAAAGTATTTTTAACATTCTCCTAGCAACCCCCCAAGAAAACTGAGTTCAGCTATAGATGAGCCAGTTTTGATATTCTTCTTGAAACTCGTGTAGTTTAGATTTGAACCTCAGATTTGGATTGAAAGCATTTAACAACCATGAGCCCCGAACTCTGTGGTGCTCGTCCTTCCATCTTTTGTCCACTTTCTAGTCTTTGGTAGATTAGATGTGCTGTCATGAGTTGTAAGGACCTATGAGAGTAATAGTTGGCTGCAAGGCATTGTAGATATCATGGTCCCTTGCCCCAGTAAGCTTCGTGTTCAGAGCAGAGTACCTTCCATTCAGTTCTGAATGTTGGCATGCAGCAAAGAGCTTTGAGGGCAGGTAGATGTAGTCTGTCTTTTGTAGATTCAGGTATGTTCTGTCTGTTTGGTTTTGGAACTTTTACACTCTACTAATATGTTTATTTGGGACACCAGCTTAGATGATGTTAAAAACATCTACGAGTGTCATCACCAGGGCTCTCGTTAGCTCAATTGATGTTCCATTTGCAGGTGAGGGAGACGTTGCCAAAACAGAGAAGGATGCCAATTTATGTTCTTGGTCACTGCTTTTGCTTGGTGTATAGAGGAGTAATAGCCAATTTCCCCAAAATTAATGTTTTGTGGTGTGTGTGTCAGAGCAGAAAATTGCACCAATAATGGGTATAGAAATAATGTATTTTACGTGTCCATTATTTGCTTATGCAATGAGAATGATTTTTTAATGCCAGGAATACTTTGCTGAGTTGATGGTTGATAGACTTTTTATTTTAGCCGCTGGTGGATTATAAGGTACATATTAGATATGCATCACCCGTGCTTCATCCAAAACGAATGCAGACAAATACTCCAGGTTTGTCCCGCAAACTTTCAAACCTGTTCACCTCAAGGTGTGTATACGAGACAACCAGTCCTTGAAGAAACAAAACCGCTCATGAATTAGTGGAGGACAGTTATGGAGAATCCACTCAAAAATATTCTTATCCCCTCCTCTGGCAGCATAACTAATTTCTTTAGGGCCTCATTTTAAGTGCCCTTCATGTCCCGATTTGGGTGAAAACCAACTTTGCACCCAAATCGGGTTGTACCTGGTGCGGGAATACGGCATCACACTAGTTTTTAGCCACATATTTTCACCATGGCCTAAATCATACAGGAAAACAGCACATTTAAAGTTTGATCACCTCAGAATTCCTTGAAAGACCATCATGGAAAGAAAACTGTCAGAAAGGAAAGTAGGCTTTCCTTAACATGCTGCGTTGTCCCAGGTGTTAGCAAAACTACATTGTGGAAACTGCCTCTTTTCTCCTGCTTGGGAGACATTTCCAGTTGCGATATCTGCTGGCAGAATTTTTATCAGTATTGATAGATATTGGTGAATGTTTACTAAAATGTTCTTAAAGTGGCTGCTGTCTTGACATCCATCGCCACATAGGTTGAAAAACGCTCAATATGGTGGACTTTCCACCACTGCTTTGTTGGAGGTTGTAAGGCTGCCAACAAGATAGAATGGAAAAACAGATATATAGATCAGGCTCAAAATATTCCGGATACCTGTAATCCAACCCGGATTATTTGTTTTTTTGTTTTTAGGAATTGCCGCGGCCACTATGTTTACAGCCAAAAGATCGATCCATTTCTCAGACAAGCAACTCAGGGTGGCGTTTGACGGGGATGCAGTCCTCTTCTCCGATGAGTCTGAGCAAATTGTGAAAGAGCATGGATTAGATGCATTCTTTGAAAATGAACAACAGTTTGAGAACAAACCTCTTGCTCAGGTAATGTACAGAATCAACAGAATTTTCTATTTAACTGTTGATTTCTAATATTTGTAAATCCTTAAATCTGTCGATGTTTTATACTTACGTATTGTGTTCTAGTATTTTATTCCGTCAGCCCAGTAGTGAAAAATAAGTTGTATGTGTTTTGTGATATATATCCTATATCTTCATTAATTTTTCAAAAAAACTGAAATGCCCTCTATTATCTTTAAATCTGTGTGGCTTAATGTACCAGGCACGTCATTGCAGCTATCCCGCATAAAGCTGCTTTATGAAAAGCAGTACTGACCCTGCTCCTCATAGGAACATTCTATCCCATTCTGCCAGGTAAGTCTCCCTCCTTTAAGGAACACGAGCGACCCCAAACTGGTTTCTGCCTTATTAGGCCTAGTCAGTGAGATACAGCTTGGACCCTGTGGCACAGCAAGCAAGGGAACCATATCTGGGCAAATCCTTGGCCACTTGGGGCTTGTGTTCTCTTCTGGAGGGGACCTCACCTGGCAGTTCGGGATGGACTGTTCTTATGAGGAGCAGGATAGGAACGCTACCCAGAGCGATTGCCAGTGGTTTAGACTATCTCTTTGTTGCAGCTTTGTAAAGTGGAAACTTGGCCCATAGGCATTAGAGCACTTTATATGAGGGCCAGATTGCATTAAAAAAGGTCATATTATTATTTTTTGTTTATTATTATTAATAGGCATGGAGAGATTAAGTGATTTGCCCAGCATCACAGGACGTTGAGCCGATGCCGGGGTTCGAATCTGGTTCTCCAATTCCAAAGCCAGCATCTCTGGTAGTTAGGCTACATCTCCTCCCATCCCCTTTTGTGTGTTTGATGCCACTCTGTAATTGGCCATAACTGAAGAGACAGATCCTTGTGGAACTTCACAGGATTTTAATGTAGTCTCACTTGAATGGTTCATGTTGATTGTGAGGTTTTTCCATCTATCATTGTAGCTCGCACAGCCAGTCTAGGATTATGATGTGGTCAATAGGTTGAATGACCAAAGAGATTAAATGGGCAAAGGGTCAGTTTGGACCAAAGAGATAGTCACCACACTCTCCTAGAACAGTGGACTCGGGCTTGATTTTACCAGCAACGTAAATGTAGCGCAGCGAGTCTCCCAGTCTCCGTTTAGGTTCGGCATGCTTCACAAAGTTCTATTAACCCCTCTGAAAATCTTGTATGATGGATTTAAACATTTAGGCCCTCATTCTGATGCAAGAATTAACAATTCCGCACGGTATCTGCCAACAAAATCCGGTCATTACAAGGTTTTCTCTCGAACGGGGAATAACCACACAGATCCAGGAATACCGAATTGTTTTGTGCTGGTTTTCCCCAAGTAATAATCCCAGTCAGAGATTCTAACTCCTCTGAGCAGATACTAAGCGGGACACAGGTCAGGAAGGTGTCTAGGGCAGGGCAAGTCCTTCGAAACGAAGGGAGCATCAATTCCAGCTTCACTCTTACCCCTGCCACAGGTAATGCAGAGTTTTGTTGGCCCCCACTGCCCCTACCTGTAAGACCCACATTCTTACCCGGTGCGGATCTACAACCGGTAATATCAGACGTGCACCCAGGAATTGTGGATCTGGAAACACTAGCCACTTATGATCTGGCAGAGTGTCATTCCTCCCTAGGTTTCCTTTTTGTCACACTCAAAAAAAGAGTGAAGTATCTACAGAAGCAATCACAACAAATAAAGCAACAATGTTCAAAGTACTGTGTGAAACTGTGTAGTGGGAAGACCAGCAGTAAGGTAAATATGCTCATTCAGACTATACAAGGGGCGGTCAGTACAATTCTCAAGACATAAAAAGACATTGAGCAGTGGGCAAGGAGCATTGCATAGATACATGCAGCTCCTTTAATATTCACAGGAACTAGGACAGATTAAAGAAAAAATGGAAACTACATAAATAGGACAAGCGAAATAAAAATAGTAGATGAAAAGCCACATTATTTTATCTGAAACAGTCTAAAAGGTCTTATGCCTTGCTTGATAAGTGTATAGGATTTAGTCAGTGTGCAAAGGGATTTCCAAATATACTGTGGTGTACTCTGATTTGAAATTTAAGAACTGAATAAATATCAGCAGAAACAGTTAACGACACATTGATAACAAATTCAAGCTATGGGTCCGATGCACAAAACTCTTTTGCGGTCACAAAGCCCGCGATTTGCAACAGCCTGTGCTTTGTAGGCCCGCAAACAACGGTTTTGAAATGTATTAAAGTTTTACTAACCCACAAAGTAACTTTTACAGCACCTTCCGAATCACAAAAAGGAGGGGGCATTTCCCGCTTTGCGAGCTGCAAATGGATGTATGAGTGCTTTACGAGTGCAGAAACTGTTGCAGATCCTTGATCTGTTACCTGCCCCTGTCTTGGGATGGAAACTGGATTTCAGATTCAAAGCTGTTCCGTGGAATCCTTGCCGGAGGTCTCAGGGGGTGGAAGAGTGCCTGCTGCCTAATTAATATTCTTTAGGTAGAAGATGTTGCTCCCTCATGAGAATCCACATTTTGTGATGCGACTCATTAGGGCATCAGTCACAGGTTGCTGGCTAGTCTGGATATAAAACCACTGACTGCATTGTGGCCTGGCCTTTTGTACATCAGTCTCTGTATTCCCAAAACTGCAGTGCTTTTAAATGATTGACTCTCCGTGGCTGTCAGCAACGTTATGTATACAATAGTCCTTTGCCTTGTGAAATTATTGTCGAGTTCTGCACATGCTTGTGAGTTTTGTGACAGCGTGGTTGCTCTGCTAGAATGAGAACTGGCTTCGACATGGTTTAAGTACCAGATCAGTGTAAAACAGCTTCAGAGCACATTTTGTGCTATTTCGAGGAGAAATTAATCTGCATTTGAAAAATGAATCCTTGTTTTTTAGGAAATATCAAATCAAATGTTTGATTGGAGTTTACTTGCAATGACTGCTAGGAATTGGTGGAGTTTTCCCCGAGTTCATTATTTTAACTTTCGATGGTGCATGTCTGAATTAAAGTGATTTAAAATACGCTACATTGTGTGGTGCTTCTGTTAGATTATATTGTCAAGAAATTGGATGTTTCAAACAAGGAAAAAAAGCTTATTTAAAGGGGCAATAGAAATCCTAGTCTCTTATACAAAATATTATTCCTGCTACACATATTTGTTGCTTTGAAAGAACAACACAGATGCCCAAATTACAGAAAAAGCGTAGTACGCTGAAGTGAGGGGGGGTGCATAAGGGACCCGCTGCTAGGTCAGCGAGCCATTTTACGATCATTTTGCTGATTATGTGCAGAAAACCCTGCGCCGTGTCATAAAAGTGTTTTGACATCGCCCATGGTGTGTTGGTATACAAGGGCGTCTTGGATCACCTATTGATTTTGATGAGGAGATGTAGGGGCACCATGAGAATGGGTGTAGGTGTTCAATGCGCTCAGCCTTGTTGGAATCCACAGGCCACCTTAGTTCAGCAGATGCTGGAGCAGATTCTGGCCGAGCGGGTCTGGCAGGGGCTCAGAGCGAGAACCCAGGAACTTACATTCCATGGGTCCCTTTACCTCAATGCATATTTCATAAAGGGAACCTATTAGAGCAAAGAAGACAGTCTCCATGCAAATGAGGAACGCCGGTCACGTACAGGCTAAAGCCAAAATGCCCTACAAGCATACATGACAGATTTCGCCACATAATTTTATAGCAAACTTTGTTGAAGAGAACTTATTGTGCCCAAATATGAAATCGCAAAACATTATCATGAGATTAACTTTTTTTTTATATATTTCTTTCAAGGGTCCTTTAAAAGGCTTTCTTGAAGCTCTTGGAAAACTCCAGAGGAAGTTTTATGCCAAAGGTGCCCGCTTAGACTGCCCTATCAGAACCTACCTCGTCACGGCCAGAAGTGCAGCAAGTTCTGGTGCCCGCGCGCTGAAGACACTGCGCAGCTGGGGGTTGGAGATCGATGAAGCACTTTTCCTTGCAGGTGCCCCAAAAGGGCCAGTTCTGGAGAAAATACGCCCCCATGTTTTCTTTGACGACCAGATGTTTCACATTGAAGGCGCACAGCAGATGGGCACCATAGCAGCTCATGTGCCATATGGTATTGGCCAGAGATACAACAAATCCACTCCCAAAGAGGACTCAGAGAAAAAATAAAGCGGCTACTTATCTATAAGGAACCTGGCTGACACAGCACCTCCCCCTCCCGTCAATCTGCAGCCTAGCCTGTTTTACAACTATGATTCCATTGCATAACTGCAAGTCAAAAATTGATTTGTCCTTACACAAATTGTAATCACCTATAGCAATGCCGCACAGTACCTCTAATTCCAGTACAAAATGGAAACTGGAAAGTGCGAATATTTAAATATTTTCAAGTTCCCTTTTGCTGGCATGCCTGCTCAGCATCCATAGCCTCCTACTCTGAAACTGTAGGTGCTTCACTGTTTCTTAGCTTTTGGTGCCTTTGTCTTATAAAAAAAAAATGCAAACAGTGCTCCCCAAAGGTACTACCACCTACATAAACATGAAATGCAGACTTGTTGCAATGCAGCTCTTGCTATACCTGTTTTGCCTCATTCTTTGGAGCTCTGTACGTAGATCACCTGCTGAGTTACTAAGAGCAGGCAATTCTTTGTAGGTTAACTGGTGCCACCCTCAAGCAGAAATCCCTGATCTTTTTCTAAACCATTAAGGTTATTTTTAATCATGTACGATGCCTGGGGCATAAATGTTTAATGGCAAATCAAAGTAATGCTGTTCATTAAAATGCTGAACTCTGCGCGCATTGGATTCTCCTTTAAACCTTCACAAAGCACAGTGCACGTCCTGCATTTTTAAACGTTTAGTAGAAATCATGACCTGGTCTATATTACAACTGTGTTAATACACATTACTAGTTCCATATCATGCTTCGAACCTCAGCATTAGCTGCAATGACGCACAATTGACACGTTTTGATTGGTAACTGTACATTGAATAGCACAGGACAATCAGTCTTTCCAACACATCAGGGTGCACATTTTAAAGAGACAAGCTCTGATATTCTGCACTGTACAGTGTAAAATTCTGCATCCTTTGACATGAGGCTCATGGCACTTGTGCAGTAATTTGGACCCCATCACTTATCAAGACTGTGTTCGAAAGCAGTGCTCCTGGTTATCCAATAAAATGTAGCATATCGCAATTATTGTTTAATATATCTGCGTAAATAATATTTGTGTTCTTAACCTATACTGACTGGAATATAACCTTTTATGGTTTTATGTCCGTCTATTTTGTGTTTGCGTTTTATTTCCACTGGCTACTTTTTATTACAATTTGAATGGATTTTTCAGTTTTGACAGATTATTTCTTAAAGCATAATATGAGATCTGCAGGCCTGGTCTAGGCAGCGCTTTCTATCCTTTATGCAGGGCTTTAAGTGGGATGAAAAAACTGGGAGGTCTCTCAAAGGGGCGTGGCCAATTTAATTAAGGGTGTGGCTTAAAAACACGTAAGCTAAAAATCTGTGCTTAGCATATTGTGCCAGCCAACTGGTATTGTGCTGTTTCTGTCATTGCATCCAGATATATGATACAAGTAACATCATACCTACAACAAGTCAGGACTATTGGCGTTGTCAATGGTTGTTAGTTGCATAAGATAAATGAACAGCCACTATGGCTTGTATATAATATGCCGTAACTTCTCCACTACTGAGAAGTGAGCAGTGTGAGCACACGCACATCGACGTGCCTGCGTTACTGCAGTCTGGAAAAAAACGGACCACCTGTGCCAGGGCACAAAACAGAGCCCGATAGAGACCCGTTTCGAGCCCCCCTTTAAAACACTGCCAATGCTAAGCACTGGTGAGACCCGGCCCACTTAAAGCCCTGCCTTTATGCATCCTTGCCTTCCCTCTGTGCCACCTCAACTCAAGAAAATCTATGACACTTCCTAAAGACTCAGAACGTTATTTTTTCCATTTGTTTCTTGTTGATTCTGTGTGCCTGTCACCTTTTGCATAACTGAAATATTTTTTGTCCTATTGGCTGGTGAAAAGACAAAAAAAAAAAAGCCCACTGATCGTTATTTTTTTTTGGTCTACTTTGTACCATTCTTTGTGAAAGTCGACCTCTGGGACATTGGGCAGGGATTTCCATGAAATACAAAAGATAATTGTTCTACAGCGTGACCCTTCATTAAATAACATGTTTATTTTAAATAACGTTGTTCCTAAAAAACGTTAATATACTATTTACGCCATTAGATTTTACGTTTCAAAATTCCAAACACATGTTTTTCTTACCTTTTGGATTTAAGTATCATTTTTATAAAGAAAGAAATAGTCTAGTTTTAGCACTTTTGTTAAAGTTTTAGAAAAACAATCCTATAATATATTGTTTTTATTATATTATATATTTTCTACAGTATGTTTTGGAATGTTATATAGTTCTCTATGAGTGGGTTGCTAATTGGTTATTTATAATGTGCAAGCTGGTTATGAGGCAACTTGTTTACAAACGTCTCTGGTAGGTATCACTTAGTATTCAGGGGCTAGTGGTTCTAGATTGTACTGTATGGATGATGAGAAAAAATTAAATAAGGTTTTCACCATCTTTTTATTACTCTTTGGGAAAGTAGGTTTCAAAACTATTTAGTTACTGAAATAAAGTGGACTATATTGAGTACTGAAATGTGGTTTCTTTTTAAACATACTAATATTACGACTACGCAGGTCACAAGTAAATAATAGATGGGTTTGAGTACTCCACCATTACATTATTAGGATACTGCAAGTCACCAAGAATTTCATTGACCACATATAAGTCGCAGGTCAGGTGCTTTATAAAATCATGGAACTCTGAAGGGAGATGCAGTTTTCATTCTCACATATGATTGGGTGCATTTTATTCCTTATAGTATATGGTCTTGTTGCCTCAAATGCTTTTCTTCCAGCCCCACTCGTTTTATAGTTCCAATAATTGCAAAGCAGGCAGATATTATATTTGACACTTTAACCCAGACCTGGCTGTTTAACCAAGAACACTAAGCATGTTGGTATTTTTTAACCCAAATTTAGAAAGTTAAATAAATTACAAGCCCCAGAATGAGACATGTAGTTTGCAAAGTAGTTATGACCGATTGAGGGTATCACAACATGGCATGTTGCCACTTGTCAACAAAAGAAGCGCAGCCCCCTAGCACAAATAAGATTGGCCCTAGCCAAAATGTAAAGTAAATTGGGTTTAGAATAAAACATTGCAAAGCAGCCATTTTAGAAGGAATCCTGCCCCTGACAAATGCTATCTTGTTGCTCCTTTTTAGGTCTGACATTAGTCAAGACCTTTTGTTTTCCTAAAAATATTCTATAAAAATACATAAACATTCTTATGTATATACAGGGGCTTTCTTTCAGTTTTGTTCATCCATTGATCTGGTTTAATGGCACTTACATTGTGCTTCCATCCGCCACAACATACAGCATGGGGCGTGGGTCAGCCTACTTCAGCCACTGACTCCCCTCATTCTGAGTCACTGCATTTTGTCTGTATATTATGTGCACTACAGCTGTTAAATAAGTCCATGGTCTGGTGGGCCAGTGTGTTCTTTTTATCCCAAAACATTTTCCCTTGCAATAACTTTTTTGTGATTTTCCAATGTAGGGAAGAAAGCAGCACAGGGGTCATATTTGAGGTGTTTGTTGATGTGCTAATATACCCCACCAATACTCCCGTTTCTGTAAACTTAAAAGCGCCCAATCCAAGATGAATGCCATAGACTTGCAAGTTTTGCCACAAAACTATGAAATGCTTTTTTCAGTTGCATAACTGGTTAATAATTGAAAGTTTTACATAAACTGCTTGACTTGACTTGAATCTACATGTGACCTGAATTAACATTTATGTCCTTTTGATAGGCCATTAACTTGTTTTCCAAGATGGCTGCTATTTTAAAGACTTCTTCATTGAGGACACTTTGCATTTTATTTTTGTCTCTCTTCTATTTCCACCGTGTATTGTGTCTGTGTTTGGCTGTGATGCCATCTGAAATGCTGTCAATGAATAGTTAGTTAATTGCAGAAAAGTAATTTTTCACAGAACAATAATACTGCTGTCAAAACAAAGGCTATGGGAATGTGAAATTTCATAGCTTTCGCATTTCAAAGTTTTCGATTCTATCTAGGAATGAAGGCAAAGATTATGCCTCCTTTACTTTTATTTGCTTACTCAGCAGATAGTAAATTTCAACATTAATAAACCTAATATGAAAACAACTACATATCCCAAGAGTCTTTAAAGTAACAGAAAGACATTAGAACATGGCAACCAATCAGAACAGTCCTATGAGGATAAAGACGTCCTCAACATATGTCACTTCCTCTTTTCTCTGTAAATAGCCATGAAAGATGCCAAACAGCTTATTCTTGCTTGTTCTCCAAACCAGAAACTGAATAATTGCATTACCATTTGCTAGACATAAAACTAACTACACGAAAAGTAAGCAGTACCAACAAAAATGTATGCAAAATATATACAGCAATGTCAAAGCATATCTTTCACTATCACGTTATCGCTATCATCAGCTTAGCATGAATATCACGTCCAATAAACAATGGGTGGGACTGATAACAACAGCCAGATTGGTAAGTACTCTGTGGGATTATCCTTGCCTCACTGCCTTAATAGAATTGAAAACTTTCAAATGTGAAAGCTAGGAAATTTTACATTCTATGTCAGGACCGGAAGCTAGGATTATTCCAGATCAAAGCCTATCGATAACCAATTCAGACAATGGACAAAATAGTCTTGAAATAAAAACTTTTAAAGACGGATTCTGAAAAACAGTCTTTGCATTTGAGAGTCTCCTCTAGGTGAACTCTAGCTAGATAGCTGGAGTTCACCTAGAGGAGATCCAAGATGACTTAGAGGCCATAGCACCCCTGGTCGACTATGCCAAATATGGAAGTATGTAAACCCACTTCCGACATAAGCCATCCTACTCACCTAGCCAAAGTGACTGCTGACACCAGGGAGGCTTGATGAATTAGATTAACAGTGGAGTAGCATTTCTTGGTCTGTACTCACCTGAGCGAGATTAATATTCTTTTAGGCACCTGACCACAAAGAGTCTACTCTGATCTGGAAACCAAAGGTAGGAAATTGATATGGAGGAAGTTTTTGTTCTTCTGACAATGGTAAAGGTTATTCGTTCTGAGATAAAAATCCTACCAGAAATGTCAAAAGCCTTAACATCATAGACTCTTCCATAGGAAAGCAAGCAAAGTACAGTTGGCAATTTGAGCGACAATTACTTTTTGGATAAACTCATTTGAGGGCCATTTCTATAAAATTGCAATAAAACATTGACATCCCACAGTCTAGTGTACCGGGGCCAAGGAAGAATTGCAAAAAGAGTATCTATGAGGAGTTTACAGATCAGGTGGTGCTGGCCTTCTGGATTGTGAGAAACTGGATCATGCCCTGCCGAGGTGACAGACTGAAACTTATTTAGGAATCTGGAAGCCAACTCAGACTGCCAACTCTGAAAGAAATTTAAGATGTAGGCCATATCTGCTTTAACAGGATCAAGATATCGTTCCAGACACCAGTGCTGCCAGCACTCTAAGACGAGTTGTAGCACTTGCAAGTGCTATCTGCCCAAGCTCCACCGAGGTATCCTGTATCCTTTGCTAAAATGTCATATGGCTTGTACCTCCTTCGGTAAAACTGTGCGTTTGTCTGACAACATAAACATCGGGATTGTGCCAGCCAGACTGATTCCGTGCACAACCACCGGATATGTTGGCCTATGTCCCTGCTTGCCACAGTGCACCATCGATACCCCGTAACCCTAGAGGGCAACAAATGTGTAGGCAACTTTAGAACATTAGAATCAAAATCCCCTCAAGGAAATTGTGGTAACAGATTTAAAACCTTTTCGTTTGGACTCTCATGCATACCCAAGAAATATTCAGCAAGGCTTTTCAATATTTATTTAAGTGTTGTGATTCTTGCATAAAATACATGTGCTGTGATAATTAGTAGAATGAAACAAATTAGCATAATTAGAATTACAATAGCGAAAAAGTTGAACATTGCCACCATTGTGCTAAGACAGTGAATATATGCAGGCATATAAGTGCTGTGTATAGTTGTACTCCTACTTAGTGCTCCCTAACCTAGTTTTGCCAAGGGTGGGTCATCTGTCAAATCCCTAAGGAGAGAAAGATACCCACTTGGCCTGTATTTCTTCTACTGTGCTTGCTAAGTGCTATTGGTTCTGTTCCACTTGTAATATAATACAACATATCTATGATTTTTCGTAAGATCAGGTTTATTATATTTTTTTCAAAATCTCATTTTTGTTGATTGAAAAACAGCGTACATATTTAGAAAGTCTACAGATTCATTTTGACAATTCTTTCCATGTATTTTGACATGACTCTTATATCAAAGAAAGAGATATAATTTTATCATTTCTATAAAACAAAATATCACTATTGCAAAGAACTATCCACATAATGAATCCTCTCACTAACATCCATTCAAACTCAGACTACCATACTCAACAATCATACCACGTCCCAGCAAACTACACATACATAAGAACAGACAACGGCAGAAACACAGATTGAATTATTATCCGTTGTGGTGTTGTGGGCTGGGATCTGTTTTCCAACAAGCGGTCACTGTACGTTTCGGTGTGGGCATATGATACTACCAACCACCTTCTTCAGGACCACACACCAATATAATAACTTCCAGAGGTAGGTTTAAAGAGAAGAATTACAATTTTCAAAAATTGCTCCAGAAGCTTAGAGGCGCTCATTCGTATAGATCATGTCCAAATTCAGAGGCTTAACCTCACTCCTATTAGAGTAACGTTTAACTTGCAACTGCATCCTATCACTGTGGTGCGCCTTATTCCTAGGCAGGGTTCTAAGTTAGAAATCATATATGTGTAAATGCCACCACTCTCAGAGTTCAAATCGATTTGGCAGGCTCCAGGTTTTACTACTGGATGTCCTCTTGTAGATAATGATTCGGTCCTGCTTTCTTTGGCAAAGAGTTCGCATAAGTGCTGGAGACAGGAGTCTGCCAAATCCCTGCCAGGGCAGTCTAACTCCCCGTTACCTGTGGGTAAGTGTCATCAGGCTGCCCGTCTTAATGTAGAGCTCGACATCCCTCGTGGTGGTAGCAGGAGTCATCTGAGCTGGAATTCCGACATGCGGTAATCCAGCATTGTCATGCCTAAACAAGGAAGTGGTTCTGTATTTATAACAATAAAACCCATGGGGCCATGTCACAACCCCTGTCAGGCCGCAATTGTTTATTCTAGTTGGATAGCGTCGTCGCCTTACGGACAATAACACAAATAACTTTTCCACAGTGAACTTTATCTCTTGCACTGAATGTTCAAGGTATCGTGATAGTGTGCCTACGAAGAGGAAATGTAAGCAATGCAAATTCAGAGAATGTTATCCTGCATGGTCACGCACGCAAATGGATGTTAAAAGTCACTGTGTGTAAAAGAGAAGTGAACATGTAAAATGGCAGTGTTTCTACCTGGGTCTATCCTGACCAAGTGATAGAAAGACCTGCCAATTGCCATCCATCCTGGAAATCTTCCAAGCAGAGGGTATGAGATGTCCATCCAGGATCAGAGGATGATAATTGCCGCATTGGTCGGTCAACCGATCCAGAAGCGGTGGGAGGAGAAAGGAGCAGTAGCACAAGAGTTCCAGGAGGATGGGGTACCACACCTGAGATTTCCACATGGTAGCTATGAGGGTCACTTGCGCTGCTTGTCATCATACTTGGGCCGTGATTTTGGGTAGCATGATTAAGTAGGGGGAAGAAGCCACCCCCTGAGCAATCCAGAAGAGATACTAAAGTATTCAAAAAGTGGTTGATGGAAAGCTTGAATTAATCTCAGCCACTGGTTATTACTTGGGCTTCATCCCAGTCCATTGTTATTTTGCACATCATGCCACCTCAGTTTGGACCCAGCCGTGTGCAAATCAGTCTTTACCCTGCTTCTTTTACTAGGTTTCATCAACCATCTGGACACATTCTGGAATTTCCTTTAGAGCTTGAGGTATCTGATTCTTCTGTGCCAAGTCATCATGGACATCCTTCCCTAAAGCACCATGGTGTAAAGGTGGACCAAGATACTTTCCTCAGAACGGGAAGAAACTTTCAAAAGAAATAATGGAGTACTAATTTCTCTAGGAAATGATCCAATACAAGGGAGTGATTGAGCACCAGACTTCTTCTCCCATAGAGAAGATTCGCTCTGGCATTTCCTGGACTCTTGGCAGGATGAACAGGACAAGCTCTGAATATATGATGGTATCCTCCACAGTATAGGCATAACCCAGCCTTTCATGTGGGATTGTTCTCAGTTGCAGAGGACTCCTGCAGTACCAATTTGCACAGGTTCTTTTTGGATGGCAGGAGCATAAGGCGAGTTGCCTTAGGGGTGGAAAATGTTTCGTTCAAAAGAATGGCCCAGAGACATTAACTCTTTCACCTATAATTTTTATGTTTCGGGTGGCGATGTTCAACGACAAGCACAGTCTAGACTCTGTTAGCTTAGAAAAGGATTTTGGCCAAGCTGAGAGTGCCAACTCATCCTTAATTTCTTTCTAAAGACTCTCCCACTAAAAGTGTAATTTAAATTCTTCCAATCCACTAGTGTCCTTTGCCAGCTGCCGAAAACAAGTTACACAGAAAAAAATCAGCATTCCCTGGTTGGATATTACATAAAGCTTCAGTAGAATCTTTTCAGTACAGAATCACGAACATCTTCTTGGAAAAGCTTAAAAAGAAGGAAAATCATCCCAACACAGGTTTGACGCTACTACCAATCGAGTAGCTCGCGCCAGAGCAGCGTAAGGGAGACAATCAATAAGATATCCCACTTTTGATGGATCAGAGTGGGACAAAAAGGAAAATTAACAAGAAGCAAATCAACAAATTATTACAATTTGGTTGGATCTCCATAAAAGAACAGAGTATTTGGAATGCTTACAGGAAGGTCTTGAGCAGCCAAGGTCTGTATAAGAAATGAATTCTCACTTTCCTAATGTTAGAGTTGTTCGAGCCTGCTACTGAGGTGCCACTGCTAGGTCATGTGATGGATTTTTATCTGAGCCATAATTAATGGGGCATGGTGTTCCAATCTGTCAACTACTGAACACAACAGGAGCACCTTCTTCTCTTGTCACATCTGCCAGAAGTAAGGGTGTCTCCTTCTTGTAGCCAATGTGTTGCTTAACACTCATGAATATCATATGAAAGCAATAGGCTCTCTCTAAGGAGCGACAATATGAAGGAAAAAAGCAAAGCGACATCAAAAACCTCCAGGAAGGCAGGAGAAATCAAAGTTTGAATATAGTAGATGAAGCTGTCACTCACAACCCCTGAACTGGAGTTGATGATGACCACATTCTGCAAGGACAGGTTTCCAGGGATGTAGCTGAAGAAATTCTCCTTAGAGTACCAGAGTTCAAAGGGCAGGAAAAATTGGAAACAAGGAGCAAAGCAACTAGGAGAGAAACATCTGCCACCACTGTTACTGAAGCATTTGCGTAGCATGCCCACACACCCGATCTGTGGGGTTGATTAACACTGCCTTTCACTTCAGAGATGGTGTGCTTTTTATTTCCTTATAAGCACTCTGTGCTGCCTTACGGAGTTACCTGGCTCCTTAAGTAATCGAGCGCAATACTGAAGGATCTGACCTTCAATATTTTATGTTTATAATTTGGTTTTTCACATTTTTTATTTAGCTTGTTTTGCTTTCCTAGTAAACTTGTCTTATAGGGTAACCTCTGAGGTCAAGTGGGAGTTGCCGGACTCCAGTTTCTCTTTTATTGCTATCCCCCCTGTTTTTTGGCCAAGTCGCCACATCACTGCTTTAGCCACACCCATCTGTGCCCAGGCAGTACCCAGTGCAAGGACCACTGGATTTTTTCCTGCATATTTCTCTTCCCAGCTTGCATACTCTGGTAATCACCTGCTAGAGCTCGACATTTCAGGTAAACTACACACATGCACAATCATGAATTTTGATGTCTATGATTTGATACATCAGTTCATCTGTCAACAATATGGGCTTACCACGACCTCAATGCTAAAGAACTCCAGCATGCTCATTCACCACACTTCCCCTGCACTAAGAAAGGGGATTGTTACACCACCATTTAATAAGATTGGAAACCAGCTTAACATGCCCAAGGATTACCTTTCTTGCTTCCTTATTAATTCAAGATCACTAGTGGAAAATACATTTGAATTTATGGAATTCATTCACTCATATATACCTGATTGTATTTTTGTCAAGGAAGCTTGAGCCCGTGTTTCTTCAGGCCCGAACTTAGCCATAGTTATTCCCACTGGATAGTCTCTGATCAGGCGCAACTGCCAGAACAACCCTGAAGGTGGCCTAGCAGCAATCTTCTCTGATGTGTTACAATGTAACATTTTGATTGTTTCTTTACTGCACTGTGAAGCATTCGTTTTTGATATTAAGATTGCAGATTATTGCATCTTCTCTGGTCTGCCCTTGTACTGACCCCCAGGGTTTAGAACGGATTTCGCAATGGCCCTGGTAACACTATTGGAGCTTTTTGCACATAAATCCAATTTAATTATTCTTAGGGACTTCAATAACAACAAAGAAACTTCTCTGGCAAATTACACTGACCAATTTTGGCCGAACCGGCAAATCTTCTAACGCGTACTGCGGGGCATACATTAGAGAGCATCTTCACTAACAATCCTGACTTTGTATATCAAAGACGCCATCCAGCTTAATTTGTTCTGATCACAAGAGAGTTAGTTTTTATTTAAAAATACAGAGGAGGGGAATTGTACCAGCTGCTCCCTTGCAGCCATATACATTCATGTAATAAAATTTCCCAAGTCAATCTCATTTCAGCGCTGACCACTAGTGTACCCACTCTTTCCCCTGATGTTGATAAGGCTCTTATACTGAGAGACTCACTACTGCGATGGACACAAAAGCATTAATGAGAGAGGTTCGACAAAAATGGTCCACTCCATCTGCAGCATGGTACTCGGAAATCTCAGGCAAATGAAACAAAAATGCTGTAGACAAGAACAAAATTGGAGGAAAGGGTATGATCCACTAGAAAAACTAAAATACAATGAAGTAATTGGTGAGTACAGGGCACTGATCTTCGAAGAAATATCAAAATACTTTTAACAAGATAGAGAGCTCAAACAAATCCTATTAAGGAGCTCTTTTCAGTAGTCAAAGGACTTTCCCGACTGGCCACACCCTCTAACAAAGACATGACGCAGTCCTTCTGTGATAATTTAGTGGTCTACTTCCAGACAAAGGTCAATGCTATTTTACATGAATTCTGTTCAGTTGACCAATTGGACTCTTATGCTTATGCTAGTATTATGGTTATAGAGCCTATCGACCAGGTCTTACAGAAATGTTCTCACGGAACAGCAAGTACAGCATCTCATTCTTAACACAAAATCTGGAGATCCATCAGATGTCTGTCCTCCTAGAATCCTTCAACTCACACCAGACATTGTCTCTAGTCATCTTACTGTAATATACAATATGATCATCAATTTGGGTTGCCTCCCAACGGCTTAGAAGGAAGCCACAGTTATTCTGCTGAATTAGAAAAACCTTCTGTGGATCCTAAGGACCTAAAAAATGACCGACCTATATCTCTTCTGCAGATGCTGACAAAGATCCTAGAGAAAGCACTGAATCAAGAACTTATGGCATTTCTGGATAATTATGATCTTTTAGATTCATCACAATCTGGATTCAAAAGCAGTCGCAACACAAAATCAGCTTCAGGTAACATCCGAGCCACTGTGGACGGCGGTGCCACTGCTGTTTTTATTTTGTTAAACCGATGGGCAGCATTCGATACTGTCTGCCACCCGGTGCTAGTGACTCGATTAGCCAATTTGACATCAAGGATAAGGCCCTTGAATTGGTGAGTTCTTTTTGATGGCCAAGTCTTAATCTGTAGCCTGCAAGCAGTTCATCTCAAATTCTTTTCTCTTGGCCTGTGGTGTTCCGCAGGGTTCGTCACCAAGCCCCACCCTTTACAATCTCTAGGTTTCACCTCTTGCTAGTTTGATTGGATCATTTGGCCTCTCAGTATTTTTCCATACACAGACGAGAATCAGAAACATTTTTACAATTTCTGCCAATGTCTAGTTTGCTGCTGCTAACTTTCATAATTGACTGTGAGAAGTCAGTATTTGGATGAAAAATAACTGTCTTAAACTAAACGCTGAAAAGGCAGAGGTTATCATCTTTGGTAAAGAACCATTTAGTTGGTCAATTGCCTTGTGGCCCACTGCGTTCGGCACAGTACCTTTATCTAAACTTAACAAGACCAAAACGACAAAAATCCAACATACAAGTATTAGGAAAAATGACTTTCAAAAGGTTTTAGCAACTGAGTCCATAGAAAACAATGGATGCATGATTTCTTGCACAGTACCTGTCGTTGCGACAAAATTCCCCAAGCCAAACAGCCGCAGCGATGGGAAGCGTAGAAAAACAAAGAGATGCGTCGATTCCTGAGACCTTCGTGGATGCAATGCGACAGTTCCGCTGGACACAGGGGAGCGGTGCGTTGGATACGGTCTATAGGGGGAAGCGATGCGTCGATTCTGAGATAACTCCGATCCGCGGGTGATGCGTCGGGGAAAACTTGCCACACAGGGACGATGCGTGGAAATCCGGGATGCGTCGGCGAACAATGGGGCAGCATCGAGCGGCGCTGCTGCGGTTTCTTCAGCCGTGATCCCTCAATGCGTCAATTCTTGCAGCGGCAACAGACACTGCATCGGGTTTCAGCAGCGGCAAGATTCTTCTCGCACCACGGCGTTGCATCAGAAACACTGTCGCAAGAAGAGCGATGCATCGATTTTCTTGTTGTTGCGTTGCTTTCCAGCTCCCAGCAGCAGAAACAACCTCCAGAGGCCCCACACAGTCACAGGCACTCCTGGCAGGTCAGAACTCCCAGCAAGGAAGTTCAGGGGAGCTGGGGGTGAAGTATTTGTGTTCCTGAGACCTCAAAACAGGAGGCAAGCTCTACTCAAGCCCTTGGAGACTTTCCTCAAGCAAGGGACACTGCACACAGCAAAGTCCTTCTCCTTTCCTTGGCAGAAACAGCAACTGCAGGCCAACCCCAGACACACAGCAAGGGCAGTACTTCTCCTCAGTTTCTCCAGCTCTTCTCCTTGGCAAAGGTTCCTCTTGATTCCAGAAGTAGTCTAAAGTTCAGGGGATTTAGGTCTAATACTTATACCCCAAAATGTCTTTGCTCTCTTTGGGCAGCAATGCCCTGTGCCCAGTCAAAACCAGTTCTATCCTCTCTGGTGCAGCTTCCTGGCAGGAGGTGGAGACAGCATTGTGCAAAGCAGACCAGGCCCATTCAGGTGAAAGGAAATCTCCTCCCCTTACTCTAAATGCCACCCAGGTCTATTCAGCCCAGCCATGACTCATCAGGCTCTCTGGAGCCACTGCTCCTCCCCAGCCCCTGACACTCCAAACCCAGACAGTCAATGCACATCCTAGCAGAGGCACACTGGATGGCTAAACAAGAAAATACCTACTTTCTAAAAGTGGTATTTTCAAACACAGAATGCAAAAATCACCCTCACTAAAAGATGCATTTTAACACTCTGAGTTCAGGCATACTAAACTTTATTTTCCTACCTTGTTCCCAGGGGCAGTTATGTCTCTAAGATGTTATAAACAAACTCCCCATTCTGTCCTATGGGAACAGGTAGCCTTGCAATAGTGAAAAACAAAATTGGCAGTAATTCAGTATCAGGACATGCCACACACATCAGGGCATGTCCTACCTTTCATATACACTGCACCCTGCCCACAGGGTTACCTTGGGCCTACCTTAGGGCTGACTGACATGTAAGAAAAGGGAAGGTTACGGCCTGGCAAGTGGGTGTACTTGCCAAGTCGACATGGCAGTTAACTGCGCACAGACACTGCAGTGGCAGGTCTGAGTTACCGTTTCAGAACTACTCATGTGGGTGGCACAATCAGTACTGCAGGCCTACTAGTAGTATTTGATTTACTAGCCCCGGCACACTCGGTGCAGTTCGCCAGGTATTGACCAGTAAATCAAATATGCCAATCAGGGAGAACCAATCATAATAAAAATTTACACAGGGAGCACTTGCACTTTGACACTGATCAGCAGTGGCAAAGTGCCCAAAGCATCTAAGCCAGCAAAAACGAAATCCAGCACAGCATCAAAAATACAGGAGATAGAGGTAAAAAGTCAGGGAAAACCACGCCAAAGATGCCAAGTCTAACACGTGTCCCCTCCAGCTGAAAGATGGGGAGAACTACCCACCCTCTTGGGAGTTCTCATCACTAAGGCAGAAGAATCTGGACAGACCATCAGCATTGGCGTGTTCTGTACCAGGGCGGTGTTCCACCGTAAAGTCCATTCCCTGTAGGGAGATGGGCCACCTCAACAGTTCTGGGTTCTCACTCCTCATTTGCATCAACCATATGAGAGGCCTGTGGTCTGTCTGAACCCGGAAGTGAGTCCCAAACAAGTAGGGTCTTAGCTTCTTCAGCGCCCAGACCACAGCAAAAGCTTCTCTTTTAATTGCACTCCACCTCTGTTCCCTGGTAAGTCGCCTCTTACTAATGAAAGCTACGGGTTGGTCCAAGCCCTCATTTTTCAATTGTGAGAGTACTGCTCCCACACCATGCTCTGAAGCATTTATCTGCACAACAAATTCTTGGGAGAAGTTGGGGGCCTTGAGCACGGGCGCCGTGCACATGGCAGATTTCAGGGCGTCAAAAGCGGTCTGACAGGCATTGGTCCAGATCACTTTCCTTGGCTGCTTCCTTGAAGTCAGCGCTGTCAAGGGGGCAACAATGGTGCCATATCCCTTGACAATTTGTCTGTAGTACCCGGTGAGTCCTAGGAAGGCTCTCACCTCCGTCTGGGTCTTGGAGGGCTCCCAAGCCAGAATGGTGTCGATCTTAGGTTGTAGGGGTGCCACCTGGCCGCTTCCTATCTGGCGCCCTAAGTAAACCACAGAACCCTGCCCTATCTGGCACTTACTGGCCTTGATAGTGAGGCCTGCCTTCTGCATGCCTTCAACACTTCACAGAGATGTTGCAAGTGTTCCTCCCAGCTGGAGCTGAACACAGCAATGTCATCCAGGTAAGCAGCGCTGAATTTCTCCAGCCCGGACAGTACCTGGTTGACCAGTCTCTGGAACGTGGCAGGTGCGTTCTTCAACCCAAAGGGCATGACACGGAACTGGTAGTGCCCCTCTGGCGTTGAAAACGCAGACCTCTCTCTTGCCCCATCAGTCAAGGCAATCTGCCAGTACCCAGGCGTTAGATCAAACGTGCTAAGGTACCGGGCAGCTCCAAGCCGATCAATGAGCTCATCAGCTCTGGGGATGGGGTGCCCATCAGTCGAAAATTTTCAAAATGGCTGACAGGTGAGGAGCTCCGGCCGGGAGCTCCCAGCCAGGGATTGCCGTTTTGGCTCAAATCCCCTAATTTCCTCCCCCTCCTGGACCCTTTTACTCACCTGGTGGTCGTTCTCAGACTGCGGTCCTCATCTTGCCTTTCTCCCGTTCCTGGACTCGAGATCTTCGGGTGAATATCAGGATCATTATTCTAACCGGTGGAGCCCGAGCAACATGGCCGTTGCCCGGTGGAGCTGCTTCGACAGCTATAGGGTAGATTGGCTCCAGCACACCGCCATGGCCATCACCTACCCAGCCCGACATCGGACATTGGTCTCGTCTCTCCGCTGCTGTCTCCTCCCTCCCCCCGCCTTCTGACGAATCGTGGATGGTCAGCTGTCGATGGAGCCAGTCTCAGCGGTGCTGATGCCTGGTGGAGTTCTCCGGAGGGCTGTTGAGAAGTTGGGATGAGGTTCACCCCTCCTGTTCGTCCCCCGGCCTTCCGGGTTCGACTGCTGCTACTTGCACTACTGCCTGCCCTCCAGCTTCGCCTCCCGTGGGACGTCTGGGACCCGTGAATCTTGCTTCCAGTTATGGGAGTGCAGTGGTGGTGAGTTTCACGGCACTGCAGTGCGATGCCCCCGGGCTTTTCTTTGCCTTCTGAGCCTGGGCGACGCGCCCCCCTGGACTACGCTTCTGCCTCCCTTTCTCTGGGACTGCTGCCCTAGCACCCAGGCAGACTTCCCCTGACTTTCAGCGTGCGGATTGATGACACCGATGCCCCCGCGGCCCAGAGCCTGTGCACGCCGACTGCCCGTTGGTGTTCGACATTCTCCTGCCCTCTGCCCTCCTCTGGTGCTGTGGCTGCGTCCCCCCTCGTCTCTACTCTGTGGATTTCAGCTCTCTTGGTTTTTTTGGGACTTTGATTTGTTGTGTGTTCCCGCCATTTTAGGATGGTTCCGTTGATGCTCACAACCTGGATCCTCCATCTTGTTGACCTTTGTCCGTTCCTTTTTCCCGCTGGACTCCATCTTGGCGACCTTCGAACGTTTCTCTTTTTTGCTGGACTGCTTTAACTCTAACTCCCCCTTAGGTCCCCTACACCCCTCTCACCTATTACAGGCTCCGATTCATGGGTTGTTGAGATTGCTGGTCCTAATACCGGTTTGTTTCTCTTCCACTTACCTGTCCTAATCTGCTTTCCTTACCCCTCTTTACTTTTCCACCTTACCTTCTCTGCCCCTTATGTTGTTTTGTACTCTGTTAGACCCCGCTCTAGTAATGCATACTACTGTGTTATTTTTGTTTTTATTATTGTGTCCTTATTTGCTATTCGCTAGTAACTCTTGTCTTTACGATGTAACCATTGTGTAACTAAAGTTTAATTTGTAACTTGCAACTCTCTGTTCCTTATGTAAAGCGCTCTGATACCTCCGGGTCTAGCCAGCGCTATATAAAACTCTTCAAATAAAGTAAATAAATAAAATAATTAAATCAGTCCTGGTGACGGCATTGAGCCCACGGTAGTCCACGCAGAACTGGAGTTCAGGAGTGGCACCAGGCGCAGCAGCTTTTGGAACCAAGACCACTGGGCTAGCCCAGGGGCTGCTGGAGGGCTCTATCACCCCTAACGCCAACATTTTGGAAACCTCTTCCTTAATGCTGGCCCTGACTCTGTCAGTTACCCTGTAAATTTTATGCTTCACAGGTAACCTGTCCCCAATGTCCACATCATGGACGCACCAATTGGTGACTCCTGGAGTCAGGGAGGCGAACTGTCCCAGCACCTGGTGACAGCCCCTCTGCTGCTCTGGGGTCAGGGTGGGAGAGAGGTTCACTCCATCCACTGGCCCATCATGTTCCTTGGCTGACAGGAGGTCAGGAAGAGGCTCACTCTCCTCTTCCATTCCATCATCTGTAGCCAGGAGCATTGTGACTTCAGAGTCCTCTCAAAGTGAGGTTTGAGGCGGTTCATGTGCAGGACCCGCAAAGGGTTCCTAGGAGTCTGCAAGTTAACCAGGTAGGTTACATCGCTCTTGCGCTCCACCACCTCAAATGGACCAGTCCACCTGTCTTGGATCACACAAGGCTCCACTGCCATCACCCACACTTTTTGGCCAGCCTGAAATTCAACCAGAGTGGTATTCTGGTCGTACCATCATTTCATCTCCTCCTGGCTGGCTTCCAGGTTCGCCTGAGTGAGTTTCCTGAAGCGTTAAGTCTGGTTTCTGAAGGCCAGCATGTAGCTGAACACATCTTGGGGGGTCTTACCAGGAGTTTTCTCCCAGCCCTCCTTCACCAGACTCAGAGGTCCTCTCACAGGGTGCACATACAGCAGTTCAAAGGGACTGAACCCTAATGACTTCTGCGGTACCTCCCTGTAGGCAAACAGCAGGCATGGTAGGAAGACGTCCCACTTACGTCTCATGGGTTCAGCAAGACCCTTTATCATGCCTTTCAAGGTTCGGTTGAATCTCTCAACCAGCCCATTCCCTTGGGGATGGTAAGGAGTGGTGAATTTGAACATTACACTGTTCTCCTCCCACAGTGACTTCATATACCTGGAAATGAAGTTTGTACCACGGTCAGAGACCACCTCTCTGGGGAACCCCACACCGGTAAAGATCCCCATCAATGCACGGCTCACCACAGGGGCCGTGATGGTCCTGAGAGGGACAGCTTCCGGGTACCAGGTGGCATGGTCCACCAAGACCAAGATAAACTTGTTGCCTAAGGCTGTCTTGGGTTCCAGTGGCCCAACAATGTCGATGCCCACCCACTCGAAAGGGGTGTTCACCACAGGAAAGGGTTGGAGGGGAGCCTTACACTTCCCTCCTGTCTTGCACTTGCCTGGCAAGTCTGACAAGACCTACAATGTGTGCCAACGTGCCTCTGCATTTGGGGCCAGTAAAAGTGGGTGACAAGCCTCTGATAGGTCTTGTCGCACCCCAAATGTCCTGCCAAAGGCACGTCATGAGCCAGACCCAGTAGGAAGGTCCTGCTAGCACGCGAGTACCACCAGCACATGGGCTGCCCTGGGCTCAGCGACCTTAGGCTCACTGTAAAGTAGACCATTCTCCCAATAAATCAAATGTGATCCGGACGGACCTCCTGCTGCCTGGTCTGCAGCCTGCTGCTGCAAACCAAGAAGAGTAGGGCATTCCATCTGTGCCTTGCAGAACTCCTCCCTGGAGGGACCCCCTTCCTGCTGCCAATGGGTCAGCTCAGGCAGGTCTCCCAGTTCGGCCACTTGCTCCCCTGTAGGTTCCAGGGCATCCCCCTCAGGTTCTGCCTCCTCCTGGACCGCGGGAACTTTGGGGGCTGGTTTTCCACGCACCCTGCCCTTCCTCTTTCTGGCAGGCACCTCGGCCTCTCTTTCAGGCTCCAGGTCCTCTTGATCACCCTTGCTGGCTGCCATTGACTGAGTGGTCACACAGGCCAACTCAGGCAGTCCTAACATCTTTAAATGAGCCTGGCGCTCCACCTCCTTCCAAGGTGAGCTCTCCAGGTCATTGCCAAGCAGACAGTCAACAGGCATGGACGGGCTTACAGCGACCTTTAAGCGACCCGAAACCCCCCCCCCCACTCAAAGAGAACCTGCACCACCTTACAAAGGCACTCACAGTTGTCCGCTGCAACTACAGGTTGAAGTACATTGGGGATGACCTGCTCTTCAGACACCCATTGACACCTGACAGATGTCACACTGACTCCTGTGTCTCTCAGAGCCTCCACCCTCCTCCCATTGATGGTCACCCACTGCAGGTACTTTTTAGTGTTATCCGTCAGGAAGGTTTCCTGGACCATCTCTCTGTCTCCTAATGAGACTAGGGTCATCACAACTGGCTCCCCACCCTCACTAGGAACCAACTCCTCCACCAGTACTACACTAACTAACCTCGGTGACAGTGCACCAATGGTGCCTTGGGGCACTTGGGATCCCTCGAAATGTGGCCCTCCTGAACACATTGATAGCACCTGTGGGGACCCTGGTTGTCTTGCCTACCCTTATGGGGCCATGGCTTCTTGGAATGGGGATCCTTACCCTTGGAACTATCTTGGGGCCCTTTAGAGAACTCCTTTTGGTTACCCTGGTCCCCCCCACTCTTCTGCTGGGGACCCTGCCCACCTTTGGCTGGGTTTTCCACAATCCCCTTGTGGACCCTAATACTCGTCCAGCGGTCCGCCTCCTGAGCAAGCTGCCTGGGATCGGTCAACTTACTATCCGTCAGATGCTGGCGCAGCTCTGGAACACACAGACTACTCAAGTGCTCCCAACCAATCAGATTGTACAACCCCTGGTAATCAGTTACCTTGCTGCCCTTTATCCAACCACCCAGTGCTCTGCAATACATGTTCACACACTCAACCCAAGTATGAGATTCACATTTTTTGAAGGCCATAAACTTTTCTCTGTACTGCTCAGATGTGAGCCCATACCTGAGTCATTTAGCTTCCTTCATTTTGGGATAGGTCAGGGCACCCACCTCCCCCCAGAGGTGTCAGGGTGTCCCTCCCAGTGGCCTCCAAGTGCTTCCACAGGCCCCCCCCCAATGCTTCTCAGGGACCTCATGCATCTGCAATGCAGCTTCATAAGCCGCAAACCAAGCATACACATCCTCCCCCTTCTAGAAATTCTGTACTATATCCTTGGGTATGTAAACCTTGCCCCGGCTGCGCGCTGCCACCATTCGTACTGGACTCCACTTGTTTGGCTTTAATGTCCAGTTCTCTCATGCTCAACTCATGGGCCAAGATCAACTTTTTCTCTTCCAAACCAAGAGCATTACTCTCCTCTGTCTTTAGTCTCATGACCTCTAACTCGTGGTCCCTGGCCATGCGCCTTTCCTCTATTTCCTCTGGCACCCAATTTCTAGAAGAATGACTGCTGCCAGCCCTAGAGGCTATTCTTCCTACATGCAAATCCTGTGATCTGAAACCATTCTCTGGTGCACCCCCCCTCCACCTCTACATCCTCTACCTCCTCAGCTTGTCTGGCCTCCCACTAGGCCCCTAAGGCCTTCTGTAGCTCCTTTTTTCTAAAGTGGGACAACCAAAGTTTTAGCAGAATTGCCTGAGTTGCTCTACCTTATAACTGCTTTACAATTCAAACTCCAAATCTGCAACCTCACTTGCTGCTTTACCATTACGAGACATGATGCGTGGATAACTCAAGGGTCAGATCAAAATAGAACCAAAAATAAAACACAGTATGTGGTTGCGTAGAGGTCTGCACTAAACTAGTGATGTACACCAATCACTGTGGGTCAAGTACAAATACAAGTTCAAATCCCACTGCTGCCACCAATGTTAGAAATGGGGGTCTCTAGTTGGCAGAGGTAGGTACCTTTGTCCAAATAGGCACCCTTGCTTCTAGTCAGGGTAAGGGGGATACACACTCTAGATAACCCCTGCTCACCCCCTTGGTAGCTTGGCACAAGCAGACAGGCTTATCCCAAAGGCAATGTGTAAAGTATTTGTACCAACACTCACAGTAACATAGTGAAAACACCACAAATGGACACCACATCAGTTTAGAAAAATAAAATATCTTTATCTAAACTTAACAAGACCAAAACGACAAAAATCCAACATACAAGCATTAAGAAAAATGACTTTCAAAAGGTTTTAGCAGCTGAGTCCATAGAAAACTATGGCTGCGTGATTTCTTGCAAAGTACCTGTCGTTGCAACAAAATTCACCAAGCCAAACAGCTGCATCGATGGGAAGCATCGAAAAACAAAGAGATGCGTTGATTCCTGAGATCTTCGTGGATTTGATGCAACAGTTCTGCTGGACACAGGGGAGCGGTGCATCGAGTCCGGTCTGTAGGGGGAAGCGAAGCGTTGATTCTGAGACGACTCCGATCCAAGGGTGATGCGTCGGGGAAAACTTGCCGCACAGGGACGATGCGTGGAAATCTGGGATGCGTTGGCGAACGATGCGGCGGCGTCGAGCGGCGCTGCATCGGTTTCTTCGGCCGCGATCCCTCGATGCGTGATTCTTGTAGCGGCGACAGGCGCTGCGTCGGTTTCAGCAGCGGCACGGCGGTGCAGTGAGATTCTTCTCGCACCACGGCGTTGCATCGGAAAAACTATCGCAAGAAGAGCGATTCGTCGATTTTCTTGTTGTTGTGTTGCTTTCCAGCTCGAAGCAGCAGAAACAACCTCTAGAGGCCCCACACAGTCACAGGCACTCCTGGCATGTCAGAACTCCCAGCAAGGAAGTTCAGGGGTACTGGGGGTGAAGTCTTTGTGTTCCTGAGACTTCAAAACAGGAGGCAAGCTCTACTCAAGCCCTTGGAGACTTTCCTCAAGCAGGGGACACAGCAAAGTCCTTCTTCTTTCCTTGGCAGAAACAGCAACTGCAGGCCAACCCCAGACACACAGCAAGGGCAGTACTTCTTCTCAGTTTCTCCAACTCTTCTCCTTGGCAAAGGTTCCTCTTGATTCCAGACGTAGTCTAAAGTTCAGGGGTTTTAGGTCTAATACTTATACCCCAAAATGTCTTTGTTCTCTTTGGGCAGAGAAGCCCTGTGCCCAGTTAAAACCAGTTCAGTCCTCTCTGGTGCAGCTTCCTGGCAGGAGGTGGAGACAGCATTGTGGAAAGCAGACCAGGCCCATTCAGGTGAAAGGAAATCTCCTCCCCCTACACTAAATGCAACCAGGTCTATTCAGCCCAGCCCTGACTCATCAGGCTCTCTGGAGCCACTGCTCCTTCCCAGCCCATGAGACTCCAAACCCAGACAGTCAATCCACATCCTAGCAGAGGTACACTGGATGGCTAAACAAGAAAATACCTACTTTCTAAAAGTGGTATTTTCAAACACAGAATGCAAAAATCACCCTCACTAAAAGATGCATTTTAACATTCTGAGTTCAGGCATACTAAACTTTATTTTCTTACCCTGTTCCCAGGGGCAGTTATGTTTATAAGATGTTATGAATCACAATCAAGACCATGGGCACAATCCACTCCGGCTCCCCATCAGACCATTTTCCACACCACATCTTCAACAAAGCCGGCAGCTCCATCGCACCCCACCTGCGCAACGTCATCAACCTCTCCTTCGAGACCGCGACCTTCCCAGAGAGCTGGAAACACACCGAGATCAACGCCCTACTCAACCCAAGGCGGACCCGAGCGACCTCAAGAACTTCCGGCCCATCTCCCTGCTTCCATTCCCAGCTAAGGTCATCGAGAAGATCGTCAACAGACAGCTCACCCGCTACCTCGAAGATAACAGCATCCTGGACCCCTCCCAGTCAGG
The DNA here is from genome assembly GCA_963921515.1 of Calotriton arnoldi. NCBI lineage: Eukaryota > Metazoa > Chordata > Amphibia > Caudata > Salamandridae > Calotriton > Calotriton arnoldi. The sequence goes on from CAWUFW010000327.1 coordinate 1,353,054, forward strand.
ATTCCGCAGCAACCACAGCACCGAGACCGCCCTCATCGCCGCCACAGACGACATCAGGATCCTGCTGGACAACGGCGAGACGGCGGCCCTCATCCTCCTGGACCTCTTCGCCGCCTTCGACACTGTCTGCCACCGCACACTACGCACACGCCTCCACGACGCAGGGATCCGAGACAAGGCCCTGGATTGGACCACCTCCTTCCTTTCCGGCAGAACCCAGAGCGTCCGCCTCCCCCCATTCCGATCCGAAGCCTCCGAGATCATCTGCGGCGTACCCCAGGGATCTTCCATCAGCCCAACACTGTTCAACATCTACATGGCTCCACTCGCACGCATCGCCCGACAGCACAACCTCAACATAATCTCCTACGCCGACGACACTCAACTGATCCTCTCCCTCACCAAGGACCCCCTCACCGCCAAATCCAACCTCCACGAAGGAATGAAAGCTGTCTCCGACTGGATGAAGTGCAGCCGACTTAAGCTGAACACAGACAAAACGGAGATCCTCATCCTCGGCTCCAACCCATCAGCCTGGGACGACTCCTGGTGGCCCTCGTCACTAGGGGCACCCCCGACACCAACCAACCACGCACGCAACCTGGGAGTCATCCTCGACTCAACGCTCACCATGACCAAGCAAGTCAACGCAGTCTCCTCCTCCTGCTTCAACACCCTCCGCAAGATCTACAGGTGGATCCCGACAGACACGAGAAGAATAGTCACCCAGGCTCTCGTCAGCAGCAGACTCGACTACGGAAACGCCCTCTACGCAGGAGCCCCGACCAAGCTCATCAAACGACTGCAAAGAATCCAAAACGCCTCTGCACGCCTGATCCTCGACATTCCACGCCACAGCCACATCACCCCCCATCTGAAAAACCTGCACTGGCTCCCCGTCGACAAGAGAATCTCCTTCAAACTCCTGATCCACGCACACAAGGCACTCCACAAAACCGGCCCAGCCTACCTCAACAGTCGACTCTCCTTCTACGTTCCCAACCGTCAGCTCCGCTCCGCTGACCTCTCCCTGGCCACCGTCCCGCGCATCCGGAGAACCACCACCGGAGGAAGATCCTTCTCTCACCGCGCTGCCAAGATCTGGAACACCCTTCCCCTCAACCTACGACAGACCCAAGACCTGCTGACCTTCAGGAGACGACTCAAGACCTGGCTATTCGACCAGTAGCGGCAACTCCCCCCCTCCTCTCCCTCAGCGCCTTGAGACCCTCGCGGGTAAGTAATGCGCTTTACAAATCTTGTGATTGATTGATTGATTGATTGATTGATTGATTGATTGATTGATGAACAAACTCCCCATTCTGTCCTATGGGAACAGGCAGCCGTGCAATAGTGAAAAACGAAATTGGCAGTAATTCACTATCAGGACATGCCACACACATCAGGGCATATCCTACCTTTCATATACATTGCAACCTGCCCACAGGGTTACCTTGGGCCTACCTTAGGGTTGACTGACATGTAAGAAAAGGGAAGGTTAGGGCCTGGCAAGTGGGTGCACTTGCCAAGTCGACATGGCAATTAACAACTGTGCACGGACACTGAAGTGGCAGGTCTGAGTTACCGTTTCAGAACTACTCATGTGGGTTGCACAGGCCCACTAGTAGTGTTTGATTTACTAGCCCCGGCACACTCAGTGCACTTTACTAGGGACTGACCAGTAAATCAAATATGCCAATCAGGGAGAACCAATCATAATAACAATTTACACAGGGAGCACTTGCACTTTGACACTGATCAGCAGTGGCAAAGTACCCAAAGCATCTAAGTCAGCAAAAACTAAATCCAGCACAGCATCAAAAACACAGGAGATAGAGGCAAAAAGTCAGGGGAAACCACACCAAAGATGCCAAGTCTAACACCGGCCCATTCATGTCTGCCAGGAATCTAGGTATTTGACGACGAACTGGCTTTCGAGACTCAGGTTAGCCAAGCCACATTGTCATGTTTTAACACTATCAGTATCCTGAAGAAAGTTTTTCCTTTTATCACACTTTCCCTACGTAAATGGTGTTGAATTACTTAAATGCTTTTTGCTTGAACATCAATCAGCCGTCATTAAATAAGCTGCAGGCAGTGCAAAATGCTGCAGCCGAATTGCTCCTAAATAATTACAGTCTCGCAGGAATTGACCAAGTTTCCCCGGCTTTCTGTTAGAAAAAGGATTATGCCTAGTACGCAAAGCACTATATAACACTGGCCCCAGCTTTTTCGATCGAATTTCCAGTACACACAAAAACATGTCCTTTATTCAGCAGTCAGTAAGAGAGTTGCAGTACCCAAAGTGGCTCGAACTGGAACTACATGGGGAGGCAGATCTTTCTGCTATGCTACACCTAAACTATAGAATTCAATGTCCTTTAATATTTGAACCTTAGAGGACCACATGCCTTTCCATAAAGTCTTAAAAACTTGGCTATTCATTTTTCTGGTGGTCCTGAGGAAAAGTGTTCTTCTGATCGGCATCATTTGTACCGGGACTCCATTGTTTTTCATTGCCATTTCGTGTCAAACACTTCCACACGACCCACCTGGTCGTTTCTGCTGATGCCTGAGGAAATTCTAACTAACACGACAAAAACCATCTTGCAGCCTGCATTTCTGCCCAGGAACTGTCGCACACCCAACCCCCCCTGTTCTTTGCAGTTCGACAGAAAACCATGAGACACTCACGCCCTGTGTAAATGATTTGTTTCCCATCTCCTGCTCCCTGCCTGGTAAACATCCTTGACACCGTGATCAGGTTATCTGGACAATGGTCTGACTGCTGGGCCTTGATCAGGGTGATTGGACAATGGTTTGAATGACCGAGCTTTGATCAAGCTGATTGAACAATGACCTGAATGACCGTGCTTTGATCAAGCTGAGTGAACAATACTTTGAGTACCAAGCCTTGATCAGGTCACCAACTACAAACACCGTCTGGATCTGGTTATCAACTGCAAACACTGCCCTGATTGAACAATGGACTAACAGCCAAAAGACTGGAATGAAAAAGTATAAAAGGCTTGTAAGCTGCGGAGTAAAGCAGCAGCCTCCTCTGTCTTGTTTCTAACGAGCTTGGGACTCTGTTCCATAGCCCGGGCTATTTGAATAAATCTGGGTTCCTCCTGCAGACGAAGGCTCCTGTGTCTCCTTTTACTACGTATGAAGGGTATGGAAGACTTGGGCAAATCCCCGCCGCCGAGACCCAGTGAGTGGGTTATTCCGGTTCTTCAAATGGCGCCCGAATAGGGACTCCACGAGTACGAAGGTCAGGCCCGGTGGATGTGAGGAGGTGCACGGAGAGACTCCGACGGAGGCACCCTACCCGAGGGATTCTTGCAATCCGGTAAGCCGAACGACTCGCCCGCTGTTCCTCCCCACCCGGTCTGGGCCACATGACCGCGTCCTCGCTGGAGTCCCCTAGCAAATAATTTCTGGAGCAGGACACAGCCCTACGTCTGCAGAAGAGAACTACCCCTGTAAGGTAAGGGTGGACTGATCACCCACCAAGTCTGTATGATTCTGCTGTTATTGACCTTTGCAAAAGCCAAGCAGGCGAGGTGAATTTTAAAACCCGCCGGTGTCTGTTACCTATTTACAAGCATGCCAGTCAGTAGTAAGTTCAAGAAATTATGTTGTTGTATGTGTACGCAGGACTCCCAGCTGGAGGCGGCTTGTCCGCTTCCTCCAGAAGGGACCCCTGGCCATACGATGTATGTTAAACATGGCCCTTCTGCCATAATGTTTTCCTCATTCTGGGTAAAATATACGAAACAAAGTAACGCGGAATTACAGTGGCCACATTTCGGCTCCTTTAATTCCCAAGTTCTCGCCAACTTAGAGGAACAATTAATGAAAAGAAAAACGCGCCCGTCTATGTTTGAATCTGTCCGATTTTGGAGGAAAGAGATAGAGCAGAGAGCTAGAAAGCAGAAGGCTCAAGAAAGAAAACAGGAACGCATGTCAATGGCCGACCACGCCAGAGTAAATTTACAAAATCAAATGACAAAATCGGTAGAAATAGCCAACAGGGAGCATTGGGCCCGGGTACAAAAATGCTATCCAGCTCGTGAGGAGAAAAGAAAGGGCTATATGGATGGGGGAGAAGAAGGTGATTCCTTGCTTGATACCATGCTAGAAAGCCCTCCTGCATATGCCCCAATGTACCCTGCCCTGACGCCTCACACCCCACATGTCCCCCCGCCACCGCCCACTCCTGCCCCCACTGCCCCTCCTACTGTTCTTCCTGTCACACCAACCCTCCCGATTTTTCCTATGACACCGACCACGCCCGCTAACCCTGTCCTCACTACGGGAATGACAACAAGTCTCCATCCGCCCAACCCCTGCGGCTTTACCCCTACCCGCCCTTTTCCTACTTCCCCGTGGTCTACAGTTAAGCAGGATTTATATAAAATGTTGAATTCCCCCGACTGGCCTCCTTGCGCTCTGCAATCAGCTTTTCGTCCCTTCAAGAAAATGACCTACAGAAGCAACAGTGTGAATGTTGGATAAAGAACGGGAATATTTATGCCTTTAAAGACATATGGTCCACCTTTTCCCAGTGGACGATTATGGAACAGACCACCTGGGCTGAATACATGTGTACGCTGGTCATACAAAAATTTGAGAATGCGCTTATGCAGATACCCACTGGATTAATGGACCTTAGGTCACAAATAAGAAGAGGCGATGTTCAGGGAGAGGGATGTTTGGTGCTGTGTCTGCTTTAATGGCTTACCGTGATATGACCGCTTTTCCAACACCCCTCTAGAAACAGCTATGCCAATGAGAGGGCGGCCCCTGTCTTTGTTAACGCACTTACCGATGCCCAAAATAATGGCCGAGGGGTTGTTGAGGCACACTGGCGCAGGCTTTGGGTTCATGTTCCTTGGAAAAGGTCAGAAGTAATGCAGTTAAAAGAACAATTACCAGATCCCCTGAAGAATCCGGCTGCCTTTTACAGAGAATTAGGTCAGATTATATCTGCAGGTACTCTCGTTCTTGAGGATATAGATTTACTTTTTGGTACGGTTGTCCCCACTGAAATTTGGGACAAGATTCGACATACTGATCATGAAGTGGCGTTGGGAGGTAAATGGGCTGACCTAGAGGCTATGGAAGAAGCAAGGGTAGGAGGGACTAAACCAGAAGCTGCCATCCTGACTTTGCCCGGTAAAATAATAACGTTTATGAAAACACTTTTGCCGGAAACTGTCATTAACTGGGATAAAATAAACGCCTGTAGGCAGCGAAAAGATGAGAATGTGGCTGACTTCTTTACCCGTTTTGAGACAGAATACAAGGGACATAGTGGTTTGGATCCCCGGATCCCAGGTTCTGGCCCAGTGTTTGTCGATAAGTTTGTCAGCAACTTGCTTCCTGAGATTTCCACCAGGCTTAAGAAAGTTGAAAGTACGTGGTCTGCCCAAACTATGACTGGTATCTTGGCTATGGCACAATATCATGAGAATAGGGAGAATGAAGATAGAGACAAGGAAAGTAAGAAGGTTAGGGATCTTAAGACTAAGGCACTTCTGCAGCAGGCTTACCCTCCCCGAGGTCCCGATGCCCGCGGGAATTTCAGACCTCAACCCCAACACCCTCCGAGGGCTCGCCAGTCTACCCCTCCAGCCCTCAACATACGGGAGCCCTCCAAACAGATCAGTGTGCTTATTGTAAGGGGTACGGCCATTGGATAGACGAGTGTCCCGTGTTAGCTGAAAACATCCGAACAGGGAAGACTCGGCCTCGCGCTCCCAGGGAGGGAAGGCCGACTAGGGACCATGGCCCGCCCCATCCACAGGATAAAGAACGTAGGCCCAGGGATCACGTTCCCGTCCGCCGCGCCCGGCCAATAGGTTTGATGGGTACGAAGCAACACGCACTTATTACAATGATGATTATGACGAAGTTGATGAGATAGGGTCCTACCAAGCATAGGACAGCCAGGAAAGGGGTATTACCAGAGTGCAAATTCCAGTGGATCAAAGGGGCCCGTATGTTCAAATGTCAGTTGTGGGGAACGATCAGAATTTTCTTTTGGATACTGGGGCCACCAGGTCTTCTATTGCACGTCTGTCAGTCCCGGAGGCACCCCTTTCTGGCAAAATAAATGTCTCCGTGGGTTTTGCAGGAACACCTGTGACGAGCCCTGTCTCTGAACCCCTCCCTCTCGATATTGGCCCTGCACATGTTGACGCTCCCTTGGTCCTTACTACAGGTTGCAGTGAAAACTTGTTAGGCATGGATTTACTGAAAGCTCTGTATGCGACCATATCATGTAGTCCCCAAGGTGTATCCCTAACAATTTCCCCCACCGCAGCTTCCTATATGTATCTGTCTGGTCCCCTCCCACCAGAATTGCAGTCTTTACCTTCCTCCCTCTGGGCATCATCAGACACTGATGTAGGGTGTCTCAACATATCCCCTCATGTGGTACGCATCCAGCCAGGTGCACTTCTCCCCCGCCTCCGGCAGTATCGACTACCCGCGGAAGGAGAAATGGCCCTTTAACAATAATATCTGAATTAATGGACAAGGGCGTAGTGGAGGAAACACGTGGCAATATCTGTAACAGTCCCATTATTCCCGTTCTTAAAAAGACCAATGGAGATGCTCTCTCCCCTAAAATATACAGATTCAGTGATTGACCTGAGAGCCCTTAACAAAATAACAATCTCCCAATATCCTGTTGTCCCCGACATTACAGCCCTCTTAACGATGGTCCCTTCTGACGCTTAACGCACTTTTCTGTCATAGACCTGAAGAATGCTTTTTCAGCATTCCTATACATCCTGACAGCAGACATTTTTTGGTTTCTCCCTTGGTGGGCGAAGCTTTAGATTCTGCCGCGCCCTCAAGGTTTCACCGAGAGCCCCAGTATCTATAGTCAAGCCCTCAAAAGTCAACTAGATTCCTTGGAACTCCCTGATAACTCCACACTATTACAATATGTAGATGACCTCCTCATTGCTGCAAATTCTGCCCCATCATGTAAAGAAGCTACTCTCTGTTTTTTACGCCACCTTGCCCTCCATAATCACAAAGTCCCTTTAAAAAAGCTTCAGTTTTGTCAAGAGAAGGTGACCTATTTAGGTCATCTCCTCTCGAAGGAGGGAAGGCAGCTCACCGCTGATCGTGTAGCCATTATCAATGCTATGACGGCCCCACGAACACAAAAGCAGGTGCGAGCCTTCATAGGCCTAACCTCATACTGTAGACAGTGGATTTCCAACTTTTCGGCCATGGTCAAACCTCTTCTTGCCCTCACCACTAAAGACATATCAGACAGTTCCTTTCCATGGACTAGAGAGCATGCGCAGGCCTTCCAAGATTTAAAGAGGGCTCTGTGTACTGCTCCAGTCCTCGGTACTCCTGATTATAGCAAGCAATTTTTTCTTTTTGTACATGAGACAGACGGCTGTGCATGCGCTGTCTTGACCCAGATGTTCGGAGGTCACCATCGGCCATGTGCCTATTTTTCAGCCACCTTAGATCCTGTTGCAAGGGCTCTCCCAGGATGCCTACGGGCGACCGCTGCGGCCGCCCTCATGGTCCGTCAGAGTGCGGGGATCGTCATGAACTCCCCCTGACTCTGATGGTCCCCCATTCTGTAGATACCCTCCTTAATAACACCAAGACACAGTACCTCACTAGCGCACGACTCACAGGATATGAACTGACACTCTTTTCCAGCCACATTAACATCAAGAGATGCACTGTACTAAACCCCGCCACATTACTCCCACTGGATACTCAGGATGCCCGCTTAGACCCACATGACTGCATATTAAGGACAGAGGAGGAGACGAAGGGACGGGTTGACTTACAGGATACCCCGATAGCAGAACCAGAAGGTACACTATATGTGGACGGATCATGTCTCAGAGGGCCAGATGGTAACACCTCAGCCGCCTATGCCCTCACGACATTAGGACAAGTAGTAGAAACAGCTCAGATTCCGCAGTGCTCTGCTCAAGCAGCAGAATTAGTGGCCCTCACTAGAGCCTGTGAGTTAAGCAAAGGGATGACGGTAAATATTTATACTGACAGCCAATATTCCTTCGGGGTGGCCCACAACTTCGGGAGGTTATGGAAAGAAAGGAATTTCCTTACTTCCCATGGGACCAAGATTCAACATGGCCCCCTAATTCACCGATTGTTAGACTCCCTGACACTCCCCAGAAAGGTGGCCATTATAAAATGTAAGGCCCATAAGAAAGTGACAGATGATGTTGGGAAAGGCAATGCCCTGGCTGACCAGACGGCCAGACAAACAGCTCTTAGAAAAGGGAAGGAATGTATGTAGGAGGTCCCGCTAGGTGGGTGGCAGACGAGGGCATGGTTGAAAACACAGTACAGAGTGTGATCGATATTCAGTCCCATACTACTCCTGAGGAACTACGGGTGTGGAAGGAGCAATTAGCAAAGGAGGGAATTGATGGTTGCTGGGTCCGCACGACTATGGAAAGACAATGGATGTTACCTGACAGTCATGTGCTACCAGTAGTTACGATGGCCCATGGTCCTGCTCACATTAGTGCAAAAGGGATATGTAAACTGTTGGAACCTACATGGTACAACTCTAAGATACCAACATATGCTGAAAAGCTGGTTAAAACATGCATGATTTGCCTAATGTATAACCCAGGAAAAGGCACAGTTACTCCTAAGGGAGGATTCTCTCCTCCTACCTTCCCTTTTGAAGTCCTCCAAATAGATTACATCCAGATGGACCGATGTAACAATTTAAAATATGTCCTAGTGGTGGTCTGTACCTTCAGCCGATGGGTGGAGGCCTACCCCGTCAAAGACTGCACCGCTATCACTACCGCCAAAATGCTATTAAAAGAGTACCTCCCACGATTCGGTTTGCCCCGCTTGGTCTGGAGTGACAACGGGACACACTTTACGGCTCAAATTATGGAATATATCTGTACAGCATTGGGTATAAAACAAAAATTTCATGCAGCTAACCACCCCCAGTCAGCAGGTCTAGTGGAGGTGTACAATGGCATCCTAAAAACTAAAATGGCCAAAATAGTAGCCGAGACAGGTGTCACTTGGGTTGATGCTCTGCCCTTGGCCCTATTGTCTACAAGAACAACAGCCCACACCAGGATAGGGCTATCCCCCCATGAGATTGTGTTCGGGAGGCCTGCCAATGTATGGGGTGTCCCGCGGCCTAAGAAACTGTCTGATGTTGAATACCCTGTATTAACTGATTACCTGTACAGTCTAACTAATACCTTTCGTACTCTTTATCACCAGGTGCATGAGGCCATACCTGACAAAGCGAGGGCCCAGGACACGTTATCCAACCTGGAGATTGGGTCTTAGTGAGGAATTTTCAACGGACTAAGAGCCTCGAACCCCGCTGGACACAGCCCCGTCAGGTGTTGCTGGCCACCCGCACCGCCGTGAAAGTAGAATGTCGGAAGAATTGCGTGCATTCGTCCCACTGTAGGCGTGTGCCTCTGCCCCTCCCCTATGATCGATACAAAAGGGGATGATGGACGGAACGTTTGAGCCAATCAAACACTCACCCCCAGTCAATTGATCTGGGTTTAATCCATCATCATTCTTTAGCTCACTCCACCACCCCAGTTCAGACATGGCCATATGCAAATCAGTCTGACCCTGTGCCTCATGGGAACAGTCCAGCCCGAACTGCCAAGCCATGTCTTCCCGGGACCGGAAACAAGCATCCTAGGACCGGTTTCTGGCATTTCAGCCGTCATCAGCCAGGCTTGCCTGAATCCAGTGGCAAAGTGAGCAAGGGACCCACGTCTGGGCATGCCCCGCCAACTTAGGGCGACCAAAGCGATACAAAGGGGATGATGGACGGAACGTTTGAGCCAATCAAACACTCACCCCCAGTCAATTGATCTGGGTTTAATCCATCATCATTCTTTAGCTCACTCCACCACCCCAGTTCAGACATGGCCATATGCAAATCAGTCTGACCCTGTGCCTCATGGGAACAGTCCAGCCCGAACTGCCAAGTCATGTCTTCCCTGGACCAGAAACAAGCATCCTAGGACCGGTTTCTGGCATTTCAGCCGTCATCAGCCAGGCTTGCCTGAATCCAGTGGCAAAGTGAGCAAGGGACCCACGTCTGGGCATACCCCCGCCAACTTAGGGCGACCAAGCGATACAAAGGGGATGATGGACGGAGCGTTTGAGCCAATCAAACACTCACCCCCAGTCAATTGATCTGGGTTTAATCCATCATCATTCTTTAGCTCACTCCACCACCCCAGTTCAGACATGGCCATATGCAAATCAGTCTGACCCTGTGCCTCATGGGAACAGTCCAGCCCGAACTGCCAAGCCATGTCTTCCCTGGACCGGAAACAATCCCAGGATACTTGTTTCCGGTCCAGGGAAGACATGGCTTGGCAGTTCGAGCTGGACTGTTCCCATGAGGCACAGGGTCAGACTGATTTGCATATGGCCATGTCTGAACTGGGGTGGTGGAGTGAGCTAAAGAATGATGATGGATTAAACCCAGATCAGTTGACTGGGGGTGAGTGTTTGATTGGCTCAAGCGTTCGTCCATCATCTCCTTTGTATCGCTTTGGTCAGCCCTAAGTTGGCGGAGTATGCCCAGACGTGGGTCCCTTGCTCACTTTGCCACTGGATTCAGGCAAGCCTGGCTGATGACGGCTGAAATGCCAGAAACCGGTCCTAGGATGCTTGTTTCCGGTCCAGGGAAGACATGGCTTGGCAGTTCGGGCTGGACTGTTCCCATGAGGCACAGGGTCAGACTGATTTGCATATGGCCATGTCTGAACTGGGGTGGTGGAGTGAGCTAAAGAATGATGATGGATTAAACCCAGATCAATTGACTGGGGTGAGTGTTTGATTGGCTCAAACGTTCCGTCCATCATCCCCTTTGTATCCCTTTGGTCGCCCTAAGTTGGCGGTATGCCCAGACGTGGGTCCCTTGCTCACTTTGCCACTGGATTCAGGCAAGCCTGGCTGATGACGGCTGAAATGCCAGAAACCGGTCCTAGGATGCTTGTTTCCGGTCCAGGGAAGACATGGCTTGGCAGTTCGAGCTGGACTGTTCCCATGAGGCACAGGGTCAGACTGATTTGCATATGGCCATGTCTGAACTGGGGTGGTGGAGTGAGCTAAAGAATGATGATGGATTAAACCCAGATCAGTTGACTTGGGGGTGAGTGTTTGATTTGCTCTAACGCTCCGTCCATCATCCCCTTTGGTATCGCTTTGTTTGCCCTAAGTTGGCAGGGTATGCCCAGACGTGGGTCCCTTGCTCACTTTGCCACTGGATTCAAGATAGCCTGGCTGATGAGGGTTTTGAACCCGAAACCGGTCCCAGGATACTTGTTTCCGGTCCAGGGAAGACATGGCTTGGCAGTTCGGGCTGGACTGTTCCCATGAGGCACAGGGTCAGACTGATTTGCATATGGCCATGTCTGAACTGGGGTGGTGGAGTGAGCTAAAGAATGATGATGGATTAAACCCAGATCAGTTGACTGGGGGTGAGTGTTTGATTTGCTCTAACGCTCCGTCCATCATCCCCTTTGGTATCGCTTTGTTCGCCCTAAGTTGGCAGGGTATGCCCAGGCGTGGGTCCCTTGCTCACTTTGCCACTGGATTCAAGATAGCCTGGCTGATGAGGGTTTTGAACCCGAAACCGGTCCCAGGATACTTGTTTCCGGTCCAGGGAAGACATGGCTTGGCAGTTCGGGCTGGACTGTTCCCATGAGGCACAGGGTCAGACTGATTTGCATATGGCCATGTCTGAACTGGGGTGGTGGAGTGAGCTAAAGAATGATGATGGATTAAACCCAGATCAGTTGACTGGGGGTGAGTGTTTGATTTGCTCTAACGCTCCGTCCATCATCCCCTTTGGTACCCCTCCCCTATGATCAGTGGGTGAGGGAAGGACAAGGAGACTCAGAAACAGAAACAGTCCCGACATTTGTCCCATTCAGCGATGCCAGACTGCATTTTACATCTACAGAAGCAGAGAGTGACAGCGTACTGAAAGGAAGGGTGGAACCCTCCCTTAACTCTGCTGAACATCAAGAACAATTGTTTCCCGACCATACTGTCCCTACTTCCGACCGATATAATTTACGCCCCGAGGAAAGCTTGCCTTTGACTTCGCCAAGTGCCTATAGGCTGTAGAGCTGTGATCTCCCCGGCCGAGAGTAGTGCTGGTGTGTCAGACTAATGTACGCCATAGGGCTCTTGGCACCTGCGCCCAGTGAAGCAACCACCAATCACAGACAGCCACTAGAGGTCCCTGGCTTAGCACAATGGCTGCCGTCCAAAACACTCGAATCCAGAAACAATATGTCAGTCTCCGACATAGTAAATGCTTCATGGCCACCGTGGTGACGCTGTTTGTCTCCCTCATCCTGTCTATTCTTGGTTGGCTGTTACTAATCTACCATCCTGTTACCTCACCAACCCCTACCCCAACTCCTGCAGAGCACCAGTATTACACGCTACCAGCCCACGAATTACCCCGCCGTGCAGAATTCTTCAATAACACCTTCATCCAAATGTTGCATCATCATCAGCTGATCATGAACACTTCCAACTGCTGGGTTTGCGGACTGATGCCGCATTCCATGATACACCCTGTCCCATTCTTTCCCTACCCCTTTTCCATCTCTGGGTCTTGTCTTGCATGGTGGATGTTGATACAGGAGGCCTACACTGTCAATGGTACTGCCAATTCTGCCCTTGGAACATTTCAGGATGACTTCTGGCGGAACAGATCTGGCCATGCCAATGCTCCTTTTGCCCGACCAGCTCATGCACATCGCTACTATCACCAGATGAACTCGGTGAGATGGTAGTATTCAACTCAACCACTCGACGAACATTTTCCAGATTCCGCACAAGAAGGATACTGCCCGATGAACGAGACACTGTGAATGTCATAAATGTACAAGGCCGTGTCTGCATCCATGGCCTAGGGACTAAGAAAGTTGGTACCAGTACTTGTAATATCACAAAATCTTTAAACTCTACATCTCCTCCGAAGCTGGTGGCATCCCCCAACACCTATTTTATCTGTGGCACTGCCGCCTACACTTGGCTCCCCCGTAACTGGTCTGGTACCTGCTATCTGGCCTTCCTCCTTCCGCCAACGTATTCTACCCATGGGAGTTACCACCTGTTGATGAAGGGCGCTCTGCGTCGCTCACGTAGGGGCGCCATATCAGCCGAGGATACAGCAGGCCAGGAAACCGGGGACTTCCTTAAAGGTTTCCTTCCATTCTGGGGCCCCATGGCAAACAGTCGGGCTGTACGAGGACTGACCAGGGTCCTTGAAGCCACCATCACAGTAACGGCTGGTGCCCTCTCCAACATCACTGCAGAACTACAGGCGGACCGCCTTATAACACTGCAGAACCGCATGGTCCTAGACGTCCTCCTTGCTGATCGTGGTGGTGTGTGTAAATTGATCGGCTCCAGCTGCTGCGTGTACATCCCAGACAACGCACCTACAGTATACAATGCCATCCAACGCCTGCATCGCCTTTCTTCCGAAATTCATCTGGATGAAGGCAACTGGTCCCTCACAGGCTGGATCTGGGGCCTCCTTTCCCAGTGGGGGTGGAGGGTCCTCATCTTCCTTGCCCTGGGAATAACTGTCCTGGTCTCCTGCTGTTTGTGCTTTCAGTGCCTGCCAGTGCTCTGTACAATGTGTGTCCAGACCATCCAGCCTCCACCCTCCAACATTCACAACACCAATATGATGATGATGCTCCAACAAGAAACCGATGGCCTTATGAACATTGACATTTCTTAAAGTATTTGCCACTCAATGGCAAAAGGAGGGTCTGAGGAAAAGTGTTCTTCTGATCGGCATCATTTGTACCGGGACTCCATTGTTTTTCATTGCCATTTCGTGTCAAACACTTCCACACGACCCACCTGGTCGTTTCTGCTGATGCCTGAGGAAATTCTAACTAACACGACAAAAACCATCTTGCAGCCTGCATTTCTGCCCAGGAACTGTCGCACACCCAACCCCCCCTGTTCTTTGCAGTTCGACAGAAAACCATGAGACACTCATGCCCTGTGTAAATGATTTGTTTCCCATCTCCTGCTCCCTGCCTGGTAAACATCCTTGACACCGTGATCAGGTTATCTGGACAATGGTCTGACTGCTGGGCCTTGATCAGGGTGATTGGACAATGGTTTGAATGACCGAGCTTTGATCAAGCTGATCGAACAATGACCTGAATGACCGTGCTTTGATCAAGCTGAGTGAACAATACTTTGAGTACCAAGCCTTGATCAGGTCACCAACTACAAACACCGTCTGGATCTGGTTATCAACTGCAAACACTGCCCTGATTGAACAATGGACTAACAGCCAAAAGACTGGAATGAAAAAGTATAAAAGGCTTGTAAGCTGCGGAGTAAAGCAGCAGCCTCCTCTGTCTTGTTTCTAACGAGCTTGGGACTCTGTTCCATAGCCCGGGCTATTTGAATAAATCTGGGTTCCTCCTGCAGACGAAGGCTCCTGTGTCTCCTTTTACTACGTATGAAGGGTATGGAAGACTTGGGCAAATGCCCGCCGCCGAGACCCAGTGAGTGGGTTATTCCGGTTCTTCAGTCCCATCTCCTTATATATGGAGAAAACAGGAAATGAAGACAGAGAAGAAACTGGAGTGACATACAGTGAGTTGGTTTGCCATGATGGGTTTGGGAACTCACGAATAACGTAATACCAGAGGAGTCCATATTGGACAGGGAAATACATACTCTGTGTATCATAGACAAAGCATGCGTAGAATGGAGCCATATTGTGCAAAAGCATGAAACCAGGTTCCCTAAACAAAGATTCCAAGTTAAGGGTTTGAGTGGATAGAAGAGGTTTACCCCAACAAAGACTTAACAGAATGCGGAGAGTGAGAGCGACCAATATCATTCAGGACCTTTCCAGCGCACAGGAAGAAAGATAGTGTCAGGAAGAAGGGCTGGAGGTATTAGTTATCACTCAAATCGCTGTAAGCATGGAGGAGCGATACAACCTGACCATGCTTAGTTCATCTCAGTCAAGAAAAGACTGGACTGGGGCATCACAATATGTGGAGAACGCACTACAGGACTATGAATTACATATCCTAGGAGGGCATGAGCTTACATAGTTTGGAGATACAGCGGCCATTTTGGATAGCTGGGCATAACTTTCTTCATTGGCCATTGTATCTTGGCTAGACAATCATGATAAAATGTTGCCACAGCCAAGCTCCTGCTATGCAGATATAGGAAATTAACTTTGAACATTTAGTTTGAACTTTCCTAAAGACAGTGGGATTTGCCCATTTCACTTGAGGTTTATCCTGTGATGGAAGGGAACGATTCTTAAGTCTGGACTATGTTGCTTATGCTCTGGATATATGTTATAGCATAAATGATACAAGAGTCAAGTAGAAACTAGATATAAGAAGCCTGAGTTTCAGGAATTGCAAGCTTCATATCAAAGTGCACAGAGTTGGTTACTGAGATAACGCCACGATACCCACTATATCCTGCCTGCAGATATCAGTGACCAGCAGACATGACAAGTCGGAATGGTGGAAGCCAGTGTATTTTTTGTTTCATTCCCATTCCCCTTTCTCTACCATTGGCCCTAATACCTTTGTGCATGTGGTCATTGGTGGAGGTGGTGTTAGATGCCTTATTTTTTTTATCAGGCACTTCCCCCAAACGTCACACTTTTTTTTACTTGAGGTGGTTAATGTTTGAAATGTTTACAGCACAATAGTCTTCCAGTTTAATAAGCACACACTGTAACCCTAGTGAGGAGTGGCTTAAAACAAAACCTATTATCTACATAAAAAAGTGCATCAATATGACCTCAAATACTTTCGATGGGAAGCTAATCAGGTTACTTCAAACCAGATGTAATATTGTGATGATCATGTTGAACCAAATGGGAATGAGGAAGCATCAATGCTTAATTGTTTAGAGATAATATGGTAGGTATAGCTGCCACACTCCCTATGCACAGCATAACCCAAGTGTTGTTTATTAGAAGATAATGGGTGCCCACAAAATATCCAGAGGGATACACAGTATGTAGACCAGAAAATAACAACAAAATCAGGCCGAGGTCTAATTATGCCCAAAACAATGAAGTCCTATTCTTGGTGATCGTTTTTGTTTTCAAAATTTGTAAGCAAAAAGCAGTACAGTGTTTTTATGAAGCCCTGTTGTCATAATGAGCGGAAAGGCATTATCGTCGATCCAGTCCTGAAAAGCATCTCTGCAAGGGGTCAAAAACACCAGAAAAGTCTGTAAAGAGATGATGTGGCTCTCTCACCTTATAAAAAAATAGTACCAGCACTGGGATTTTCAGTCATTAAGTATTACACCAGAACTCTAGGCTGCTTAGGTATTTTTTATTAACCTACTTTTCCCACACTTACCTAAGTATGAAGCTCTCTTTATGACTCTGTTTTGTTTTAGGCAGCCTATCAGCTACCACTTTTCAGAATGTTCTGGTATAACCTTTTTCTATGACCCACAGCATTCACTGTCACTTTTCGCTCCACAAGGCAGTCTTTTATAAAAGTCACATTGTTGAAAAAATACATTAACTGCCAGCCTTAACTGCCTACCTTAACACATTTCTTATAGGGAGAAAGACTAGTCTTTATTGATAAGGCCAATAGACAGTGCTTTAAATGGGCCGGTACTTACCGGTACGGAGTACCGGCACTTCTGAATTTTTTTGCCGTCAGTACCGGCACTTCTCTGTAGCCAGGGAGAGTACCGGTACCATGATCCACGGCACGGCAGGCGCAGGTTAGGTTTCTCCTCCAGTGCAGGGCAGATACCACTCTGCTTCCGAGGAGCTTGTAATGAACTGAGCCATGAAGTAGCCTTTTGCAGAGTTGCAGCGCCCATTTAAATGTCCCCAAACTGCAGGGGTTTGAAAGGGTTTGTGTCACGCTGTGATTAACAGGACAGGATCTCTAGACAGACCCTGCACTGTCAATCAGGTGCGCAGCGACCATTCCGGTGAAAGTGCCATCATGGCTTTCATTATGTGTAATGAGTTAATCTGTTTTATTGACATAAACGCATTTCTCATGTGCTTTAATATGTGCTGCAACTAGTACAAAAGTCATTATGTATGATCATATCTTGCCCTTAGCCCCGCCCACTTGCCACACCTCTATTTTATTGAGTACCTGCACTTATTTTTTCCCATTTAAAGCACTGCCAATAGAAGATAACGATCTGTTCATCCCATAATCTCTATCAGCCCAATTATTCTCCCTGCCCTTCCCTCTGGTAGAAACAGGAGATTACCATGTGCCCTGATGCAGTTAAGTTTTACCATAGCTCTTCATAAATTATCAGAACTGTGCTACTGAGGTGGCGCTGCCAGGTCATGCAATGGGCACCTCATGAAAATCTGTTGCCATGGGTAAAACAACTTTAAATCAGGGGCATAACACAGAGCTGTCTTCTGCAAGATTGCCAACTTTGCTGAGAAGAACAATCCACTATCTCATGCATGCACTCCGTAGGATCTGCACAGGCAAAGTCATAGAACTAGTGGGGTGACCTGAAACCAGGTGGACAAATATGGAATGGCAGCACTACTAGTTTTGGACTTGTTAGCAGCATTTGACATTGCCCTTCATCAGACACTACTATGGAGCTTAAAAAAGCTCTGCTTATGAGGAAACACTCTCAAATGGATCTCCTTCTCTCTCAGTTGCAGAAGCATGCTAACCATGTCACTGCTAACCTCCACTCTTCATGCCTTGCACCGCGGTGTCCCATAAGGCTCACTTATCTCCCTAGTATTCAATCGCCAACTCACCCCCCCTACTGGACCGGATTGGATTAATCAACGTCACATGCTACACTTAGAATGTCCTAAAATTGGAAAACCCTATGGACATAGACGCATCTAGAGTTGTTGAGTGCCTCTACGCAACTAGAGAATGGATGTTGACATGATAATTTTTCACTCAACTTTGTGCACTTTATTATAAGTAGCCTGGATAAGACCAATTTGGAATTTTGGTTAGGAGTGGTGAAGGGATCGATTATTTTGGTCCTGAAGAAAAGCCTTAGGGGATAGGCTAGAAACATGTAGACCAGGAGGTATTATCTCATTACATTGTACTTCTCCCTCTCCCCCTTTATACCTGCCACAGGATTTAATTAAGTTTAGGTTCCACGTGGCCAGATATTTTTTTAATTTGTTTTCTGACCCTTCCACTCTCACATCACAATATAGCCCACACCCCACAAAGTGCTCCCACGTCTTCGTCGGTCGTAGCACGCCCCATCCCGCAGAGGGGCAGCAAGAACCCGATGATCAAGCATGCCACCAAGGGACCTTTTGGTGGGTGAGGGTTATTTTAAGAAATCCAGTGTTTCCCTTGACTATATGCCCTGGAAGGATAGTGAGAACAGTACAGAAGTACGGGTGGACTTTCTTTGATAATGTATTCTTAGACAGGAGGTTGAGTCCACAGTAATCCTCGCCTCTTTCTCCCCCCCCCCTTTGATTGTTTCGCAAGGAACACTTCGCCAAAGACAAACGATGCCAAAAAGAAATACTCTTTTTGTGGCATAATTGGGAAGAAATAAACCCAACTTTAAGTCTACTGTTAAATGTATCAATGACAATTCTGATTCCTCTTCAGATAACAACACTAACTAAGATGTACAATGTGTATTGAGTCTGCAGTCTGATATTTTGGGGTTGAACTTGCATTCAAGAACCAAACCAGTATGCTTGGGCAGTGTCCTAGTTGATAAGATGGCTGATTACAGTTCAACCTATTCTATGGAAGTTTAAGAATATCCTGGGAAGTGATGGAGCAACTGGCTTTGCATTGAAGGGGGAAGCATAACGAGCGGCACGTGTTAACTAAACAGTGATTAACTCAGACCTTAGTGAGGCCCTGGCAATTGGTAGAGGCGATCCATTTGATACATCGAATAATTTGTGTTGATAGTTTTGTGCATTCAGGTGGTGAACATTATGAGTGACCCGATGCTCACACAGAGTGTGGTGTGTTAGCCAGATGGCACTGGTACTGATGAGACCCAACAAGTAAATACGGGTCGAAACGTCAACACCACTCTCTGGGTACTTTTCGCGTTAAATCTTGCATGGAAATACTGTATACAAACAGGTACTTACTTTTACTTCAACTATTGAAAATTATCGTAAAAGTTTGGGTTTAAAACAGTGTATAAATATATATATATGTAACCAATTTGCCGAAGCAAAACGCCCAGAAGCTTGAGGCCGCACACAACTGCAGGTGAGTCACAAACTCTATTAAGACCAAGCAGGCAGCTTAACATCCCTTTGAAGTCCATGGCCTGACGCGTTTCGATGCCGCTGTTTGCATCTCCTCAGAGGCCGTGTCAGCGGAGGTGATTTATGGCTACCGCATTCCCCCTGCGTGTTTGTGATTGGTGGGCTTTCAGTGCTCCTCCCTTGGTGGAAGTTCATTTTCAAATGCACGCTGGGATATGAGGTCTCGTTTTGCCAAATGACGCCCTCTGGTGGGTTACCTCCGCTGCAGCTAGTTATGGACAATTATTATCGGCCCTCCATTGAGCCTTGGATGATACTCTGCCGGCTTCATTAAAGGTACCCTGCAGCTTTGGAAAGAGGAATCTTCCTCTCTCCTAGTCCCGTTGGTTGCGGGCAGTGCGATCCCTCTGCGGCCTGGAACCGCCGCATAATATGTAACCAATTTGCCGAAGCAAAACGCCCAGAAGCTTGAGGACGCACACAACTGCAGGTGAGTCACAAACTCTATTAAGACCAAGCAGGCAGCTTAACATCCCTTTGAAGTCCATGGCCTGACGCGTTTCGATGCCGCTGTTTGCATCTCCTCAGAGGCTGTGTCAGCGGAGGTGATTTATGGCTACCGCATTCCCCCTGCGTGTTTGTGATTGGTGGGCTTTCAGTGCTCCTCCCTTGGTGGAAGTTCATTTTCAAATGCACGCTGGGATATGAGGTCTCGTTTTGCCAAATGACGCCCTCTGGTGGGTTACCTCCGCTGCAGCTAGTTATGGACAATTATTCTCGGCCCTCCATTGAGCCTTGGATGATACTCTGCCGGCTTCATTAAAGGTACCCTGCAGCTTCGGAAAGAGGAATCTTCCTCTCTCCTAGTCCCGTTGGTTGCGGGCAGTGCGATCCCTCTGCGGCCTGGAACCGCCGCATAATATGTAACCAATTTGCCGAAGCAAAACGCCCAGAAGCTTGAGGCCGCACACAACTGCAGGTGAGTCACAAACTCTATTAAGACCAAGCAGGCAGCTTAACATCCCTTTGAAGTCCATGGCCTGACGCGTTTCGATGCCGCTGTTTGAATCTCCTCAGAAGCCGTGTCAGCGGAGGAACTTTACTACTCCTAAACTGAGAACAATCCTAACTTTAAGACTTTCGGTATTCACAGAAGGCATTTAGGAGTCCTAAAGTTAGGACTACTAACTTCTGTGAATACCGAAATGAGTAAGTTCATTCTGTGAATACCAAAATGAGTAAGTGTATTCTGTGAATACCAAAAAGTACTAACTTTACGTTTTTGACGTAAGTTAGTTCTGTGAATCAGGCCCCTGGAGTCCCTGCAGTTGCCATGCAGCTCGTCACTTGTCCAATACATAGACGATCCCTTGATCGACTATGATTGCAAACAAGATCCTATTGCATCACTTAACCATTTGGCTGAAAACAGGCATAAGATCTTGTTGTAGGGATTCTGCACATACACAGAGCTATGCACAGGATAATAGGACCTCGGAATATAGTGGTGAGCCAACCATACACCTTAGCACCTAAAACCCCAATCCGACTAGCTTTAGCGTCTCATTAGCAACAATGCTACCAATGATTAGACAACCCAGAACACGTTATCTCTCTCTCTCAGGACTCGCAGGAGCAAGAACACCCTTTCATAACTCACTCATACCTGTCCACAACGTGCGTAAGAAGAGACACTGTATAGTTTAAAATGTTTATTTCAACTACTGTGCTCTAAGATACAGTACACGTGCCAGTACTATCAGCATAATGCATAAGGATAATATAATCAGCATAGTTACAACTCCATAGAATACAAACGGGGAAAGCATTTCATAAAGCAGTGGATATATGGCTAAATGACAATACCACCCTCCCCGTGCTAGTAGCGAGTTTATTATAAAAACAGAAGACCTCTGGGCTTTGTCGAGCGAACCCCCATACCTCAATATCTAGATGCAAGGTTTACATCATCAGACAAGCACAGCTCTTCTCTCTGGAAAGGTTTTTATCCAAGTGTCTCCAACCGTGAAATCACAATATTAAAAGCACACAAATTTCTCCAGGGCAGCTGTACCTAGTGTTATGTCTAAGTGCGAGGGACTGGCCAGATCAGCAAGAACAAGGGACGTTGTTTTTCGACCTTGTACATGTTGTGCAGACGTAGCCCAAAGGGAACAGGAGAAAAGGTGAAAGACAGATATGCAGACAGTTCTAAAAGAGCCGGGCAGAAGCAGAGGCTGGAAAAACAACAGCACAAAGT
The DNA here is from genome assembly GCA_963921515.1 of Calotriton arnoldi. NCBI lineage: Eukaryota > Metazoa > Chordata > Amphibia > Caudata > Salamandridae > Calotriton > Calotriton arnoldi. The sequence goes on from CAWUFW010000327.1 coordinate 1,374,626, forward strand.
AACGTGCGCAAAAAGGCATCATGGCAGCCAGGCCTAAGTCAACGTAGCAAGGCAGACCAGGAGGCCACAAACCACAAGACACCCTCCCCTGGGCAGTCCATCGGCCAAGACATAGGACGAAGATAGAGTTCAAATAGATGGAGCAGAACAGAAACTTCTGTTGTGTAGCGGTCCCCATGAAGGACAACGAATGGGAGATGGAAAAATAACCGTAGAGGTAAAAAAAAAAAAAAATCCAGCGAGGCAGGTCGCAGAAAGCGAAGGCCCTGTTAATCCAACAGAGTGTAAGTGCAGAAAAACGCCACACCTTCCAAGAGGACATCATTGGAATCGTCTGAAAAAAGCGACGCCGTCCAGTCCAGTAAATCAAAGCTGCAGTCATGTTCCTCGAAAGAGGGAGCAGCGAACAGCATTGCGGGACAACTTGCGTGGTACTCAATATAACTTTGTTGTAGGAGATTCTGATCAGCCGTTCAGATATCCCATTGTGCCAAAATCCCCAGTGCAGCCGCACGAGCCTTGTAGCCCGCACCGGAACAGTCCCGTTCATGGGCCTCTAAGGGACCCACCAGCAGGATAAAATCCGGTCGAGACAGAGACGTTTTGGAGAGGCAATAATCCAAGGACCACGAGAAAGGACATCTGATGCAAGACATCACAGGTTGCACGCAAGTGAAATACGCAAAGCGAAAAGAAAGTCTATAGGACACACTGAGCGTCGCCAATGGCAGGATGCCGAAGCCAACGAGGAAGCGCTCACGGAGCATCTGGAGACGACCTGGGTCGAGAAGGGCCCAAGGAGGTGCAGCCATTGCGCAGTAAACAGACCAAAAGCAGTATACCAGCCGCTAAGGCGAGGATCAACGGAAAATCACCAAAGACGCTGGAAAAAAAGGAATGAATAAAAGCTGGTATTACACCAAAAATAGTCTGAAAAGAGGTCACAACTTTAAAAAAGTGCACCAGACCTTCAGTACGTGATGCATTAAAAACACGGTGAATCAGTTCACCGAAATGTTGTGGGAGGTTAGTTCAAAAGGGCCTGTATTTCACTGTGGGTACTCGCCACCTGGAGAATGAATGTCTCCCGGGCGGATGTGAGCATAACCTCCTGGTTCAATAATAGTGCCTTTATTATGCTCAATTTATTGCAATCCGCCCTCAGAGTAGGAATGGAAGACCAAACGGAACTATCTATGATGTCGTGCGGGGGAGGAAAAAGCACATTTTTGCAGCAGACAACTCTGTGTGAAACTGTAACAATATAGGGTATGCCGGCCAGCATGCCACAGCAGTCTTGGTTATTCAAAAGCAGATAGCTACCATTTCAAGCACAGTGAAAGTAGGAGAAATAGCAGGAGCAGGAATGCCCTTTAACACACAAGCAAGATTCGGAGCCGAAACGTTACAAGCTCCGTGCAATTTAATGTGTTTGCAAACAAGGAAATGACCCACAGTTGAATCGCATGACTCCCCCGTGAGAAAAACCTCCTTTCCGTCTCTAAGGCATTTAAACATGAAAGGCAGGGACCAAAGCTCATGCAGAAAGGCACTGCCCAAGGGCTGGAAACGGCCCACAGGATAATGCTTCATGCACAAACTAAATTCAAACAATGAAAAAGGCAAGGCGATAACCCCATGAACTAGCCACACTGCAGAATCCAATTCTGCCACAGAGAATGGTAAGGGCTCTATTTTCTCGATATGTAACAGAGTGTATGCTGCATTCTTCATGGACATGAACTGCTGTTTGTCAGTTAAATTAAAAGGTAGGAATAAGGCAGAGGTGTTCAGAAAATGCCAAGGAACTTTACCTAACTTAAGGGTCTGCAAAGTCCATGCAAACTGCATAACTGAACGCAATTGATTCTGCCCATAATATAACACTGAAACATCATCTTGTACAATATCAACAACAGAGGACACAATATTCTCTAACGTGTAAATGCGGGAAGACAGGGTATTAATACTATTGTCAACAACAGCAAGCACCTTTTCCAAATTTGCTTGATCTATTTCCCGTAGACGGGAAGCAGCTTCAATTTGCGAAAGCTTCCAGAGTTCATTATAAGTTTCATAAATGAACCTCTTAGGTCGCGGACCACGAGGCCCCAAAATAAAGTCGGACAGATCAATGTTGCCTGATAGGAGTGATAAATGTTGTTTAACAGAATCTAGGGAAGAGTGCTGCAACCACTGTTTACACAATTTACCAACAGAATATGTTGTTGCAGTACGAGAGTCCGAAAACCTTGCATCCGGCCTATCCTGTTTGTAACCAGGAACTGAGTCATGAAAACGCAGTTGGCAGACATTAGACGCAATGGGCCAAGCCAACCAGGGTGACTGAACAAGCGTAGAGACATTAAACGAATTGTTTTGAAACAGAGCTTGCAAATTTGTAAGGGACATATTGAAATGCAAGCTCCCGTTGAGAGTGGAAGACAATGCAGGAATGGAAGGTGCATTCAATTGTTTGGAAGTAGCCAACCCCCAACACGTAGTTTGATAGATGGTATTATTCAGAAATAAAATTTGGGCCGGGATAAGGCAAGCACGGTGCAAGGCTTCTGTGCCTTGCACCTGCCAGGGTTTGGAGCCCCAAATTGATTTCAAGTCAACCGTGTCCTTCCAGTACTCATAACCACCCACAGCTAAGGCGCTCAAAAAGGAACCCGAATATAGCAATTTGGTGTGGGTCAACATGATTTTCTGAGTGGATGGAATGTTTACTTTAAAATAATAGGACCCAGGGTTCGATCTATCAAAGTCTGTAAAGTAAGTAAATTTATTTCTAAGAGTTTGGGAGCTATCTGGTAAAGGGGTTGGACAATGCTCCCATTGGGTGTAGTTAAAAGGAACACACAGTGCACTCGGTTTATGGACAAAGTGGTTGCCCCAATGCTGGTAACAATACAAATCGGCATAACTTGCAGAATTCATGTACAAATCCTCAGCATTAAAAGCAGCATAATATTTCAAATCAGTAAATAATGCTTCAACTGCATGCACATCCCAATCGTCAGAATGAATATTACTTTTTACGACATCACCCATTGAAACACGAAGGACATTTGGTACATTAGTAATCTCGGTTGGTCCATGAATTTGGAAATTTACCGCATCCCATACGATGCCATCAGCGACTGGAAAAGCTGAAATGTTCACAAATGTGTGGTCCCGCTTCATGATGTGAGATGAAGAATGTGGAGCCAAAGTTCCAGCGACACAGTTCACTGTAGAGCGTTCTGGTAAATAGTGACCATTGATGAGTAGAAAAAACACTGTGACAAAACCAATGGACATGAACAAAAAAATCAGGAATAGCACCAACCAGATGTATGTCCAGGGGGGAATCAAAAAATTGTCTCTGAACCAGGATACAAGAATGCTGAATTTGGACGGGACAAGTGATGAGGTGGAATCCAAGTCAAAGGAATAACGGGTTGGGCTCAGTGGCGTTGTTGGTAAGTGTGCCACCTACTCGTTGGCGGGGTAGGTATACTCAGACTCGTCGTTGCAGGGGGAGTCCGGGTAGTCGAGTAAGCGATCAGGCAAATCTACCATCTCGATAGCAACATCAGTGACCGTTCGGGCAGGAAGGCCACAAACATTTGTCCGGGAAATGACAGGACAAGAGACCGCTGGTGTAACACTATTCAGGATCGGCCAGATGTTGTAGCTTGACATTTTCCACTGAGATGTATCTGTTCTCTTTGCGACCAGGAAGCGGTGGTAAGATGACTGTACGAGTTCCCTTCAAGCCAAGGACTGGAACTGGTGCACGATAAGAGGGGCCGAATTCTTTTTTGTTCTCCATCTTCTCTCAAACCAGATCTCCAATCTTCGGAAGCCAGCCGGCAACCGGAATCTGCAGCGCAGCGTCTGTGGCTGAAGGTAAATGTGCGATTGCAAGTTTGTCTCGGGCTTCTTGTAAGTCCTGTAACATAGTAGCATGGTTATCTACATCAAAGATAGCGGATTGCGCCGCCATGTCTAGACCATCAAGGTCTGGCACAAACATTCGTATGCCAAAGAGCATTTCGTATGGGGTCTGCCCACCCAGAGGTCTTCTAGGGAGATTATTAAGTGCACGTTGGACGGTATACAAGTGGGCCAGCCAGTTCCTGCCAGTACCTAAGACTCTAGCTGTCAAGGATTGCTTTAAGTCACGGTTCATTCGTTCAACAATCGAGTTGCCCTCAGGCCGATATGGAGACGAAAATTTCACCTGCACCCCCAGTGAACCCATTGCGTCCTTGTAAGCCTTAGAGGCGAATGCTGGACCTCGGTCAGAATGGAAGGTGCCACAGGCGAAAATTCCCACAAAGACATGCAAATCCCTTATGACATTTCGAGCGTCAGCACTTCGTTGTGGCCAAACCCAGATGAAACGTGTGCACGAATCCACTGCAACTAAGATATATTTATATGCAGTGTCTGAAGAGAATGGACCGCAGTGATCCAGGTAAACACACCCAAAAGGTCTGTTAGAAATGCAGAGCGGGGTCTGTGGTGGCCGTGTAACCGTGGAAGGCTTAATCTGCTGACAAACGTCACAAGAAAGCACATAAGTACGGGTTTGTTTGTATAAACCACGCCACCAGTAACGCTGCTGCAAGATGGAAACAGTCGCAGACACTCCAGCATGAGCCGAAGCCATGCCTTCGTGTGCTGCCGTTATCAAGGAAAGTCTGCGGTCCGCGTTGGGAATCAGCCGATCACCGACGTCTGGAATTCTTACGTAAGGAGCCTGTTCGGGACCTAATTGATAAAGAGTATTTTGAAGGGAAACCCCTAGGGTAATTAGCACCTTCCTTTGTCGCAGCAATAGCTGCGAAAATATCAGCATCTATTTTAGACATGGATCTGGTAACTGCTGCGACTGAGCACGTGGCTACTGCTGATTTGGCAGCTTCGTCTGCCAAACCGTTACCGACAGCGTCTGCGCCCACACGCTGGTGGCCAAGAGTGTGAACCACCTGTGTGAGAGGCAGACGTTGTTTCAAATCTGCCACTCGAACCCAAAGCATTTTATGCTTAATTGTGCTACCTTTGGCGTCTCTGTAGTCGTTTTGCGACCAAAAGAACAGATTGTCATTGTAAGACTGAACACAGTGGTAAGAATCGCATACAATTAGAGTGGTCACATCCGGATTAGCGAACTCAAGTGCTAGCACCAATGCGCGCAGCTCGGCCAATTGTGCAGTACTGTCTCCTAGTGCCTGAGTATGCACTACAGTTGATTTGAACTTACCATTCACAAAGGTACCTGCAACAATAGCACATGCTGCTGAATAAGCATGCTTGGAACCCGTGGCCGGTTGTGCCGAACCATCGGTATAGATAATACATTCGTATTCCTCAAGCGGTAGCAATGACAGAGGAGGAGGATGAACGAATTCATACAGTAAAAACTCCTGAGTCTGCAGAGAAGAATCAAAGATAAAAGTGACATCCGGAGACGTCAAAGATGTTGCCCATTGTATCCAACGGGGGTGCAAAGCTTTAGAGTTCGGAACACTTGCTTTCGTCACTGCCTCTAGGGCAGGATATGGTGTTACCACCAGAATGCGTTTTCCCTGTGCCAGTGCGCGTTTCTTTAGAATCGCCATCTGCACTGCAGTCAAAACTTTCTCCACAGATGAAAAGCGCATTTCAGCGGAAGTGTAAAGATGTGACTTGTAGGCGATCGGTACTGTGTCACCTTCATTAAAGGTTAAGTATGTGAAACCCACTGCCCCTGGAATGATTCTAATCACCAGGTTTGTGTGGTTGTCACGAGTCAACAAGAATTTAGATGCAAGTAGGTCTGTCTGCAAAGACTGCAGAATGGAGGAATGCTCCGGAAGCCAGCATGACTTCGAAAAGTTAGGCTGTATCAAGGCATACAGTGGCTTGATACTCTGGGCATATTCGGGAATGTAAGTACGCCCGAAGTTCAGAAAACCCAGTAAAGACTGAAGTTTCTTCAGAGTGGTAGGAGGGCACAAAAGTGCACATTTCTCCAGGAAATGGGGGGCTAAGCCCTTACCTTCATTGTTGAGCTCGTAGCCCAAAAACAAAACGGTAAATTCAGCAATGTGAGATTTGGCAAAGTTAAACTTATAACCCAAAACCGCAAATTCTAGAATAATGTGGTCCACTCGGGAAAGATGCAGGAATAACTCGTCGTCTGTCAGATAGATATCGTCGACGTACGAACATGCATTCGGGTCTATGCCGTCTAACAAAGAGACAACACGGGCAGCGAATACGCCTGGACTGTTCTGGTAGCCCATAGGTAAACGCCGAAATTTGAATAATTTACCACCGGAGGTAAAAGCGCTCCATTGGCTACTCTCCGGGGCCAAGTTGTGCGTGTAGAATCCATTGGATAGGTCAAGTGTAGTTTTATATTTTTTACGAACAAGACTGTCTACAAGCGCAGAACTGTGTGTGTTTTGCACCGCAAAGGTCCGACAATGAGAGTTCAAATGTCGGTAATCCAACACTAAGCGGTACGATCCATCGGGTTTAGAAACCGCGAAAAGGGGATTATTCATTGGTGATACGCATGTTTCAATTACTCCCTGATATTCTAACTGAGTCAGAATTTCGGAAACGGGGCCTTTTGCTTCCCGTTTGATGGGATATTGGGGTTGTGGCTGTGGCAGCGACCGCAAAGGAATATCATGGGGTGGAGAATCTTCATCCCAGCCCACGTGGTTGCGGTATAACGCTGGAGCCAGGGACACAGCCCATTCAGCTGCAAGAGCCTCCGCTTTGTCCTTTTGGGACATGACGAGAAAAGCTCGGAAGGATTACCTCCTCCCCTTTACGCGCAGCAAGTATGAATGGGGGCGGCCAATCCGCCTCCGCTAACAAAATATCGTACGAAGAGGTCAGATTTTCCCAAAAAATCCCTTTAATAACACGCTGTATGTCACCTTCAATTTGAATGACAATATTATATAGTCTGTCAGGGGTGCCACTCTGGTATCTGCTGTCTCGACAGTAATGAATGTTTCAGTTGCTGTCGCCTCCACATGAAGACGTAGCGCCTCCCGCACTATGGTAACTTCTGCAGCGCTGTCTAGGAGGGTCACTGCCCACGTCCAATTCAGGAGTCTCGTTCTCACCGTCTGTGGCATATCTCGCTGTTACAGCGGCAACTTTCTTCTTCTGAAACTGTGGGCGAGAACGTTGAAATTCTTCTGCTTTCCCTCGGACCTGTTGTCGAGGTTGGTCTCGTCCCTGTGGAGCCTCTCGACCCCTTCCTCTATCCTGGCTATCTCCTCCACCAGCCTGCAAAGTTGTTGGTGCCTGTGAAGAACGAGGAGAACGCAAATCAGGGACTTGAAATCTCTCTGGAGATTTAATTCTCGCCCTATCGCGCAAATCATAAGTGCATTCAGAAGAGACGGAAACCGGGGATGCGCCTCGCGACCCCGGCTTCTTCTGTTGCTTACCCTGTTTTTTCAACCTCCAGCTCTTTTTAGTAAAAACTGGCTTCTCATCCTTCTCAGACTGAGTTTTTGGTTGTTTTTGCGATTGTGTTTGCGATTTAGCAAAAGGCTTAACTCCCAGGCTATTGCGGCCAATTGTTTTGTAAGCCTGTGCAATAATTTTCGGTAATTCGCGCGGCTTGTCCGGATCTGGGACCAAAGCCAAAGCATTAGCTACTTGAAAGTTAACTGCATCGCCCTTGACATTCGCAAGGATCAAATCAGCTACTACGTCGAACACTCCCACCAGTCTCATCCCTAATTCCACAGCCGCTTCAGGGCCATGCTCATCCTGCACTCGTTTAATTACAGAGGGGAGAACCGTCATGGAAGGAGTGCCGAAACACTTCGCATATACTGCTGCGAATACCCTACCCCAGTTGTTGCATTCTGCCAACTCGGGGATTAAGTCTTTTGGCAAACTAATCGTCAAAATCCTGTGTTTTTCCACGGGTGATGTATTTGGAAAAACTGCCTCCAGCTGGTCAAATTTTTCTGCAAGCCAATAAGGAAAATCATCCTTATTTTGTGGGCACTTGCCCATCACCGAATTAACCATGACAGGACTTATGGTTACACCGCCTACTCCAGCTGGATGGGCTGCAACTCCAGGCGGGGCTCCCTGGATGTTGCCTGTAACATACTGTACTAAAGCTCTTTGCACTCGTATTAAAGACGAATGCAAATTACGCAGTTCACCGTCTGCCACAGTCATATAACGCGGATGTGGAGTATACCCGGCCAAGACAGGCCAAGTGGCCCCTTCAATTGATAAGGGGCCTAAACGAACCGTGGTAACCGGTTGGAGGAGGGCGCCATCAAACCAAACACGGTGTTGCCAAGCCGTGAGCGGTACTTCAAGATTCCTATACGGTCTATAGAGATTAGGAACAACGGTGGCTGTATATTCATGGAACAAATTATCAGTCCCATCCACCGCCGGAAAGGTGACCCAAGAGTAAAACACCTCAAAGTGGTAACCTGGATCCGCTTGTACCACAAAGATCAGATCGACACCCGCGTCAGGCACTCCATACACTGTCAAGTGAGCCCGGAGCGCTGCGCGGCTATGTGCCGCAATTTGAACAGCCATTTTAGGCTAAAACTTTTCGACAACCTAATATGAGGCAGCACAATATAGGGTTTTATTTAAAAACCTTTTAACAACTTCAAGCTTGAAAGAACCTATAAAAACGTCAATATAGGAGGTATCACCGTTACACACGCTTCCGGAAGCGTCTGCGAAGGGAGTTGTGGACAAGCACAAATACTACTCAAGCGTCTCGCAGATAAGCAGCCCACTCGTTGGTTGCGCCATGTTGTAGGGATTCTGCACATACACAGAGCTATGCACAGGATAATAGGACCTCGGAATATAGTGGTGAGCCAACCATACACCTAAGCACCTAAAACCCCAATCCGACTAGCTTTAGCGTCTCATTAGCAACAATGCTACCAATGATTAGACAACTCAGAACACGGTATCTCTCTCTCAGGAATCGCAGGAGCAAGAACATCCTTTCATAACTCACTCATACCTCACTCATACCTGTCCACAACGTGCGTAAGAAGAGACACTGTATAGTTTAAAATGTTTATTTCAACTACCGTGCTCTAAGATACAGTACACGTGCCAGTACTATCAGCATAATGCATAAGGATAATATAATCAGCATAGTTACAACTCCATAGAATACAAACGGGGAAAGCATTTCATAAAGCAGTGGATATATGGCTAAATGACAATACCACCCTCCCCGTGCTAGTAGCGAGTTTATTATAAAAACAGAAGACCTCTGGGCTTTGTCGAGCGAACCCCCATACCTCAATATCTAGATGCAAGGTTTACATCATCAGACAAGCACAGCTCTTCTCTCTGGAAAGGTTTTTCTCCAAGTGTCTCCAACCGTGAAATCACAATATTAAAAGCACACGAATTTCTCCAAGGCAGCTGTACCTAGTGTTATGTCTAAGTGCGAGGGACTGGCCAGATCAGCAAGAACAAGGGATGTTGTTTTTCGACCTTGTACATGTTGTGCAGACGTAGCCCAAAGGGAACAGGAGAAAAGGTGAAAGACAGATATGCAGACAGTTCTAAAAGAGCCGGGCAGAAGCAGAGGCTGGAAAAACAACGGCACAAAGTAACGTGCGCAAAAAGGCATCATGGCAGCCAGGCCTAAGACAACGTAGCAAGGCAGACTAGGAGGCCACAAACCACAAGACAATCTCACCCAAAAAACTGCAATATTGCCAGAGGGAAGTCAGGTATCTGGGACATCAAACAGAAAATGGAGCGAGGTGAGTGTCTCACAAACTGTCAGGAATCAGGGAAGAAAACAAAACAATACCTACCAGATAGTAGGGGCAGTGTCATGGAACAGAAGGAAGAGGACCCCCCAGTTCTTACCGTTCCCAGAGAGAGTTAAAAAACTTATCATGGACCGCATTAGTGGGTTTGCGGTTTTCTAAGATGGCCGCCACCAGCGTTCAAGAGTTAGCGCTCCAGTCTTCCTGCTGGGAGCGCGAGGTCTAGAGAACAGCGTAAAGCTTGCGCTCACCCTCCCAACTGCGCACTTCACCTAATCCAGTCAGGAGAGCAGCGGTGTTTTCTTGTTCCTGCGTACCTGAGGTAGAGTTAGTGTAGGTTAGAGTTTCGTCGCGCATGCCCTTCGGTAGCGTCACTGTTCCGTTGCTCGTCGGGCGTGTTCCCAGTGTCAAGGAGTAGCCTATGAGAGAAAAAGAATACAAGAAGATAAACAGAAGAGGTTACTATATGCATTGCTCTTCACCGGAGAATTCCCAGCTGAAAATACTTACCGAATCTTCACAGCATCTTCCAGAGCAGTCACGCAAGTACCTGAGAGAGAAATAAGAAATTGTATTATTACTTAAGACTACAGAATATGTTCCTAATACCAGCCAAGAAAAGGAATGTTTAATTACTTCAATTGAAAAGAAAGAAGAGTTTCATTTTAATAACTTACCTGTGGCAGTAGTAGGTTATTATTATTTCAGAATAGTATTTCCATGTTTACTCAATAAGGATTAAAACTATACATGGAAATACTGCAATACTAAAAACTAATGACATGTAAAAAGAAGAGAAGAAATAGCCAGTCTCATAAAGGGTATGTTAATCATAAAGAGTAAAATATCTAGCATAATAGTTTGGGAGAATATTCATGCAAGAAGTAATGTGTTAATTTGTTTTACAGTGTTATACATACATTTACTGCGCAAAGAAGTATCTAGAAGTAGAAGACACCTTTAAAAGAAGACGAGGCAGTCTCTTCTCTATCCCCATCCCCTTTTCCCCCTGGGAAATCCTTCACCCCCCTTTAAGTACTATTTTGGGGTGTGGAGAGGATCTCAGAGAGGCATTGGGAAAAGGCTCCATTCTGCTCCTGTGAAGTTTGGGGACTTCAAGTAAGACACTTGACATAAACGCATAGAGACAGTTCTTAAACTGAATTTCCCAGCTGCTCAGAGAGAGGTGAGGATGTTTTTGGGCATGGTTGGCTACTGCCAACAATGGATCCTGAACTTTTCCTTGGTAGCGAAGCCTTTGATAAGGCTAACGCATGCTGATATCAAAGACCTGGTACCAAAAGGTTAATGGAAGCATGGAAGCCTTCCAGGAGCTCAAAACCCTTCTTTGCATCGCACCCGCTCTTGGAATGCCAGACTATATGAAAGACTTCATGCTCTTTTGCCACGAAAGAGATGGGTGTGCACTCTCTGTACTAACACAAGTGCATGGAGACATCAAGCATCCCATCAGCTATTTTTCAGCTACTTTTGATCCGGTCGCCGCAGTGCTGCCTGGTTGTCTCAAAGCGGTTGCAGCAGTTAGCCTTAGCGTACAACAAACCCAGGGAATCGTGCTGGCTACCCCTTGATTGTGATGGTGCTGCATTCTATTGAGATCCTCACGACTCATACTACAACTCAGCATTTGACAAATAGCTGCCTAACCCACTATGAGAAAATCCTCTTGACAGCTAAGAATGTTTCCATTCGGAGATGTAACACTAAACCCTGCTTCTCGATTACCAACCCAGAGGGAGATGATGAGAGTGACTTTGACAATGACTGTGTCAATGCCAATCAATCAGGGATTTATAGAGCGAACTACTCACCCGTAAGGGTCTCAAGGTGCTGGGGGGGGGGGGGTTGTTCGGGAAGCACTGAGGTCATCCGAAGAGCCAGGTCTTCGAGGTCTTTTCTGAAGGCTTGCAGTGTTTGGCTTTGTCTGATGCTGAGGGGGAGTTTGTTTCAGGTCTTGGCCACGATGTAGGAGAAGGATCTGCTCCCCGTTCTGGGTCTGTGGATGCAGGGGATTTCAGCTAGGTCGGCGGAGCGGAGGGATCTCTTTGGGGCATGGAAGGAGATTCTTTTGTTGATGTATTGGGGTCTGGTGTTGTGGAGGGCTTTGTAAGGATGTGTGAGCAGCTTGAGGGTAACTCTGTTTTCGACGGGGAGCCAGTGGAGGTTGCGGAGCTGCTGGACCATGTGGTCATGTTGTGGGAGGCTGAGGACGAGTCTAGCTGCGGAATTCTGGATGGTCTGGAGTTTGCGAAGGAGTGATTTGTTGATTACGGCGTAGAGAGCGTTTCCGTAGTCCAGCCTGCTGGTGATGAGTGCGTGGGTGACGGTCTTTCTGGAGTCAGGGGGGATCCATTTGAAGGTCTTGCGGAGGGTGTTGAAGCATGTGGAGGACACTGCATTGATCTGTCTGTTCATGGTGAGTGAGGAGTTGAGTATGATGCCAAGGTTGCGGGCATGGTTGTGCAGAAAACCAAGTCCTGATATACTGGATGTTCCCCTTTCTGAATCTGACAATACCCTCTTTTTTCATGAGTTGTGTCTGAGAGACTGACGCAGCATCCTAAGAGCTGCTTATGCTGAGTGTACTGTTCTCTAGGTGGGATAGTAGAAGCTTCTTACTTGTGACATGTAACCTCTGTGCAAGTAGCTAAATTGGTAGCCCTTACCAGAGCTTGTAGTACAGAAGGCTTATGAGTTACCATTTATACTAACAGCCAGTATGGGTTTGGAGTTGTGCATGATTTTGGTCAGTTAGGGTCGCAGCAGGGATTTTTGACTTTTGTTGGCACACCCATCCAAAATGGGTTGTACGTTTTCAAATTTTCTAAACGCTTTCCAATTGCCAAAGGAAATTGTTGTGGTAAAGTGTGCTGCACATAAGAGCGGCAGTGACTTTGTCACTAGAGGCAACTGTTCTGAGCATAAAGTTACCCGATACTGCACCTTTGAGTCTAGCACCTTCCATCTAGATAAGCTATGTACCACGGAGGGAGAGACTGTGACAAACATGTTACTGAGTACTGTACATCCATTCAGTGAGTTGAGGGAATTGCAACATGCTGCCCCAGAGGTAGGAAAGACCAAGTGGGAAAGAATGGGGTGTGTGAAGGATGCCAGTGACATTTGAGTATCACGTGAGGGAAAACCAGTTCTTCCTGATTCACTCCTGCTGGAAATAGTAAGGCAAATGCATAGTCCAACTCATGTGAAAAGAAACGGAATGGTGTCTACTTTCCATTCTTACTGGTTTAACCCTTGTTTCAGAATGGTGGCATAAGATTTGTGCCAACGATGTATGATCTGTCTAAAGAAAATGTGGCCAAAAGAGTTACATTGGCAATGGGTCACATTGGAAAATCTGATGGTTCCTTTAACCGCCTTCAGATTGACTTTGTGAAAATGCCACAATGCAATATGCTGAGGTACTGCCTCATTGTCGGGTGTCTATTCTCACGATGGGTTGAGGCCTATCCCACCAAGAGATGTGATAGTCTAATAGTTGCTATACTGAATGGGATAATCAAGGCTAAACTTGCTAAAGCTTGTGCCTCTATGTCACTTAAATGGCCTGATGCCCTTTCTCAAGTGCTCATGAGTATCTGAAGTACCCCTTGTAAAAGAACTGGACAGTCGCCACACAAAGTGTTGACGGGGAGAGCCATGTGAATACCCTCTGTCCTGGCAGCTGCCATTGTGAAGTACTGCAAAGGATTGTCTGGTGTGTTCTATCTCTCATCAGGTTGACATCGGTACTCGAGCTGTCCGAGAATAGCCAGGGCATGATTTGAACCCTGGAGACAGGGTCCACCCGGAAGACTGGATCCATATCAAGCAACATGTCCACAAGTCCTGTCTAGAAAAGCACTGGTGTGGACCCTACCAGGTGATCCGGGTCACCAACACTCCCGTCAAGTGTGGATACACAAATACCGAGGCACACGAAAAGCAGTCCATAAAGTGTGTAGGTCAGTGACCATAAAAGTAATCAGAGATAGTCCATTTCAAATTTTTCTTTCTGATCTTTCTCCTAACAGTATGGTGAAACAAGCTGGCAGCCGACACGTTTTTCGTCCTATGGACTTTTTCAAGGCTGCAAATAATGTATACACATTTAAAACCACATAATACATTCTGTAGTCAGACATCATATTTACACAACATCACCCTAAGTCCCAAATTGACATTCCAGTTCTATGTAAAACTCAAAAAGATCCAAAATCTTACTGAACAAAGGACAGGGACAAACCACCAAACACCTAGTTCGTGAAATATCAAAGCACTAGCAGAGTATAAGATCAGCATGCTCCCAATTGTACACCCGAGGCAGGGCACAAGTAGAAAACATCAAGGTGCGAATGAAGTGCACATGCTGAATTAGCCATGCACGGTGAGCTTGAGGTGGAGTCATAAATCTCTAAATATCATTTCTTACCGAAAGCGTTTGGAAAATGAAAAGGAAGCCGGGAATTTCAATGGTAGGGGGGTCCTAAAAGTTACAGAGCCCCATACGTTATTACTGACAGAAAATCTATAAGGGTGAGAATGCAAACAAATAAAGCGACCAGTATTCCTAGTAATACTTTACCGCACTCAGAAGCCATCATAAAACAACCTCATAATTAATCACTGGGTCAAGCTAAGACAACAGATTGAAAAAACAATTATTCAAACGTAGGTGTCCGCATAACAGCATGAGGACCGCGAACACCACCAGATAGAAAATGACTAACGCTCGGTAATTGACATCCATTTACACTAATCCAAAAACAGATATAGCAATACCTCAGAATGTAGAAATCATTTAGAATGCAAGCCGATGTCGATGGCGACCTGCAACAGTTACAGCGGGACACAACCCGTATGTGGCCTTGATAAACCTACAGAGAAAAACAATACAAAGTGTTCAGCCTATTCAAGGCCCAAAGTGACTGAACTATATGACAAAAGGCAAACCAGCATCCAGACTAACCTGTACTTTGCCTGTTTGGACTAAAAACTCTTACCGCAAATCCAGCAAGTGAGGACAGCGTGATCCTAGACCCGGAATTAAATGAGTGCGGTCGGGAAAATAGAAAAGTGAGACAGTACTAAAATTTGAAGAAGCCCGCATTAGTAATAGAAAAGCAAGCACCATTTTGGAGTGCCGTATTGCATGCAAGTTGTGATTGCAATGCATGCAGTCAGATCATGGAATATTCATATACATAAATCATTGTTGCAACAATTGTATAAAAGTTAGAAGGTGTTATTTCATACAAAGAGCGCACATGTAGAACAATTGTAGGAGATAAGACAATGTTTTTTCTATAATAATATCTCAGACCCAAGAGTGTGCTACTCTGCTGAACTGGATACACATCTCCCATTCCAAAAAGGCAAGGGTACAAAGTGGATGAAGCAGAATCAGCATCTGCCAAATTCTCTAGTCCCCCTAGGTTTGAGGTGTCTGAGGCTTCAGAAGAAGATGAGGAGGACCAGACTGGAGATCCGTCATCCCCATTCGATGAGCAGCATACGGAACCAGAGACTGATGGGAATGCTGCCATTCCAGCAACCACTGTGATACCAACAACTGGGTTGGAATATAGCATGCTACAACGCATGCAATCACATCGCGTTCCTTAACAACGCGGTTGTTACAGCGACCGCGTTGTTAGAACGCGATGCCATTACAACTCAAGTCATTACATCGACTTGCAGTAGATGGTGCTCTAACATTAGGAATAGTATAATTTACTATTCCAACTCCAGCCTACGCAGCAGTAGGGAAGGTGTAGGAATAGTAAATTATACTATTCCTTATGTTAGAGCGCCATCTACTGCAAGTCGATGTAATGACCCGCGTAGTAATGGCATTGCGTTTTAAACAACGCGGTCGTTGTAACGACTGCGTTGTAAAGGTATCGCGGTCTAATGACCGCGTTGTAAAGGTTGTTTCCCACTGGGATGACTCTATGCGCCCATCGAGACTGCGAAAATTCATGGAAGGCTGAGGTCAACTTGACACAGCAACTTCCCCAAGGAGTGGAAGCTGGAGCAGAGCCAGGAAGTTCCACCTCGGAGAGTGAATCAGCACCATCAGAACCAGAAATCTCTATCACTTCGAAAGAAGCTTGTCCTTACACTCAGAAAGAGACTTTTGGCACTCAAGACGAGAACAGAGATGATTAGAGAAGACAGTGAGTTGGAAGAACAGGAACAATTAGACCTGATTGATATACCTGATTTAGACTTGGAGTTGAACAATACTAAATGACCTAAAAAAGAGAAAGATCAATCTAGGTCCAAACTGGATGTACCTCACGAAAATCAAGTTCCACACCGATGACTACTTGGCTGGCTCTGATGAGCCTCCATGAGATTAAGTACTTGTGCTAATGAGAACCCACTTCGCATTGACAACTGATAAATGCCAAAAGGAACAAATAGAAAGCTAGCGTGACGGTCAGAGAACTATAGCACCATTAGGACTCCAGCTGACATTGAAAAAATCCTGGTACCCTCCGAGATAGGGTAGAGACAATGGGATAACAAATAGAGAACTAACTCTTTATCGGAGGTTTCCTTGATCTGATTTAAGCTAAACATGGTGCAGTCATGCTGAAAAATTGTAGCTGTAAGTTAGGCAGTTGCCATTCTGGTTTCTACATTTGGATGGCTGTTGGATGTTTACTTGCTGGGAGGAGATAATCTTCACTTTTCAAACAACTCTACCTTCACCACTGTAGCCAGCCCTTCCTTGCCTGAGAGTAAGGTTTCACACCTTCCACATCATGAAACTGTGCACTGGAATAATGTGTATAACCAGATGTTGTCGAAATATGTAAAAGTCATGAAGGTGGAGAACTGTTTTATTGGCTCTTATCTTCCTGCTTCTGCAGCTGAAGAAGCGGCTTACTTTCATCGACCTCTATCATATTCATTTACCTGCTCTGTCTGTTAAATCATAAAAATTCTATTAAACTGTTTTATTCTCACTTTGATGATTCTTTAGAAAATGTGGCGATTGTCAGTGGAGAAAACGTGTATTTTTGGGCTACTAAGCATATTTCTCATACTTATAATGGCCAAAATCAAGGGATCAGTGAGAGTATATGATGAAATTCTTTACCCCCATGGCTAACATGAGCATTACTAATCATAGCTTGCATGATGTGCATGATGTAACTTGCAAGGTTAACCAAAATGAGAGGGTGTTTGTCGATGGATTGCACAAAAGGATAAAAATAGATGATGAAAGAGGAGAAGGAAAGACGAGTGCAGAACACATTATTGGGAAAGGTAAGGCAATCTTAAAGGAACCGCCTCCTAGATTAAGCACTGAAATCACCAAGAAAGGGTCATTATGCATAACACGGCAGCCAGAGGGAGAAGAGATCATTGTGAAATGGGGATGGAGTGAATGTGAGCACAATTACTTAGTAAAAGGGAACATTTTCTCTAATCTCGAAGTGAGCATCAAGGGTGTTTATTATGTGGGAAATCTGCCTATTTCAGTTACCACACAACTGGGAAGGCACTTGTTATGCTGTTTTAGTTTTTCCAAGTATCTATATACTTATGAGCTAGATTTTCCTCTTGAGAAATATATTAGGCAAAGTAAGCAAAGCTTCAAGCAAATTCTCAGTGACATCTTTGGAGCACTTATACCGCCCATACGGATAGCTTTGTACGATGTAAAGGTTAGGAGACTATCCATTGAGTCAACCGACTTGCAACTTATACCACGGGTGCACTGACTGTGATTCATACAGAATTGCTTGCAATGATAGCTATAATTATACAAAATCGCCTCACATTGAATTTACTCCTCACAAAGGGAGGCGGAGTTCACAAATTCATTCATGCTTGGAAACGTTGTGCTTACGTTCCTCGCATAGATACGCAACTTGACAGCTATATTACTAACATCACAAACATAACGCATGAATTAACTGAACTGGAAGAATCAGATGCCTGGGAAGGATTAGGATCATTCTTGGATTCATTGGTAAGGGATTTGTTAAAATAGGAGAATGGCTTGGTAGTGTCTGAGGAGGAATTTTGAAGCTTCTACTAACTCCTTTCTTGTTCATACTAACTGGAATTGCATGTGCTCGCTTTCTTGAGGTTTTGAAAAGGAATTTAATCTCAGAAGGGGATTAATTGTGGGTATAAGAATGTCAGCAACGAGAGAGAGAAAGCGGAAAAGACTCGATGTTAAAGTTGAAGAGATGCAAATCGAGCTTTATGAAATCCTGAAGGATCTGGGAGAGTTCAAACAGAAGAATCCAAAGTTGATGAATGATGTGTTGAAATAAAGAATTTAAGTTACGATTAAAATCATCAGAGGAGGAATGTGAGAGTTGATTTTCTGTCAATATAGAGCATTACAAATTGAGCTTATGCTAACATTAGATTGTGTTTACGCTGTTGTCCATCTTGCTCAACATCACAATATATGTGATGACTACTGCAAATTCCTGTTCTAAATAAAGTATGTTCAGTGTCCACTTGTGTAAGCAGAGTGTTCTCAGAAAAAGTTTTCTCATTGTACTGAATCAAGGACGCTTCGTATCTTCCCAAGCTCATGCTAAAACAATGCATTGACTTAACCGTGCCCCTAAGGCTCTGAGAATGGCTGAAACTCAATGTATTGCTATCCTGAGAGAATCTATGAATGCATTCTACAGTAAAATGTTTCTTCTAGCTTGCTCCCTATTGGTGCAAACCCTAAGAATCACGTATTCCCATTGAATGTATTAAAGTCTTTGTCTAAAGCCCTATAAAAGAACATGGATTTCTGTGACTAGTGAGACACCTTTCCCCCCAACCTAGAAGGCGACGCTCTGCCGAATTTCATTTAGAACTGTAATGAGTTCTTTGTACTTATGGTTTATATGATTTGCTGAAACTTGCTTATGGCATTTTATTGTAATCTGCATATTAATTCTTTATGTAAAGCTTTGAAATGAGAATACTTGTCTGTCCTTCTTATGAGAATGTTTCACCCTTGTTATATGGATTCTCCTAACTAAAGAGACAGTTCCAGTTGGGAAACATTAAAGTCTATATCAGGACTACACCGCTCCCGGTCCTAGCCATTAGCGCGCCCCATGAGCATACATGCCAACATTTTAGAGAGCAAAGAGGGAGATTTAAAAAAATGAAATTGCAAGAATGCATTTCCCCCATTGACTTCTATTGAATGAGAGGAAATTTCAGGCAGAAAACAGCTAAAATAAAGCCATTTTCGCCTAAAATATAGGGAGTCTCCCACCTGAATTGGGTGTATTGGCATGTATACTTGAGTTACAATTCAAGACAGACTTGCGCCGACTTGTGAAAATATGATAAATCTAGACCTTTGTCTTTGGAATATGCCTGTATTTCGGGCTAGAACATCATTTTAAAGGTCTAACGTACAACCTCACTTTTGAGGTCCTAATATTACAGGGTATCTAAATCTCCCTGAACTAGATCTGATTCAAGCGGGAGACTCCAGCTTTTTTACGCCAAAAATTGGCTTTACTTTGGCTGTCTCCCACCTGAAATTGCCTTTGCTTCAACGTAAATCTATGGGAGAAATACACTCTCCCGATTCTTTTTTTAAATCTCCCACTTTCCTCTTCTAAAATGTTGGCATTTAGACATGGAAGCTGAGATCGTACTCTAGGTTTCAGATGGTTAACAACCAGATGGTAGACGTCCGTCCATATTCATGGTAAACAAGGACAACTCCCAATGAACAAATAAAAGTACTATTGCAGATTAGCAGCGCCTGCGCGAGGGAAGACAGGGACGAGTGACAAGGGCGTGATTTACACAAGAAACGTGAGACAAATTGCTCCGTCCTCTTTCCTTGTTAAAATGGAGCGGCCATCTTGTAATGGAACAACATTGTATTGCTCGTACGGGTAACCTCCTTACTACTACTAGTTAAAAAAGTAAATATTTCATATAACTCATTGACTGGTTTTGTATACCGAATTTTGCTACAGAAACTAAATACATTACAAATTACGTTTTACTCTAAATTACAATAAAGGGTTTCTTCCATTCGCTAGTTTGCTTTGCATTATTCAGAAACTAATAAAACTCCTAGCAACTAAGTTGTTCTCTTGAGTTTTTTTATAATTCAACTGACTCAAGATCTACCACCATCGAAAATGGGGCGTTTTACAATGGTGGCCACAGCCCAGTTTAAAGGCGTAGAAAGGTCAGGCAGTGGCTCTACACAGTCTTATCTCGATATCTATGTCTGGCATGTCAGGGACTGTGCTGCTTACCGCCGCTGCCCTGGGGCTGGGGGGCGCTGTTTTATTGCTGAGCCGCCGGCTCTTTTCATCTGGGCTCCGACGGTGCCCGCTCAGCCTCATGCGGGGCAAGACGGTGATCATAACTGGTGGCAACAGTGGCATCGGTAAAGCTACTGCTACCGAGCTAGTGAAGAGACAAGCGCGGGTGATCTTGGCCTGCAGAGACAGGCAGCGGGCTGAGGAGGCGGCGCGAGACATCCTTCGAGAGGCTGCGGAGGGGGGCGTCGCTGAGCTTGGGGAGGTTGTCATCCGACACCTGGATCTGGCCTCTCTGAGTTCCGTGCAACGTTTCTGTCATGGGGTGATCCAGGTAAATAAATAATTTGACGATGTGCCCCACCCACGCGCCTATGCTCTTTGCCTGTCATAACCTGCTATTCTCCCCAGTCCCTTGCATTCTCTGCTGCTCCAGCCTCCATTACATGTTCTAAAATTGCGCATTTACCCCAAATATTTTAATACTAAGCTGGCTAATGCCATCACCGGCTCCAGCTTCACTCACTTTTCATTCACCCGCACTCTTATTTCTATGCCAACCCCAACCCCCCCGTGCACCCATATGCACTAAGGCTGATTGATCGCTGTGCATATTACCTGCCGCTCCCCCTCACCAACAATATGTTTGTTTCTCTGGTGATCCAGAAAGAACCTGCACAAAGTCATGTACTGATTTAAGCTTACATTCCTGCTCAAAATTTGCTCTACGTACTTCGTTATAAGGGTCTCTCGTCGGTACAGATGTAGTTGCAGGTCCAGTCCTTCGGACCCCTGTTTTGGCCTAATTTCCTTGAACTGAAATTTGAATGTAGAAATTCAAAGCAGATTTTGAGGTGAGACTACATTTTTGATGAGAAATTGGCTTACTCAGCTGCCTTGAAAAACGATAAAATACAAATTCGGAAACCACTCGCCTGGGAGAACAAATTGCTGCATCTGGGAATTATACAAAACAGATATTCAACATTTTTGATTATTTTTTTCATCCTAGTTGCACTTCTCCAGTACTGCTTCTGTCCCAGGAAATGTGTGAATCTTTAGCCAGTTTCTTCACTGACAAACTTCATGTTACTACTTTCAATGTTTATACGTTAATTGGCTGCAGTTCTATCCATGTTCATCTCTCACTTGTTTCTGCAGACTTTGATTCTCTGACCCCAGAATTGATCAAGAAATTTGTGCTTTATTTAAATTCGGTTCTCCCTGTGTGGTGTTTCGTTCTCAGTTGTTGTATTCTAGCATTGGTAAGATCAGCCCATTGATCACATATCTGTGCAACACTTCTTTATGTCTTCTGTGGTACTCTGTCCTGGAAGCATGCTATTGTTTTCCCGTATCTTGAAAAACAGTTGATCCTTATAAGCCTAGTAACTATTATCTTATTTCTGTTCTACTGGTTCAGATTAACGTGTTGTGGAAACGTCATTTCTGTCATCAACTCTCTCTTGGACTCTGATTCCATGCTCTATCAGGATTTCGTACTCCATAGTTTTGTGTCAGCCCTGATTGAGGTGGTTGGTGAACTGTGCTGAGTTTGACAATGGTGGCAGTGTAGCTCTTGTTATTTTAATCTCTCTACCTGTTCCAATACCACCGGCGACATGAAATTGGCACCTGAGGCCCAGCAATGAGATAGGTGAGGACTTATTTACAGGACAGTACCCAAGCAATTAAGATCTTATTCTGCATTTCAGCATCTAGACATGCAAGGGGTCCCACAGGGGTTCTTTAAGCCGTAAATTGTTTTATATGTATGTTGCCCACTTGAGCAGATCACATGGTGTCACCTGTATGACCTATGCAAAGGATAACCAGCTAATCACCTTACTGTGTGATTGGTCGTATGGACTTTTGTTAGTTGATTAGTTGAAAGGAGAGTGGATAAGGAGCTAATATTTACATTAATTTCCAAAAACAGTGAAGACCAATTGGGGCTTCACAGAAATCAACAAAGAGATTTGACGTGATTTTAAAGGGATTTATTAACCAATTTAGTCAGGTTAAAATCCTTGATAATCAGATATTTAAAGTGTAAGCATTTTCATTACATATTTAAATTGTCATAAATTAGCATAAGATAAAACACAACAGGAACCAAAATTGCATAAAGAAAACAGAATATCCCGAACGTGTGTTCTATGAAGGACAACCTCTAATCCATGCTAAAAAGAATAGATCAGCAGGGCATTTGGTTGAGGCAAATAATGTAAAGTGTCCGCTTCAGAAAACCAAATGAAGGTTTCTGATGATAGAATTGGAATGCTGAGGCATGAAGCCTTAGCACTCAAGCAGTAAAGATTAGCAGAATCAAGAAAGGTCTTCACTGCTCCAAGTCAGCAAACTTCTTCTAAGGCAACCTCTATGCTCTCTCGCTCGAACTCTTGCTCACTTGTCTAAGGAACACATGCTATTATAATTCAACAGAACTATAAATGCAGCATTTCAGCTGATTAACTTCCTTATTCCTCAGACTATGACAAAGGTGTAAACATGACTTAGTCCTTGAGTTTTTACACTGAACAGAATCTGTGGTCCTCCCACGAGTCTCACTTCCAGGCATCATCTTCGCCTCCCGGTGAGAACCTCACTTTTCTTTGTGTAATACATAACAAATGCCTATTCACTAACTAATAGAAGGCTTCTGGAAAATTACCAACTAACTAAAGAGGGTTTTGGCCCGTAATCAGTAAGGCTGGGCCAATTATTACCAAGCATACAACAAAACACATGCCAGTACTGATATTCTTTGATCAATCTTTCATTGGAGCACACGTGACAACTCAATGTGACCCAAAAACATCTGTTTCAATTTCTTCTTTGTTTTATTTATGAAAGTTAATTTTTTTCAAAAAATTAATTGGTTTCTACAAGAACAACGTGTAAACTAATACAGAACCACAAACTCAATTTTTGCACATATAATACAGACACTTTTACATAAAATTAAATAACCATAACTTTGGACCAGACCAAAATGTGACATAAACAATACATATGACGTACAAATACATAAACTCGACTTAAATGCTTATTTAAGAACAGCATTAAACACAATCAAAAACGGAACAGTGTGAACACATGAATAAGACCAAAAACAATGCAGCCCAAATAGGTTGAAATGTATATGACTACGTTTTTTTTCACAATCTTTCATAAGGGCAAAGCCCAAACAGTGCACTATTCAGAATCCCCAGCGCATATCAAAAAGGAGAATTAATTCACATTATTTTACAAAGTTTCAGACAACAAGGGGTGTTTTTCTGATACTGTATTGCCTCACACTTGTTTGGACAATCAGCGGTCAATACAATCTTCCCATGTAGTCGTGCATGGACCTTGTGGAGTATAACTTCAGTCAAGGTGGACGCAACTATTTTAATCCTGTGTTTGAGCCTTCAAGTTTTCTTTCAATCGCGACGGCGTTTGAAGGCTCAAACACAGGATTAAAATAGTTGCGTCCACCTTGACTGAAGTTATACTCCACAAGGTCCATGCACGACTACATGGGAAGATTTTATTGACCGCTGATAGTGTATTTCTTCACACTTGTTTGGACAATCAGCAGTCAATAAAATCTTCCCATGTAGTCTTGCATGGACCTTGTGGAGTATAACTTCAGTCAAGGTGGACTGCACTTCATTGGGTATAACTAATACATAGAATCTGCTACCAATAGCTCTCGAAGGAGTCATGGTTGACCACTTCCCGGGCACTTATGGCATCGACTATTCCTATGGTCCCGGGGGTCGTGATCCCCTCCCCCCCCACCCCCCAACAAGTTATGGTCCTGGGGGTCGTGATCCTCCCCCCCCTAACAAGTTGCACATCACAAGCCAAACTCACCTGCCCCTTCAAGATAGAGGGAGCATGGACCAGCATGAAATCTGGACCCCCAAAACATCCATGACAGAGCCAACCCAAGAAGGGATCCCCCCTGTCGCCCATGGGAGATGGGCCTGGGCAACCAGGCCATACCTTTGGTCACCTGGCGCACTCACGTTCTCCAATATCCCAAGGGCAATGTAATGGAGTATCGTGGGAGGCTTTGGACAATCGCTGTAGTGGGTGTCTCGAGCCGCTCTCTGTTTACCACAGTACCCCAGCCCTGGTTTGAGCCAAAGGCTTCCAAATCCAACCTAAATTCGCCTGCACTTCTATTCCTGATGCCAAGGTTACCTACCTGCTTTGTGTCCAAACATGTGTCCACCCTGCCACAGGCCTGGGTGGTTTCCTGACCAGCCAGGCCTCCCCCCAAAGACTTGCCATACATAGTGTTGAGAAAAATTATGTATTGCAAAGGCAACCAAATTTTCAACAAATCGTCCATGACCAATGTCCGACAGGTGGACCCCGTCCCTGTGGAACAGTGACTCCCCATGAAGGCACTCATGAGGAATAGTCCTTAACGGTGCTGTATTGAGTAGCTGCTTCATTCTGCTATTCAGACGCCTGGCTGACTCATTAAAGCCCTTAGCAGACCGGCCTAACCTCCATACTCATCTAGGTATGATGTGTGAGCATGCGATGACAGAACAGGGGTATCTTTTTGCTAACCAAGAGATTTCCACCATTAAATTCTCGAATAGGGCTCTTCTGCCTATTGATTCCAAGTCATTGCCCCCTTTGTGTAGAATGATGAGCGCAGGCGGTGGTAGCCGGTGGTGCAAAACCTCCTCAACGATTTGACAATCCAGGCGCAGACTACCTTTACCAAAGCAATGGAACCGAAGACCAGCTTCCACTGCCTGACCGTGTTACAGGTTGAACAAGCATTTGCAATGCACTAAGTCTCGTATTTGCAAGAGTTTAAGCTATTGGCATTGTAAATGACAATGCCTTTTATTTATCTGTTTTGGTAATTCACACATAAATAAAAAGCATGGTCATTTACAATGCCAATTGTTCAAACTCTTGTGAATGCGAGACCTACTTCACTTCAAAGGCCAGGGGGATAACTGGCAACCACGAGGAGTGGTATGCATTGTTATCAGTGTGCATGACAGTTTGGCCGGCCGTCTCAGGCCGGCCAAACTGTCATGCGCACTTTGCATATTCTCCATGCAGGCTGCATTGCAGCCTGGGTGGAGAACATGCCCAGGCTCCCAGTCCCTGGCTGAGCGCGAACCACAGCACTCAGACCAATCACAATGTTGCCCTGCAGAATTGTGATTGGCCCAGGGGAGCCTGAGTACTTGCTGCTTCCAGCAGGAGCAGAGCAACGATGAGGAGGGACGACGAGAAGAGACGCAGCCGACGATGAGAAGAGACGTAGCAGCAAGGAGGTAAGTACATTTTTTTTTTTTTTTACTACCCTCCTGCCCCCCTCACCGTCTTACCCCAGATCCATGCCACCCACCACTGCCCACACCGCAGTGCTCGCGCACTTAGCGTTCCGGCTGCAGGTGCCTGGCTCGGAGTTTTCTTTCAGGCGGATGACAAACACACAGAAATACAATAAGTGAAAGTCGAGCTTTGCATCTTTTCTATCCCCGTAGCAAAATAGGCAAACAGAAAACTCTTCTGCAAAAGATAATTTTCAAACAAACGCAGTAGTGGGGAGACACTGTCAGACGTGAAGTGCAGCAATGGGCAGAACATATGCACTATGCAGTCAATTTACAAAAGCATATTTGCCAACTCAAACGGTGCCACTGTGTGACACACGATATCAGCTCACATCTTACGGTCTCCCCATTTGAGGAGCTGATATCACACAGTGGCAGTGAAAACGAGCTGAAAACCACTGTAAATAGTGGTTTTCCAGCTCGTTTTCCGAGTCTTTTGACTGCCAAAGTCCATTAAGGGGTGTGACAACCCCAGGACATGGGCACCAGCCTCAGCAAGCTTTTTTTTTTTGAGAGAAGGGAGCTTGTAGGCGGAGTGGGGTTCAAAAGTGCCTTGAAGGTACTTCTCGGCACAAGGCCCCACCCTCTTCAAGGCCCCGCCCCCCTCCTCACACTGAGATTATTCTTTAAGTTGGCAGGTATGCAAAAGTACTGTGAAAAGGTGGAAATCTAGTCCTCCTATGTGTGGTATAGCATTCGAACTTCTGTACATTCATAAAAACAACAGATTCCTGTAGTGCTGGAACAATTTTCAGAGTGGGAGTGCTGGCATCAATGTTACATCACTGAAGTCCTAGGGACTGTGAAAATTCTAACTGTCACACAAAGAACAAGAGTAGGAAATATAGGATAGTGATAAGGGTGCAGTATGTAGTTGGTGGTGCTTTTGGAGAACTCTATTGCAAATCTATTACTAAATCGTGGTGTGGTAAAACTGTTTCCTTTACAGACAGAACACTTTTTTTTCCTTTGAAATGGCCACTAATTGTTCGAAAACACTTTTTTACTGATAAAAAGCGCACAAGCAATAGATAATATGTGGAATTATGTCTTGATTTATTTTGATGCTAGTAAGATCTTTGTTTTCATCACACTTCAGAATTACAAAGAAATTCTGCTTTATTTGTGCTTCTGAACTGCTGATATATGCTGAAACATTTGTAAAGTTCATTTACAGGTATTTAAATTGTATTACGTGTTAGACAAAATGACATCTACTGTTTCCCTGCAAGGTTACCAATTTTTTGTTGTTGTCCTTATTCTGCAAACTCTCTTGCTGGGGTGGCTCTTATCCCTTTTAGTGACCCAGAGAGGGGAGATGAGAGCACTTCCCCACAAGTATTCTGCTGTTTCCACTCCATCTCCTTCACCATTACGATGGGGAACCAACATACGAGGAGAGGCCGAGACCTACAGCGTGTTTGGCTTATTCATCGGACCCGCTCACCTTCTCTCTCCAAACGACCAACATTGACCAGGTCTTATCTTGGCTCCTAGGGTCAGACGCCATATCTGACTGGCTCGTATATATAATACTTTTAAGGCACTCAGCAAAAGATGGCGCACTTTCGGCTTTCCATAGCCTACACATCTCCCGCCTCGCCAGCAAAACAACAAAAAAAATAAACTTGGAGGCAACTGAGTTTAGCCGCACAGTCTCATCTTGATTTAGCCCCAAAAATACAAGGCACGGGCTTACCTTGATCTGTTTACCAGTCACCTCACCCAGAAAATGACATATCGAGATCCAGTAAGAGGCAATCTTCGGGCACTGCAAGAACAAATGTAGATCATCTGCTGATGGGAGCATACACCTTGGGCAGTTATAAATGTTACCTGTGATCTTTGATAATTTCTCTGGAGACCAATAGATCCTATGGGTGGTAAAAAGATGATTACATTTGAGCCAAACAGGTTTTACAACCGTACGTAAGATGGAGAAGGAATCAAACCAGATTTGCTTCATATCACAATCCCAAAGCTCATCTGCCCATAGGTTGGAGATTTCGTTATTGATCTTCTCATCCACCTCCAAGAAGACCCAGTACCAATATGAGACTTCCTTTACCCATCGATCAGTTCTCATTATCTGGTCCAGCTCCGAATCATCTTCCTCTCCTACCCAGTCCTGTGTTGCCCACCAAGAACGTAATTGATGATACTTAAATCTCGTCAGCTGTCCCCTGGTAAGTTGCTTAACACTTCCCAGCTCTCTAGGCTTGAACCCGTTTTAAGGTCTGCCCAGAAGTATAGCCCCCCCAATTTTAAAGGCTGACTAAGTTGATTTCTCAAACATTCCGGGGTACCCGGATATTCCCAAATTGGAGCCCGTGTTAAATAATATGGAACTCCCAACCTTTTCCGCAGATAAACCCACGTTCTTAAGGCAGACCTCAGAATCTTCAACCTCACTTTTTTGAAAAATTTCTGATCTCCGTATTTAAAAAGGAAGTAATGCTGACCCTGAGGAACATCAGCCAACATTGCTTCAAAAAGCAGACCCATAGATGACCCATTTACCTTATTTGCAAGCATACGAAAATTCTTAAAGTGGAAAGCATAACAATACAGTAGATTGGGTAAAGCCAAACCTCCTGCCTCCACCTCAACTTTTTCCAAGCTATCCTCCGACGCTTTGAAGCCCATATAAAACTCCCAATTTTCCCCTGTAGCTTGGCTATATCCTCTTTCTGAAAAGTCAAAGGGACTGACTTAAAAAGAAAAGTAATTTTGGAGAGGATAATCATTTTTATAAGATTCACCTGATCATAGATGTTTAGAGGTAGGTTGGCCCATTTTAGCAGCAGGTTAGCTATCTCCTGACTGATTTTCTTCCAGTTTGTTTTGGTGATATCTTCTAATTTCTGCGCTATCAGTACTCCTAGATAGCGCATTCGAGTTTTAGCCCCCGGACTCCTCATACTCTGATTCCACTCCATTATTTCAGTTTTTTCCTCATTCACCTTATATCCTGAGATTAGACCAAAACTCTCTGCCTTCTCCATCAGATTAGGGATGGCATCATGCGGATTGGTAGTATATAGGATCAAATCATCTGCATATAGAGCTAATTTAGCCTTAAACGGGAAACATCCTTTACATCGCTGTGATTACACCGCGATGCATTTAGAACGCTGCCATTGCAACGCAAGCGTTACATCGACTTGCACTGCAGGGCGCTATAACCTAAGGAATAGTAAGATTCACTATTCCAACACCTTCCCTACTGTACGTAGACTGGTGTTGAAATAGTAAATCTTACTACTCCTAAGTCCAGCGCAAGTCGTTGTAACGACTTGCGTTGCAAAAACTGCGATGTTACATACCGCGATCATTTTGATCGCGTTGTAACGTCACATATTCGCCTTAAACCCACCGGACTTAAAGGGTATAATAGTATGATCTTCCCTGATCAAATTAGCAAAAGGCTCTATATACAGATTGAAAAGGAGAGGGGCAAGGTTGCCAAATTGTTTACTTTACAATATCATCTTGTTTGCAGTTAAAGTAAACAGCACTCTTTATGTTAAAATAATAAACAACTATTTGACAGAAGTTATTGCCTGACATTTGACCTCTGTCTAAGAAGCACAGCAAATGTTACCAGATAAAAACAAAATGTAAATGCATCTTTATTGCTCATTCACCTTCCGAATTATAACATGGTTATACTGGGGATGCTGCAGCACCCCTACTTCCAGCACCTATGGGTTATTCGGAATATCTACGACGCCAGGCACACGCCTCTTCCAATCAGCCGTGCGGATTTCTCCACTAAATGGACTAGCCATACAAGTTAGTGTGGCGGAAATGTGCAATTGCGCAAATTTCTTTAGTTTTTTTCCCCCATCAGTAAAAGATTTTGATGGGTCGAACCCTCAGGCACACATACTGCCAGAAAAATAGGGACGTTTGTGAACTTCTTCAACCCATTTATGCACTTACTCATACCCATGTTTGGGGTAAATTTGGAATGTAAATGCAGCAGAAAATGCCACTCAAAATATTCCTTAATGCCCACAAAGTTATGACTTTCCAAACCTTCACAAAATATCCAGTAGGCACAATGGTTGGTCATTTCAAGACTGCAATAAATCCCAGTTCCTGTTCAACTAAGTAACCCTTAGGAGAGCAAAAATGCTTTAGAATTAGGCTCATGCGGTTAAACTACAGCTGGGTTAGATATTAGCCTCTCAAAATCAGCAAAATCTCGCAGAGAAGCATCGGCTGTCGGGGTCAGTGCACTACAACATCTACTGTTACTTCTCGTGCCACTGGTGAACAGCCACACACACCCACGGTTGGGCTTTCAAGATATTTAATGAACACCAGAAATGCAATTTGTGGCCCGACAGGGCAAGTCTGCAATCTAAAGGAATTTAAACGATGAATAAAAATAACGTTATTCAAATAACGCCTTCACTAACCACCAGTCGGTGGATGCAATCAAAACAAACCTAGATTGATTAATGGCAACAGTGACTTGATGCAAGCTACTCAATTATTTTTACAGCTTCTTTCTGAAATGTGCAAGTAAATGAGGGATGGGCTGGTCTTATCTTTGTAGCATCAACACGACTACTGTAACTGCATTGTGTCCAATAGTCTTTATTAACCAGGTTTTACCATGTGCAGTGCCTAGACAGAGCCTAAAGGCGCTCTTTTCAACGTATAGTGTGCCATGGAAGGGTAATGAATTAATTAATCGGACTATGCAATGCGTCACAAAACCTAAATTAATTAAATGAAAACGGTCTAAAATAATCTTGAACTGCCTGACGGTGAAGTGGGTGATATTCACACTAGGTGTGATGAAGGTGGTTTACTTGACTTGTGTCCTGGACACAATTACACCATCAAGCGGCTCAAGGACGAAGATGCCGTCTGAGGGATGCCATGGTGTTCAAATTCCAAGGGCGC